>CAJHZI010000423.1:2085000-2160000 GCA_905160935.1 Enchytraeus crypticus | reverse complement strand
TATATATATATATATATATACCACCTCTGCTCCAGTGTCATCTATAGTCCTAATAAATAAAAATGGCTCATCTTAATATTAACTCGGATCTTTCTGATTATAATAATGCCTACTCAAATTCTTTACTTGATAATGATCAAAATACAAGTAATGATAAAAAATATCAAGATACAAAATTTATGTATATTATCAAACCTTTAAAAGGGAGTCTAATACTCTAATGATCTAATTATTTCCAAATTTAATATCTTATTAGCAAAATTTATGTATATTATGAAACCTTTAAAAAGAAGTCTAATACTCTAATGATCTACTTATTAATTCTAAGATTGGTTATTATAACTATGCAAAATCTTATAAATATCTCCAATCCACATCTAACATATCAATTTTGTCTGTGTTTCATGTCAATATACGAAGTCTTAACGCTAACCATAGTAAACTTAAGGAGCTACTATGTTCCTATGATAATAAATTTGATATTATAGCTTTGTCGGAACTATGGTCAACTAATATCAATTATTTAGATTCTGTGTTCGTGATTATAATTTCATTCATAGTACCCCAAAATCTGGCAAAGTTGACGGTGTTGGTTTTTTAATTAAGAAACATTTATGTTACAATGCTATTCATTCTTCTGCGGAATCTAATTTTTTTGGTCCTCTTGCAGAACACCTGGTTATTAATATTTCAGTTAATAATCCTATCTTTCGCATTTACCTATTTTATCGCCATCCATCTACGTGTATTTCCAAATTTAATATCCTATTAGCAAAATTTATGTATATTATCAAACCTTTAAAAAGAAGTCTAATACTTGGTGACATAAACGTTAATCTGAATAATTATAACTCTAATATGCATGTTAATGATTATGTTAATCTGCTTGATAACTTACATTTCAATTGTTATTCAATATTACCTACTCACTGTGGTAAATTTGTTTTGCTACAGTGATTGACCATGCTTTTTCTAATTTTGGAATAACCAGTGATGGTCAAAGTTTAATTAAATCTTTAACTATTGTCAGTGACATATCTGACCATTACGCTAATCTGATTATAATTACTTCCAAAGAAAAGTTACTCACTTATGCCGATCGGCCACTTAGAAGGATTTTCAACGCGAAAAGCATTGAGCCTTTTCAGAATAATTTATCTAAGATTAGTTGGTCTCAAATTTTGCTAATGAATGATTTAGATGGGATGTTAGACTTCTTAATTAACACCATTGAAGAGCTTTCAAACGCAAATATGCCTCTAACACGCTGTTCAAGGAAGAAATTTAAAGATAAAAGTTGGATAAATTATGAACTAAAGAAAAAAATTAAACATAAGAATTCCTTATTTTTAAAGCTAAGCAATCAAACAAAGAAGAGGATATGAAACTCTATAAAGCTTATAAAAAAGATCTTGATAGAATCATCAAAAATACCCAAATTGAATATTACAAAAATCTTCTTGACTCGCGAAAAAATTCCATCAAGAATATATGGAAAACTCTTAATAATATTTGCAGCTTTAAAAAAGCGTTTTAACTCTCAAATTGGTTGTGTGATAAAAGACACTAAAAAATATACAATCAAAGGGAAAGAGCTGAAACTTTTAATGAGAATTTTATTTTTCTGAAATTGGGTCAAAATTATCGTCCAAATTTAACTCCCATAACTCAACTAATATTAATTTTAAGCAATATTTGCCATCATCTTGTCAAAATTCATTATTTCTTAAACCTGCCACCACCAATGAAGTCTTCAACACCATCCTGGCGCTTAAAAAAACTAATTCGACAGGTCCTGATGGCTTATCTAATAAAATTCTACAACTATCCTCAGACTTTATTGCTGAACTATTAACTACACAACCTCAGTAAAATTTTTGAAAGACTAGTATATAACAGAATTATTGAATTTTTTGAACGACATAATACACTTTCTGAAAATCAATTTGGTTTCAGAAAAGGGCACTCTACAGTAGACGCAATTTTCAGTAGCTTAAATATGATACGTTCTCAGAAAGGTAGTAAAAATCATACACTGAGACTCTTTCTAGACCTCAGCAAAGCATTTGACACGGTCGATCATGACATCCTCCTAAATAAATTAGAAAATTATGGTATAAGAGGTTTACCATTCAGTTGGCTAACCTCGTATCTTACAAATAGACAGCAATATTCAGTTATAGGCGACTCAGTTTCTTCCACTAAAACCCATCTCAGTTCCACAAGGCTCTATATTAGGGCCTTTGCTTTTCCTAATATATGTCAATGATGTCCATCATACGTGCCCGGACATTTCATTCAAACTTTTTGCCGATGATTCAAATGCTTTTATTAAAGGAAATAACTTGATAGATTTGTTTGCATGTGCCAATTCGGCTAGTAAAAAAATTTGTAACTGGTTCCAAAGTAATCGTTTAACTATTAATACAGCTAAATCAGCATATATTGTTTTCTTTCCGTCTACCAATGACGAAGCGTATATACGTGATAACAATCTTACATTATTTATGGACCATAATCAAATTGCAAGAGTTAATTGTATTAAATTCCTTGGTGTAGAAATTGACGAACATTTAAGTTTTAAAAATCATATCGAAAAAATTACAAAAACTGTTAAAAGTGCTAACGGATTACTCTTTAATCGAAGAGAATTTATACCAATGTCCTGTCGCAGGAACTTGTATCTCTCTATGATATATTCTCGTGTAAGATATTGCATTGAAATTTATGGTTATGCCACTTGGAATGTTTTACAACCACTACATATTGCTTGTAACAGAGTTCTGCGAACCTTGCAGGGAAGACATCGTTACTGTAATGTTAAAGATCTTTATGTTTCTTATGATATTTTGCCAGTTCATCTATTACATAAATACTCTATGGCCAAGTTTATTCATAAATGTATTAGCAGTAATCTACCTAAGTCTACAGTATTGGCTATATGGTTGATCTCAACCACTCTAACCATAATTATTCAACTAGACTGCTTGACTCCAACTATCTGTTAAAAAGTCCAATATGACATTCTATAAATCTAATGTAAATGAGGCGTGTACAGACTGGAATAAAATTACACCAATATTACGCAACATCAAATTGCTACCAACCTTTTCTAGAGAATTTAAACAGTATTTATTAGAAAATTTGTCACAATAAGAAAAAAAAATTTCTCATTCAACTTCTGCTTTGTTTTAATTTAAAATCTTCTATGATTGACACTTTCACTCTTTTATTTTGATTAAAAGTTTGATTTAGACATGTGGGACGCTTGTTAGCGGGGTGATTGATATCGGGGTGGTCAAGTCGATAGGGTGTTATGCTCCCTCATTGATGACCTGGTTTTTGCATGTATTACAGTTCCTGTCTTTGCGTTTACTTTGTATCTTTATGTTATTCGAAATATGTTGACTGTCGTGCTGTGTGATATGTGAACTTAAATAAAGCTGAAGTTGATAAAAACCGTTTACGAAGAGCGTAAATCGATACGACCCCATTTCGAGACGAAATGCGCTTTGTATGTTCCTCTTTAACGGACAACAAAGCTCTGCATACAGACTGTCATTGAAAACTCAGCTAAGCATGGCTGGAACAATGCTACGACTGGCCGTTAATGCTTGGGCAAAAGTCCGCCGAAAATCGAGAATAATCTGCAAAAGCTCCGCGATTGGCAAACGTTTTGGGTTTATAAATTTGCGGAACTTCGTCGAGATGTTAGGATTAGTGGAGAAGTTCTGTTTGCAACAATCTGACGTCAATTTCACTAAATTTTTAGCTAAAACGAATTAAAAATAAATTAGATATATTCTAGAAAACAGGGATTATGAGAATAACATTCGTTACTGTATAGCCAATATATAAACGACGAAATTAATGACAATAATAGTTATTTCATTCAGTGCGTATGGATTCTGTTTGTTTGATTTTAATTTTCTATGGCCTTTTCCTTTCACATATTTTTTAAAACAGATAATTGATAAACTAGATAAGAAATTGTTTAATATTATTGATGTTTTAGAGCGTATGTTTAGTATTTACATTTTTATAAGAGTAATTAATAACATTGCTGAAAATCTGCCCCAATACCCCCAAATACTGACAGCGGACAAGGAAAATATTGTAAACTCATATTATGGGAGAGAGTAATCGATGTTGCTTAACAAACACATCGACAAGAATTGCCAGGCAATGGAAACCTTGAGAATCTACATAGCGAATTGTCTGCTCTCTATCTTAGCAGTTTCGAATTCTTCATTACAAGCGGTGTGTAATGACATTGTCAAATATTTCTTTAAAACGTGCTAATATTATTTTATTAATGTTTTCTTTTTGAGGTTCTTGATGTTCCTAAACATGCAAGTATAATGAGATTTGCCGTACATAATACGACCGTATTGTGAATTTTCTCTGTATTAAAAGTAAGAAAGGCAGGTCAGGCAAATAAAAAATATGAATGAACATTATAAAAATATGTCATGAACGTGCCGTACAAAACTGAATTAAAGCCTCGTTTAAAGCCCTTATCAAAATACAATTATGGCGTAGTCGCCGAAAGGTAGAATAAATTATTTGTCAGATTATCTCTTAAATTCTTAGTAAATTCACAAGTTGATCGGACTAACGTAATATTATAAACTTCATAGAACTAACAATTAAACATTTACTGTACTCTTTTAAATTTTGTTTTAAATTTTGCTTATTAAATTTTTTAATTTTGACTGGACCGATTTTTCCATAACGAAAAGTTTCTGAGTAAATCTACCGTTAGTCAGGTATTTAAAAACGATCCTGAAGCTATGAATATGCCTAAAACAAACTACATTCTTTTGTTTATACTAACTGCCTATAGATGCCAATTCAAGCGATGGAATAGTAGCCAATCATGAACTGCATCATTGAATTTGTTGTCACTAAGAATTTGAACTAAATCTATGATTATCTTCAATTACTCTGGTGAAGCTCATTTAATGAAAAATTTATTTTATATGCGACGAATTTCTACGAACTTATAAGAAATAGGCTTACAGTAATTAAGTATTACGAAAAATTATAATACTTTATTTAACATAATATAGCCATAATTTGAAATTGATCCTAGTATTGTTCGATGATTCAAAGTTCCGCTAATTTGTGGACATGAAGATGAAAGCTGAAGAGAGAGAAGAGTGGAAGCATATATGCCATGGACCTGCCAGCAGGCAGTACACTAAGAGAGAGAGAGGGGGGGGGGAGAGCCATAAAATTACTGAAGAAAATTAAAATGACGTAGTTGCCAAAGGAAATATTTTGGGCACGTAATCTGAACTCGTTACTTGACTTAAAGCGATGATTATAAAGCAGTGACGATGTTTAACTGGATAATGAATGCAAATCATAGTCTATTTTGTTGTTCTTTATTTCTTGCTTCCAGAACAACGAGATGACATTTAAATTTCATTTACAATATGCTAATGGAAAATACACTACCATAATACAGAGTCAGCAACTTGTTCAAGAAATCTATAGCGTTTCAACATTTACTATTTTAAATGAACTTAACGTAAATTTTCATATTCTTTCGTAGAATCTATACATGGACCTGCCAGTAGGCAGTGCACTAAGAGGCTATATTCTTGTTTAGTTCTGTAGTTCATCAGTACTTTCGGTGCTTGACTAAGTTCTAATAGTTTCTATAGGTTTTAATCATTCCTAATTGTTAACATTTCAATTGCTAATAAATAAACAAATATTATTTAATATATTTGCACCTTTTTAATTGCACAGATTATAGAATTTAATAGAATAGAATAGAATACAATAGAACAGAGTTGAATACAATAGAACAATATAGAATAGAATAGAATTGAATTGAATTGAATAGAATGCAAGTAAAAATATTTGTACGCTCTAAAGACGGCATAAATTTACATGAATTTAATTCTAAAACAAAGAAGCATAAATTCCTGTGTTCTTCATTCACATACGGCTATCATCCTCTCACCACCAGTGTTTTGATACCACGTCTCAAGACATTTAATTAAAAAATTCTTTGATATTAAGCCTAACATATCATTCCGCATCACAAAGGCACTATCAGAGACGGCTCAGTTGTAATTTCGCAGGCAATATATTATATGTAGGTAACATATATGCAGCAATTTTTAGTACTAATTTTTATGATATAATAATAATGAAGATTTAACTTTCGTTTCATCATACAAAGATGATATCATGAGCGTCTTCGCGTCACATGTCACTACAAATCGATTCACCCAAACGATTTGAAAAAGATATCAAATACCAACATATTATAGACTTATTTTAAGCAATCATAAAGTTTTCATGTTGTGCTTAATGGTGTCACGGAAAACAATAGCACCCTAATTCTGTGTTTGCTGTTGTTTTTGTTGTCGTTTTGTGAAAAAGTTAAAAGTGATGCTCAACAGAAATCACTTGTTTCGCATTAGTCGATTAACCCTAATACATAGAACAAATAAAGTCTAACTTTCACAAACATTCACATTCAATAAAAGGCAGATTCCAGCATTAGTAGTTAGATCGAACTATTCGTTGATGAAGTGCTCTTAATGAGCGATACAAGGAGATTTGAAGGAATTTATGTCTTGGATTAACTTCGGCACTGGAGAGATGTATATAGAAGTAAATAGAGACTTACCAGGAAGTCGCCTCGTTCAACTGAGCGTGTCTACCGCTCAACATCGGCTCTGATGAGTCGTTGAGAGGGCTCGTCCTACACTGATGTAGCAGCAGTAGCAGCAGAGCACAGGGGAGTACAGCAGCTAAGGCTGACAGCAGCTGTGGACTAACAGCAACTAACGAATAACAGCAGCTGTGGGCTAACAGCAGCCGAAGACTAACAGCAGCTGAGGCTAAGAGCAGCCGAAAACTAACAGCAGCTGCGAGTGACAGCAGCTGAAGACTAACAGCTAACAGCTACTGAAGACTAATAGGAGCTGAAGCCAGATAACAGCTGCTACGTGTTATATTTTGTGCACACTGTTATTGTTAGAGAAACTATTAAATTGTGTAAGTTCAGCTGAAGCAACGGTTACAACAGCCGCGCATAAATGAAAACTTTCCGAATTCTATTGCATATGTTTTGCATACATTACACATAATCATATATCACATTATTTGTATATATATATATATATATATATATATATATATATATATATATATAGGCCTATATATATATACAGACTCCGTCAAAAAAAACTGACCCCCTACAAAATATTTTCTATAACTTTTGTATCTGATGTCTCTTCATCATGTAAATTTAAGTAATTATTCATGGCCCAATTGTACACATATAATGAAAAAGTGATAGAAATATATTCACCACATTCTGAGTTATAGATCTTTTTGTGCCATGCCCCTACCTCTTATAGATTCTCTAAGCAGTTTATCACTATAAATCACTATAAATTGCGGATAGAAATACTCCATGAGCAAGGTAACGGGGTGAAAAGAATAATGCAAGCCTATCCTCTGAAAGGATGGTCCTTGTCAACTATTAAGAGTATTTGTCGGAAGATTGTGGAGAGAGAGCAAATGATAGAAAGGCGGGCTGTGGCTGGCCCAGTGCAAGAATTCCTGCTAATATTGCTGTTGTTGAGGAACTAATTGGTTCTCAGGAAGGAGAGCCTGGAACAAGTCGTAATACACGTCAGATATCTCAAGTACTATGGGTTTCTGCCGCATCAATTCGCATGATTGCTACTACCAAAACAAAGAATCAATGAAGGGCTCTACTCAGGTGTATTCGGTGACAAACTGCTTGGAGAACCTATTAGAGGTAGGGGCATGACACAAAAAGATCTGTAACTCGAATTGAGGCACATATAATTCCATGAATTCTTCAGCATTTGTGTAGAATTGGACCATGTATTGTCGCTAAAACTTGCATGATAAAGAGACATCAGATACCAAAGTTATAGAACATTTTCTGTATGGGGTCAAGTTTTTTGACGCAGTCTGTATATATATAAGCTAACACAGTTTCGTTGTGTGCATGTACCTGTTTTTTAAGAAAATAGGAGAACTGGAAAATTACAGCAGAATGTATTATTGCCGTTCTTGGAAAGAATGGAATTGTTTCAAAATTGAGTCGATAATGTTGCTTTCGTAAAATCAATCCACTATCGATATTTGAGAAATGACAGATCTAAACATAGATTTCAAGATGTGCTAAAATTTGAGTTGCTGTATAAGGTCATCATATCGGCAGTCCTGCACAAAAGCGAAATGGCAATCAATATCCACACATAATTAGCAATACGGACCTATTTGACAGAACACAAGAAAAACTATGGAGTGAATTAATACAATTCAAAAGACTCATTTGGATTGGACATATGCTAAGATTGTAGGATGTAAATACTCCAGTAAGAAAATCTCTAAATTATAGAATAACAAATAATAAAATGAAACTAGGTATGGGGAATAAATATACTTTAATTAAACAATATAAAAAGATATAAAACAAATAGACACTAAATATAACCTAGTACAGAGTGATGTTTATGATCTTGCCCAGGACCGGTATCAGTGGAGACAGAAGGTAAAAGAGGCTGCTCTGGTATCCACAAAGTGACGTTGCGCAGAGAAAAGAAGAAGGAATCAATAAAAGGCAGCTAAACTCTGTAGAGAATGTCTGCCCTAGATCCTGCTGCTAGTGAGAAAAATAATTCAAGTTCTGTTTACTACAATGTCAATATAAGGCTTTGTTTTAGAGATTATTACGAGGAATGGCTTCAAAGGCTGTAGAATACTGGAATGCTAGACATCGATGAATCTAAAACAATGGTTGAGCTCCCCATTACATCGTTTTGTCCGCATAACAAGCTGAATATTGACCGTATTTAAATACAAATTATTAGCCTGTTTTTGAGGTTTGATGTGTGTTTTATGCTTAAATACAGTGCAATTTTGTTGCGTTTTCAATTTGTAATTAAATTTTTGAATCGTTTTAATTTTTGCCCGTTTAAATTTATCATGCATACTGGCATATGCTCAAGATAGTCATTCACCATAGCAAGTACCAGCATAAATAATCTCCTTATCCTGGTTGATGATGAATCGATCCATTGATTAAATGATGTTTAATTCGCAATTGAGTCAAATAAAAAGAAAATGAAGATCTACACCGACCAAGCTCTTCAATTCTTCGATTCTGTGGCAATAGACAGCGAGTTCCCTGTGCCTGTTCAGACGATTAAGAAGCTAAACATTGGACAGATTTGTGCTCGATGTTGTTGTAGACGACAGCAGCACTCCAATATATTTGTTGGCGTTGTTGTTACGAGATTCTTTATTATCTACCAGTTCTGTTGACTATATCTACCAGAATTTACCAGAACTCCAATCATCTTTCGTTATTCCATTCCTTCTTCACACTTAGGTAGCAGGAAAAAGGTAGAATGCCAAGGGCTTAGTTTAATCACCTTTCATACATGATTACATCATCCAGCTTGTTTTTAAAACTATTCACCGACACCGCATTCACACCTCCTCACTCAAAGAGTTCCACATATTAATCACCCTATGAGAAAAATCTGATCAAAAGCTCAGGAATGGGTTCTAATGTTGAACAGTTCTAGGCCCAATCTTGTTGAGCTGCTCTATGTGGATTACCAGAACACTAAGAATAACTCTTTGTAACTAAGTATAGCACTTGAAACCATGGACATGCCGGTAGACAGTGCACTGATAGAGAGAAAGAGAGAGAGTGGGAATGGGAGAGAGCGAGAGAGAGAGAGAAAGAGCACTTGAAAAGTGAAAACTCCACAATTAATCATATTATTTACTCACTAATCTCTTATCAAGTGTAATATCCTGTAACTCGCTTTTGAGTGGTTGACTACTTGACAATTATTGTTCATTTTATTCACTAAATGCAGCTACATTACGAAAGAAGCAGAGCTACGTTAATCACTCTATTCACAATAAGAATACTCCGTTAACTAACAAAGCTGATATCAAAGGCTAAAATTTTTAAATCTTATTTTCTTAGCGTTTAGCTTGAGGAAAGAAAATCTTTTGAATGGTTTTCGATAACCTTCCTGAATTCCAGCTCAGTCACAGCTTGTGTCAAGTGCAGTTTACGATTGGTCTATTCTCTAGGCTATAATGACAAGGACGCAGCACAGTAGAAATGTGCATATTTAGATTATTTTACTATTGTTTGCAATTATTAATTCAATTTAAATTAATCTCAATACGCAGCATATATTAGCTTAGTTACTAATTTCTAGGTGACAATCGTTTGAAAAAGATTTTAGTTTCATTCACGAGATGTCGGAAGACTCTGCAGGAAAATTGCATTGTAATTTTAACTAATCTTATAGATTAGTTAACATTAAATTTTACATTTAGATTAATTACCTTTTACATTTTTAGTCGTCGGAGTTCGATTTAGTATCACAACGCCAAAGTTATGTAGCTCACTAGCCGTGATTTTTTACTCAGCAACGTTAAATGATAAAACAAACTTCAACTTTTCGATAAAATTATTGTTTTTCCCCTAAAATTATTGTTTAGGCCCTAATAACCAGCGTCTAAGGTCCCATGCTGAAACAACAAAACCGAATTTCATCTGGCTAAACAAATTTCAGGACCATTGGTTAGCCTTGAAATCTCAGAAACTTCGACTTAAGGCATTTTTAGCAATATACGTAGATGTAGCTGAGTGCCATTCTCTTGGATATAGAAATGGAAGTTTATAGCAAATATTTGATGTATAGACAACTTAAACGTGGTGCTCTTGCTTTAAAATATGAATGTATATTGCTTTGAAGATAACGTCGGTTCTACATGTATATCTCAACACACAAGTGAGAAACTTCAACTGACATATTAGGGGTTCGAACTCATAGCGTCAAACTTATCAGATGAGAAAATTATTAACTTCAACCATTAAAAGATATTAATGATAGAAACAGGGCTAATTAATTAAACTATCTCGTGGTCCCCTGATATGAATCTCTTTACTGCTTCATACATTAGACAACCATTTCAGATTTGCAGGCGCCAATTCATTTTAATTGTACTAGTACTTTCCTGGGCAGCTAAATCCGATCTCTTTCTGCCATATTCTGATCCTCTTGTCTAGGATTATAACCCTGCACTGTGTTGTTTTCACTTTCTATTTGGTATTTTTAGACTCAATTGTCATCGAGTGGTGCTTTGACGTCTGTTGGTGCAGGCTCTGCTTGAGACATTCCTGACAATGCCTTATGGCGAGGAACCGGACGTTAAACCCCTTCTGATTGATTGATTGATATGACTATCAAAACTGCAAGTATAGCTCATTTGAAGTATAAGTTGTATAAGGCTAAAAACTTAGAGTATAAAGGCAGATATTTGTCTCCAAGCGAATCTGATGATTTAAAGACCCACTCATATATGAAAATGAAAAGGAAAGCTGAAGACAGAGAAGAGTGGAGGCGTTATAATTATCATGGACCTGCCAGTAGGCAGGTCCATGATAATTATAACGTGTAGTTGCTGAATCATTGGCTAACTAATTACTATCTCTTTTGAACTATTTCTATATCTAACTAAGATCTATCTCTAAGGTCTATATTTTAGAAAATAACTTTTCAGAGACTCAGACGGGGAAGGCTGAAGCTGACTGTCTGTTGACTGAAGTGTGAAAATAGCTATTAATAGGCCTAAGATATTAATAGGCCTAAGATATTAATAGGCCTAAGATATTAATAGGCCTAAGATATGTATAATCGATGATGAGTTAGAAACAGTCAGAAATTGGTAATGTAATACGTTCTGTATGATCTTTAGACTAAGGAAATAATTTAGTCGTATTTGCCTACGAATTAATAAAATCTGGAAACAGAATTAAAATAAAGTGCATATAAGTGACTTCCAAGAATAAGTCGAGGCAATGCGGGCTGTGTATCCATGGCAACCACGACAATGCTGACAGCTGGGCTATTAGTCACGTGACTTACACCTGTGTGCATGGGAATACGAACAGGTATATCCTTCAGGATAATGTTTACTTCTGGAATGCTCGAAGAAAAAGAATTTTCTCGCTTTAGATATTGGTACTGTTTCTGCATTTTGAGTTGCTAGTGCATTTGGTGTGTTTGCGTAAATTAACATAGGACTACAATCTATTCTTTCGTCTTCGGTGATAAGCCTAAGAGAGAGAGAGAGAGAGAGAGAGAGAGAGAGAGAAAGAAAGAGAGAGTTTAGGTCCTCTTTAAGTGCACATGTTTAGACGCATGTTTAAGTGCATATGTTTGGGCGCATGTTTAAGTTCATATGTTTAGGCGCATGTTTAAGTTCATATGTTTAGGCGCATGTTTAAGTGAATATACTCTATTAAACATTAAAAATGAAAACCAAAACATACTCCTGAACATCAGCAAGAACAAGTCGTATGTCAAGTAAAGGGACTCTGTCAGAGTACCTACACGAGAGCGTCACTTAACAGCTGAACTAGACAGCAAGGTCTCTTGAGGAGGTCATGACTAACTCTTCTTTCTTTCAATAACGTTTCTTTCTTTCGACCGCTACTACGAAAATGTTTTATATATATATATATATATATATATATATATATATATATATATTGCCACTTGGGGCAAACAACACACATTTATTGCACAGTGAAACAAAATCAAAATCAAAGAAACAAAATGCAAATACACAGTGAAAATAAAATTAAAGCACATAAACAAAACATATAAACGAAAATTATGCTGTGCACATTAAATCTTTCTCTACATCATTATGAAGGTATATTCACCCTCACAATTTCTCCAAATGAGCGTTTATAATACTTCTGTAGTTATTCTGAAACAAAATCGTATCAGTATTAAACATATTTGCTAGTCTGCATATATCATTCACTGCTAGATACTTAAGTTACTCAGGGTCCTTAATATAATGTTTTCTGATCCTGAAATAGATTCTAAGAACGACATTACCTTTAGAGCATGCAGATGTAGCATAGGTTTATATCCAATGTACAGTTGGCATTGTTTTATTAATTTTTTGTCAAAAATGTTAAAAAAAATTTCAAATGATTTTGACCAAGGGTTATTCAATGTTAAAATCTCAGTTTTGTTTAGAGATAGTGCTTCTTACGACCGCTACTGCGAAAATGTTATATCGCAGTAGTTTGTCTATTTTATGGGAGAATGACGCCTCAGCTAGTTTAACGCTAGTAAATAGCAGAGTACTAACTGGTGTTACTTGTTCAACTAATATTTTTTGTCCGAAGGAAACCATTACTTGCTTTATTTGTCATAGAGTTGAATCCGATGTATAGAATGTTGGTAGAAGTGATTCAAGCCAGTATAGATAGTTAGTTGAGGTGATTCAAGCAAGTAAAGAGGGTTAGTAGAAGTGATTCAATATGTATAGAATATGTATATAATATGTATAGAATATGTATAGAAGTGAATCAAGCGCGTCTGCAGACTAGAGACGAATTCTTATGCCCATACGAAACTCTTGTTTAGCGTAGTAAGGGAGGCAGGGGAGAGTATGTACCCCAAGATGTCGTGTAAAATTTTTAAACACAAAATATAAGTGCACACATTGTATAAAGCGTGTGCCTCTCCCAAAGTGAACTGTCAATAATTAAGTTGCTCCCTCTAAGATTAAATCCTGTCTACACCACTGCAAGCTCTATAAGGAACTCTCTGATAGAAAGTCTCTAATAGACAAAATCGGTTAGAATGTCTCTGACATACAATCTCGGTTAGAAAGTTTCTAAATTGTATTTTAAAGTCTCTAAGCCTTTATTTTGTTCATCGATGGTTCAGAATCGTAACCACTGGGAGTCCTGACTGATAATAAGACATAAAGTTAACGAGCTTCAGAATTAAATAACAGTAGGTTGTTTTCCAACATTAAATGCAAATTACAAAATGCGTACCTGCAAAACAAATACACTCACGCCGTTCTATATGAACCATACAATAGATGAGACAACTAATGTCAATTAATTTATTAAATTAATCAGATCAAGGAGTCACCAGGATATTTTCATTAATGAGACCTTCACGACAGCCTAAGCTTAATAGTAGCCCAATAGCATACTTCAACAACTTTTAATGCTGCTAAGTAACTTTACTGTCAACGCCTGAATATATTCTACCAAGCGGCACATAAAATAGCACAGTAACACACTAGCATAATTAAATATCAGTCAAACATCTTTAACCATTGTGGGTGAGGCACGCACAGCTTTGAGGGTCTCTGAAGTCTTTCAAAGCCCGAAGCCGCTAACTATCAGCCGCTGAAAGGCCTAGGTTGACGGCGCCAGCCTGGCCGGCCAGATCTCAGACCCGACACTAGAGGCCAGCAGCCCTATGATACCTAGTGATGCTAACGTATGGAGTTTGAATTTCGAAGAACGGGACGGCTCAATCCCCAATTTCCCTAGATGAGAATAAAGGTAAAAGGTTTGATGAATTTGGAAGGATTTTGCGGGATTTCCTTTAAATATATATTTTATGGATAAGTAAAGTCATTAATATATTTTAGCAGGGAGATTTCTAGCTACTCGTAGATTAATGAAGTTCTATAAAGCAGACGTCAGTACAGTAGTACTACGTACTGTACTATAATTATTATAAATACAATAGTACTGTAGTACAGTTAGCATCAGTGCAGTAGTATTGCTGTACACTTACCATCAGTACAGTAGTACAGTTGCACAGTACTTAAATAATTATCAGTACAGTACAACAATTATTAGCAGTACTGTAGTACTGTAGTACAGTTAAGATCAGTACAGCAGTATCGTTGCATACTTATCATCAGTATAGCAGTGCAGTTGTACCAGTACATTTGTATAGTGGTACAGTTAATATCAGTACCGAAGTCGATCTTTCTTCAATACAAATTCTTTCGCCTAAAAATCTAAAAAAAATTCTACCCAGGGTTTTAAGAAAAAAACTACCCAAGGCTTTCTTTTGATGAACCTCGGATATATATAATACTGTAGTTATGCATGAGCGCTCTTGCTGTGGAAGAAATTTACTTGCGATCAAGTGTGCAAAATTTTAATGTCATATTAAGCTTATATATTTACATCACTTTAATTTCTACATTTAAATATATGTAATTAACAAACAGTTTTATATCTTATTCGCGGTTGAATAAATCAGATACAAGCCCTATTGACTACTTGTAGCTTTAGCGATTAACAACTAAGAATACAAAGAAAATTATTTAAGAATACATTGTATTATATTATAGGCCGTGATTAACATAGGGAGACGCAGAACTCAGTTCAACTACCATGTAATTTTCTGAAAAAGAAGGGAGCCTGAAAAGTTATGACATTTCCACAAGCTCTCAATTACAGTTTTAAACACTGGTTATTGGCTAAATAAAAGTTAATTTAATAGACATACCAATGCACATTTAGACCATCTTATCATCGGGTTAATACTATCAATACAGTAGTTAATAATTTTATTAGAGCTGAGTGAAATAAATAGAAAATTTACGAAATAATTGAGTAAAGTGAGTGCAAAGACGGTAAACTAGTTCCTTGTTGTCCGTATAGTTCACTCCACGAAGAATTCTCAAATTCTCTGCGCGCTTGCTTTGGCATGGATATCTATTTTTAAACAAATGTAAATAAAATTTCAGCTTGTAAAAATTTATACACAGTGTAGTCGCGGTAGAGAAGAACTTATATCTTCAATCATTTAAGTATCTGTGCTGAAAATGTTGAAATACGCTCTGCACAAACGAGCGCAACTTGCATGCTTCTTCTTTCCCAGACAGTGTAGATTCCTTCTACTAACAATCTTTCTCACTGCCGTAGCATTTTCACTACTCTCACGAATACCAAATGCATACAATGTGACGGTTAAACGTCCTTTGGATCCGATCTCAAACGTGTCTTATCAACCCCAGAAGGCAAGAACATCAAGCACGGCTATATTTCTCTGCATGGATTCTTCGTTACTAAAAGACAGAACCGATGTAGCAAATGCTGTAAAGAAGTGGTCAGCTTTGGAACCGGTAGTGAAGAACTGCAATGAGGGGAATCATTGTAGTGTTCAGATACTATTATACGAGGAAGATCAGAATGTAACCGGACCAGCAGTGCGCCAGTCTCTCCAAGCATTTTTCCAGCCGGCTAATCTCAATTCCTCCGTTCCTCTACCAAGCAGCATTCATATTATTCCAAAAAAGACGGATGATGCGATGAGAATTAGCGACATTGTAATGACTTCATACATAGCAGGCGCGGACTACTTTCTGTTCTTAACGTCTCTGCATATTGGGAACAATAACACATTAGGAACCAGTTTGGCGGCGCTAAAGGATGATTTGTCAAATCGAAGTCCACGAGATGTTGGAGTATTGCAGTTTACAAACGGCGATATGTCGAAATTCAAATCAGCAGTTTCGGGATTTTTTATAAGCAAACTGCACATCGAAATATTTGGTGCTTTATTTCCGTATCGGACAAGAACTCTCAAATCAGGATTGACTTTCTTAACATCAATTTATCCGCCTAATATGTTACGGAGTTTCGGTCAAAATTCTATTAAATCAACTGCAATTTCTCAACATTCTAAAAATTTTACTACAGAATTTATGAAAGATCAAAATGAAGTTTTTCAAAGGTTTGTTGTTGGCCTGTAATGTTTTTAATATAATATTTAATATATTTTAACCTGCAAGACTAAAACACTTGAAAAGTATAAAGCTAATTAACCTGTATAAATTTGAATTTCAACTAATTATTTTATTTTCGAAATCAATTATTTGAGCTGGATTTTATTACTGGACTATTAGGATGGTTTCAGAAATGTTATCTGAATCAAGTGTTGTCAGAAATTGATTCCATAAATGCTCTTTGACCTAATTTTGTGCTAATTTTGTGCTTTCAAAAATATTTCACGAAAGTTAAACAAAAGGTAAGAAATAGTTGACTTTTAACTAAACATGGAGTTAAACTTATGGTTAACTTCTTATTTTTATTGTCTACTTAAAATCTCTGATTGAATTTTATACTCTCCTTTCCACATAACTGAATCTACAAACCAAATGAAAAATCGAACACCTAGATTAATCTTCAGTTTCAAGTCTCGAACAATAATGGGCGAGCACTGGATGTGAACCCTTCATCAACCGATCCACTGTCAGACACTAACCATCGACATCTTGCCTTGAATCCTAGTTTATCTAGGGTCGGTCTATAAAAAAAGTTCAACAATTTCTGGAGCTTAGACGCTCACCAACAGATTGCCCTTTCTGACGTTAATTTGGATCTCAGTTCTTTGTCGTCTTTTATGAAACGTGCAATCCATGGTTGGTCTATTCTTCAGCAACGTGGCACAATACGGATAAAGTGTTGTGTCCTGGTAAAGTGCTTGTCAAGCATTAACCTACACTAGCATATGTTACTGGCTGGTTAAAAACGTACCATATGATTACCGTGAAGACCCTACAACAAAACCTTTGAAATTATACCTAGTATGCTTTTACTCTACTTCCTGTTTCAGATATTTAAAAGCTGTCGAGGACTCGAACGACTGTCTACGTTGTAATCATCTCTCCAGTAAAAACATCATCTCCATGTCCGCCTATGGCACGAATCCACGTTACACATGGGGTGCTCTGCGAAACGCCCAACTATTTCCGGTCATTTTTCCAGGTTGGAGGTTATGGTTCTATACTGAACTTGAACCAAAAGATGGCAAGCGCATGACGACACCTTTTCCACCTGACATATCCTCAAGGATTGAAGAACTCGGGGCAGAATTACGATACGTGGACGTCAATGCTACGGGATTAGCACCGATGTTGTGGAGGTTCACGGTGTTTGAAGATGAGGACGTCGAAGTGTTCACAGTGAGGGACTGCGACAGTCGACTGACCCCTCGTGACGTGGCAGTCGTCAACGAGTGGATGAAATCCGGCAAAGCCTTCCATTGTATCCGTGATCATCCCCATCACTCTCTTTATACAATAAGTGGTGGCTTGTGGGGCGGCCGATCAGCACCTCTTAGGAAAATTTTCAATGGCAGCCTGAATGCAGTTATGAAAAGATATGGCGGGAAGTACATGGAAGATATGCATTTTCTTGCAAGTGGCGTTTGGCCGTTGGTTAGAGAAAAGCATGCCATGTGTCATGACAGTTACTCCTGTCAGAAATTTCCGGCGTCTCATCCTTTTCCAGTTAAAAGAAAAGGATACGAGCATTTAGGACAAGTTTTTGATCAGCATTCTGTAGGTCGGCCGAGCGAAATGGCAGCAATCAGGGTACGAGGGGAGATTGCGAAATGTACGCCGTCCTAGAGTCTAGAAAATACAAGGTGCGTTTTAGGCTCACCCACTTTTTCCTCTTAATTTTCCGATGAATTTTAAGTTGGTTTTGCATGTCTTTGTGGCATTTTGTTGTAATTAATCCGCTCAAAAAACAATGTATATAACGATGCATATTTATTATAGAAAGTTAGGCCTATAGTAGAATTTACTGAATAGCTGCTGTGATAGGCCTAGTTACTTCACGTTGTTTTAGTTTAGAAACCTATGTAATAAATTACGGTTTCAACCATTCAGATGCATTCATCGAACTACTAATTGCGATTTGGTTTGCATTTTTTGCTAACGAGATACTATGGCTGATTTATTTATATAAAATCGAACATGGACTGTTTAATGTCAGACTCATCATCTAACAATGATATAGGAACATATCAGAAATAGTAGGCTACAGTTACACTATCACGTAATTGCACTGGCTAGACTATTGCAATTGTATCTAATTTCTCACTAAATTTATTGAAATTAGTTTGTAACAGATCGTTTGAACTCATGCGTTACAGCTTGCATTTTCTTTTATCAGGATTTCATCATATGATGATATGTAGTTAGAAAAAGCGATTACAGGCAAATAAAGGTCTTCAGAATTAAATTTAATCTTGAGTGTCTGGACTATGTAGCTATATCCGTAGAGGATGAAAATAATTTGAAAACCATTTAATTTGAAACTAAATGTTAATGATATTTCTACGTTGTTCCTCCCATAGGCCTACGCATCTACAATATAATTCACTGTGTTTCTCAAGTTTCCTGCTACTATTAGGCCCCCACTATTATTGCGACTCTTGTTTTCTGTCATTCACCGTGGACTAAGCAAGACAATAAATCTATAATTGAGTCTATTTAACTTTACTGACAATTGAAGCTATTTGTTAACGTATTGCATTCAAATGTTACTCTTTTTCAAATAGTTCATCTCTACAGTCTTTTTTAGAAGTTTCTAATAATTCACATAATTTTTCTCGATGTATGTGAAAATAATATAAATAAAGTATGAAGCGAACTTCAACTGACCCACCTAAAATTTAAAAAGCCATTTTGACATATAAAGATCTGATTTCACTACAACTGTTTGTTATCAGTACAGCAGTACAACAATAAAGTTATATGAAGAGTTAAGTATATTAAATATCGTATACAATCTCGCAGATGGTGATGTATATGACTTTGTGATAGATCGAGATTAGTGGTGAAAGAGGGCTGGAGAGATCACTGTTGCGTCCAAGATAAAGCTCACAGAAGTACAGTAATACTGCTATCATGACTACCGAATTAATGTTGTACAGCTACCATCAATACAATATCATAGAAGTACAGGTGCAGTAGTGAAATTATATCAGTACAATCATACAGCAGTAGGCCTACAGTTAAGATCCGTACAGAAGTAAAGTAGAACAGAAATCATCATTACATCAGTGATGCACAGCTGCAATCATTTGCAGTAGTAACACCATAGAATTATGTTTTTTCATTCCATTTTAACTCGTTGCTTAATATCAAATTTTATAAAATATATACCAATTATTTGATTATATCAAATCTCTAAATTGACTACAGGAAAATATTTTGAACTCTCTATAGTTCAGATAGACAAGAGCAATTACCATACAGTTTTTATAAGATTAATTGGACGCAATGAACAATATAATTATGGGTTAATAAAGGAAAGTTTAACTATGACGTGAATATCTATATCCGCGCACATCTCAAAATAATATACATGTAATTAAGTGATTTTAGCTTTTGATTTATATATTTAAATTTAAGTTTTACGAATTATTATAGAAAGACATTAATCCAGGAAAATATTTTAAAATTAAAGGAATTAAAGCGATGATTATAAATAAAATTAAACGCAGAAAGTTTAGGTAATGCTTAAGAAAATGAACATACTTCCAAGTGAGAATAGATGCTATCTGGATCTCTACAGTATTTTAAATATCTCTATCTTTATATTCTAATTCTTTAGGAAAATCTTTGAATGCTATCAAGTTAACAGATTAGGAAAATTCTTCTCAGTGTTCACGCAGTTGGCTTTACGGTGATATTGATTTTCAAATAATGACAACCGACCAAACTGCTTTGATCTCTTCATGTACTAAAGTCATTTTCTCATCTGGGGCGCTTTATAATATAAATTGGAAATTTATAATATCGATCTGACAGAAACGAAGCCAATCTTATAACGTGCAATTTTAAGAACAATCTTCCAGTTTTACGTATTTTATATTAAGTCTTTAAATGAATATGTTATTTTTTATGTTAAAAAGTTATGATGACTAGTATACAGATCCTGAAAGATTGGCTAATCTTGTTAATATCATTTATCTAACTAATCTAACCAATATAATTAAAAGCAGAACTTGGAAAGAGAAGTTTGCAATGAAGATGTAATTTAGTGCGCAGTAGCTTTACACACGTAACCCTCAACAGTTGCGCAAACTACTGATTAGTCACAATTTGATATCCTGTAAAAGCCACAGATCAATGTCCTACACTCTCAACAAAGAAGTTCACAATAATACTCTATGACCAAAACCTCTTCAGTATAATAGACAAAATCAATAGTAAATATCGGATAGCCTAGCAGTTGTTGACCTAGAAAAATAGAGATCTCGGATTCCAAACCCCACCGGATTTTATCCAACAATATAAGCTTGGTTATGAAATAGACGTTAAACTTAGCGAATTTCCCAAATAGTTCTGTGTATAATTTCGTTAGATATTAATTGATTGATTGATTGATTGGTTGATTGGTTGATTAAATGATTGATTGATTCATTCATTCATTCATTTATTAGATTTTAAGCGATTGAGATCACGGGTTCAGTTCTGGCTGAGCTGATCAGAGAAAAAATCTACAACATCCACAGGACTGGTAACATGGATAATTGACTGAATTGTAAATGCTTAAACATATGTTATTAAAAGTAATAGATATAATCATGGACGATCATTTCACTATAGTGTATATCAAAGTTTACATTCATGTACAGTATATAGCTTTTTAAAAGTTGATGAACAATAGCATCCCCGTGTTGTGTCCGGGTTGCTTGAAGAATAGACAAACCTTTTACTGTACGTGTCGTAAAAGGCCACATACAAATATGAATATAACCAACGTCAGAAGAGGCAATCGGTTGGTGAGCACCTAGGCTCCAGAAATTGCAGCAAAAATATAAACGAATTGAATGGTAAATGCATATTGTGATAGGTGTGGGACAGAAAGGATTTGAGAAGGTGTAATGGTATCCGACCCTGGTTAAACTGGGATTCTAGGGATGATGATGATGATGATGATGAAGATGATGAAAATGATGACGATGATGATCAGCAATAGCCACTTATGCAGAATGCATGGAGCCCATCATAACTAGGTCTTAACGGCCACCCTTTTGGACGACTATTGGAAATTTTGTTGACTACGTTACATTGTATATTAATATTATATGCTATTTTCGTAAGACCAATTGCGTATACTTACTATAAATGCTAATGAAGAAGGCTTGTGCGGAGTAACACAATTTCTATGTCTCGTGATAAAGTCGCATGAATTCTGCATGTGCTTGTATATGCTACTTCTAAATAAACATGCAGTTTGATCAAATAGACTGCGAAACATGACAATGGGGGTGTATAGTCAGAGTGAATGCATTACCCAAGCCCTGAATGCATGCATACGTTGTAAATGTTTATATGTACATGTGTACGACATGCTGATAGCTAATAGAGTAACGCCTTTTTAAAGACTTGCTTTTTCAACAGTTAAAATTTGTTAAATTAGTGAAGTAGTGTGCTTATTGGCTGGAGCCAGTGGCGATGTAGGTACGATATTCGATCGCGAAGCAGCATTTGCGAGGTTCAAACCCTTGTCTCGTCCGTCACTGAAATGGCTTTCGAATGAATAAACTGAGATTAACATTAGCTTTACAGGCTTTTTTAAGTAGCCTTAGCTACATCCGTTGGCAGAAATACTTAAACTTGAATCCTCTAGCTTTGAGCTATAGCGGAAAGTCGACTAGATTAGACATCTCCGAGTTATGACTACTAACCCTAAACTCTAAAGCCTTATTTTAACGTCAGTTTCCTGTCTCGAAATCGTGTTGGTGAAAGAATCGGCACTGGATTTAAGCATTACACTAAATGATGCACAGAGAGCACCTTATTGACTTACCATGATACTGACTCAGTCAACGGTCTACAGATTTTTTATCATATCTAATATGCAGGGTTGTATTTGCTGGAGGGGTTACGGGATCACCCCCCCTTGGCTGATGTGTGACCCCCTGCTAAAGTTTTAACCCCTCTCAACTTTTAACCACCCCTATGACAGAGCTCTGATGATCTCCTGGAAAGCCACCTAACGACCCCCTTTGAAAATTTTGAGTATTCCAACCAGAAGAAATTCGCAAAAGTGTACATTGTGTTGTAAATTTAATGGATTTCCAGCTTGTCTGCCTTTACGGCTTCAGTTGACCCGGTATCTAACTTACTGTGTGCGGCGTGCGTCCGCTTAAGTTAATACACGCTACACACTGTTCAGAAAGTTCTAATTGTACTCCAGTGAGCAATTATATCAGATCTGACGGGATCTGAAAGCTAACAGGTCGTACAGACTTATGTTTACATTTGCCATAACATCAATAGAAAGCTGTAATCGAAACAGTCTGTGTTGTATGAATCGAATAGTAATTTGTAAGTAAAGTGTAGTCTCGAATTAAGTTCTATATTCTCAACACTGTATCACGTTACTAATTCCGTTTTGTCATAAATATGATATAAAGACTTGAGTTATAGGAAGAGTGGGATATACGCTGTACAGGATACTCTATTGAACGTACAGATTTACTATTCGCTTTCCTTATTGTTAATTTCAACAGTTGTCTTTAATCATAGTTATATGTTTGATGAATTGATTTTGTTTTTAAAATTGTCGTTGTTTACTCTTCACAGTTTGTTTGAGTGAGTGTGAAGTACGATCTAGTGAATTAACGTAATTATAATAGTAATAGTAATAATAATAATAATAATTATTATTATTATCACTATTATTAACTATTACTATTACTATTGTTATTAGTATTTTTTATTACCCCGGGTGTAAAGAACCCGAGGTTTGATAAAAAAGATTCGAGCAATACGTGATGAATCGCCGCCCGGCTACTCGAGGCCATCTTGCTGCTTAAAGGAATTGCTGAAAGAAACTGCATTAAATCTTTTCAAAGTTATGGATAGCCCTTGCCAAAGAAAAAAGGTCTCTCGCTTATCACCCGTTCGCTCTGCAATTAGCCTTATTATTAGGATTATTATTATTATTATTATTATTATTAAATTTAATAATAAGTAATACATTTAATAATTAATTTATTATTACTATAATAATAATAATAATAATAATAATAATAATAATTATTATTATTATTATTATTATTATTATTATCATTATTATCGACATCGCCACTGGCTCTAGCCGGTGGCGATGTCGGTAAGATATTCGACCGCGGATCAGTATGTACGGGATTCAAATCCTGTGCTCTTCATTCACTGATATAGCTTTCGAGTGAGGAGACTGACGTTAACATTAGCTTTTTAGCTTTATTATTATTATTGTTATTATTATTATTATTTAAAATTTATCATTATTATCCGTTCAGGCCTTCTGCGGCACTTTCCCTGGCACTGAAGGCAGGAGGACCAGCGCAATTACAGGCGACGAACGCGTAAAGGCCTATCTGTGAGCCTGTGGCAGCGCATGTCTGTAAATCGAGCGCTGCTGTGGCACATTCGCGAATGCTGTTTCCCAGAGTGTAGAGGAGGAATTATTTTAAACATTTAATTTAAATATCTCTTTTAATTAAATAAAGTTCTTATTTTATCTATTTTTAGCTCAGGGCCCCCTATACAGCACAATGCAATAAAAAGGTACAATTATTATTATTTTATTTTATTTTATTTATTTTTTATTATTTTTATTTTATGTTAATTCATTCGTACTTCACAAAGGTATTGATATTATCTTAGATGAGCGGTTCATTATAATGCGTTTTTTACGTTTACTCGACGCTCAGTCATTGCTGGTCGTAACAGTCTTTTCCAGTTATTAACGCTTTTATTTGATGCTGTCCTTTATGGACTAGAGAGCTTCAATAAAAGGCGAATTTGTTCATTTCAATAAGAAAATTTAGGCTAATTAGTAAATAAAGCAATTTTGGTGTGAACCGAAATGCATAGCTTTTAATTGCTGCAGATGTAAAGAAAATTATACGTGTTTATTACTTACAAAATATTGACGGAACAAATTCGCAAGTAAAATATTCTTCGATTAGTGTAAACTTTCTACACTATTGTTTGCTCTTCCTAAAAATTTTCCATTGATAGGATTGTCTCCTTCAGCACGAATGCTTATAATATCTTCGTTCTCCCCGACTCTCGAAATATTTTCATGCCACTGCATGGCAGAGGCAGTTGCAGGTTTACGCGGCAGGTGAGGTTTACTGTTTATTCATAGCAGCGAGCCTTCTGTGATTTGTTCAATCGGACACACTAGGACAGTGTCTAAGAATAGCCTAGATAGTCGTGGCACCATTAATAACACTACTGATCATGCAAGCATGTTTTTTAGGCTTACAACACTTTTAGTTCGTTTAAAATTTAGACATTCGACTATAACTTGGTAGAAATGTTTAAGCCTATACTGTTATTCGTGTACATTGGATATACGTAATACTGGAGTTATGCTTGAGCGCTCTGGTAATGGGGTAACCTACCTACGAGTCGGCTTGTGCATTTTAACCGCATATTAAGCTTATATTCATATAAATGTTATTTCTGTATTTTATACATGTACATTTTACTACGCGTTTAAATATCTGCGTCGTTCTAGACTAAATTAGCCATAGCATTAGCCTTCTTTTAGTTTGGGCGTCTTAAAAATTTTTAAAGAAGGTAAAGAAAATCATTTTAGAAAGAGATCGGAGAGTTAGAGAGAGAGAGAGAGAGAGAGAGAGAGAGAGAGAGAGAGAGAGAGACTGAGAGTCTGCATGGGCTTGGCATATTCTACAAAGGAAATGGTTGCAACTGCTAAGCAATGATAGCAGTTAATGTGCTTTGTTGTCATTGAAAACATTGATCTCAATAGACTAAAAAAATACATTGAAAATACATTGAAAAAAGAAGGAAACTTCAAGTAATCAGTATAAAATCCGTTAGGCTATCCGGTATCTTATTCAAAAGGTTAAGAATTTAGGATAAAAGGCTTAGTTAGTAGTAGACTTGCGTGAACGGGATGGATATTGGGTTATGTGATATAACATAAAGTTTATCTGCAGAGGATAAAGTAGAAATGTTTATTGAGATATTAAATTACGTGATATAATATTGAAACTTATCTACAGATAAAGCAGAAAACGCCTAGAGAAAAGTAAATAATATTGAATTACTTGGATCTACCACTCGGCAGTACGCTGAGAGATAGGGAGACTAAAAGCTGAATGGTGGAAGCTGGAAAGAGAACAGGAAATAGGCCTACGTGATATAATTTTTAATCGGATATTCTCCTCGTTGGATATTTTTGTCGATTTAGGATTTTGCAGATATTCGTTACACGTAATTCTAATCATCAATATTGTAAATTTTTCTGTCTCTCGACCAAGGATCTATTTGTGGTCACTGATCTTAATTATTAATAATTATTTAAAATTTAACCAGATATAGTTCCCGTATTGTTGTGTCCGAAATATTTAAAGATAGATCAATCGTTAACTGCACCTATCGTAAGAGTCGACTAAGCTGGAGCTGAGAAAGGCAACGCAACAAGAAACCACAATCTACATAAGAGTTACGGATAAGTCATGGTCGTTTGTGAATGGATTGATATGTATCTTGGACCTGCCACTTGATAGAACACTAGAGAGAGAGAGAGAGAGAGAGAGAGAGAGAGAGAAATAGATTGAGAACTGATATATGACGATTTGTCGGTTTATGCTTTATAATAATAATTACTAGTGTCGCCCATTACTTACAATATACAGTAATTATTTTATTTAATAAGTAGAGTTTTGCACCTTGTATTAATTATGAAAAATATTATTAAATGTTTGCTAGGGTTTATTAAAATAACACTAATGATCGAATTGGCAAATAAGAGGCATTTAAATGCAGCAGCGAAACCATTAAGAAGACCACCTTTTGGATGGTAATTTAAAAGACTTGTGCTGACTAGCATTGTATTCTTGAGTAACTTCAATGTCTTTACAGGGTCGCTTTTACATTGCTGAAGCCATAAATTTTGGAATAAGCAATAGCCTTAACAATTGTATCCATTATTTAAAACCTAAAGTTAAAATTTTAACTGCAAAAATATAAATTTAAATTTTAAATTTAAAATATAAATCTAAACTAGGTGCAAACGCAGTTCTTTAATTGGCTGGCTATAAATATAGCCTACCATATCTTGTTCGTACTGTACGCGTTAGAAAGCTATCAGCCAACATCTGGAAATAGCAAATGGCTAATGGCTAATTAACAACTTAACATCCTTGAACAGACTACTTTTGCATTTATAAATCCTGTTTAATATATATATATATATATATATATTATATATATATATATATATATATATATATATATATATATATATATATATCTAAATATAGTATATTATATACTTAATATGTATATATTATATAGATATTATATATATACCCCTGTTGTGCTCGGGTGTGGTTGGACCACTGCAGAATACGGCAACCGCAAGCAATCTGCTGCAGTGCTGCGTGTACGTAAGAGGCGACTAAGGCAGGAGCTGAGGATGGCAAGAGGGAATCCACCTCACCTTGAAATATTTTTCCCCAGGATTAAATGGTTATTAATCCATCTAGCTGTGGAAGGCAACCGGAAACCACCTCAGAAGCCATACTTTTCTCAAGTTAAATTCTATAATCTGTAGTGTATAGTCTATAGAAACGCTGTAGTCATTTCTGTGTCAATGTAAGGTTGGCTTCCTAGAGCTGTCACTTGTGTAATGAGTGATCTCATCTATCGATCACTCAGCTTGAGATATGAATCATTACCGATAGTGTTACTGATACACACGAGTCATCACCATTATTCTATTTTGTTTCTACTCTAGATAGCTATGATTCTCATTTATTAAGCTCTGCAGAATGTCTCAATAGCGTAGTGGAAACGTCATGAAGTTTTAAATGACAGATACTGAGGTGAATTGAACTCTCGTGGGTTAGAATCCCTGCCGCGCTGATCTGAGAGTAAAATCTCGGACATTCACTGGACTGGTTATACGGAAAATGGACTAAATTGCCTGACGGTTTAAACATGCGATATTAAAAGTAATAGATATCAACCTAGTTATTAGTTGATCATTTCACTGTAATGCGTGTTTATTTTTACTTTTACAGATCACTCACTCAACCAGGGATTCTCATATTCTGCGTGCTTGCTTCGTCATGGGTCGGATATTTGTACAAAACTAATGTGAATTAGTGTCACATCAACGTACGTGTAGAACGTTATACACGATTACGTCTGGATACGTCTGGATAGAGAACTGATAGCTTGAAACAAAAAAGTAGGTATATCTATTGCTGGAAATGGCGAAATATTCTCTACCTGACCGAGTGAACCTTGGTTGCGTCTTCTTTCCCAAACAGTGGAGATTCCTTCTAATAACAATTGTTCTCACTGTACTAGCATTTTTAGTACTGTCACGCGTACCAAATGCATACAAGGTGGCAGTCAAACATCCTTTGGATCTGATCTCTAACGTGTATTTTCAGCCTCAGAAGGAAAGAACTCTAAAAACGGCTATATTTCTCTGCATCGATGCTACGTTACTAAAAGACAGAACCGATGTAGCAAATGCTGTAAAGAAGTGGTCAGCGTTGGAACCAGTAGTGAAGAACTGCAACGAGGGTAATCATTGTAGGGTTCAGATATTTTTATACGATGAAGATCAGAATGAAACCGGACCAGCCGTGCGACAGGCTCTTCAGAAATTTTTCCAGCCGGCCATTTTGAATTCTTCCGTTCCTCTGCCAAGCATCATTCACGTCATTCCAAAAAAGACGGATGATGCGATGAGGATTAGCGACATTGTAATGACTTCATACATAGCAGGCGCGGACTACTTTCTGTTCTTAACGTCTCTGCATATTGGGGACAATATTACATTAGGAACCAGTTTGGCGGCACTAAACGATGATTTGTCAAATCGAAGTCCACGAGATGTTGGAGTATTGCAGTTTACAAGCGGCGATACGTCGAAATTAAATTCTACCATTTCGGGATTTTTTATAAGCAAACTGCACATCGAAATATTTGGTGCTTTATTTCCCTATGGGACAGGAACTCTCAAATCAGGATTGACATTCTTAACATCAATTTATCCGCCTAATATGTTACGGAGTTTTGATCGTGATTCCATTAAAGCCACTACAATTTCTCCAGTCTCTAAAAATTTTACTACAGAATTTATGCAGGAGCAGGATGACGTTCTGAAAAGGTTTTCTTGTTGGCTTGTAATTTTTACATGTAATCTGTAGTATTTTTTTAATTTTAAGATTAAAAAAACTAAAATAATTATTAATCTGCATAATTGATGTACTTACACTAATGTTTTATTTTATTTTCGAACTAAATATTTTAAGCTAGATTTTCATACTGCACTAATAGAGTGAATTTTTAAATATTATCTGAATGCCAATGCTGGCATGAATCGATTTCAAATATTCGTTTCGATCAAATGTCATGATAAATCCAGGTTTTCAAAAATATTTTATCTAGAACGTTAACGTAGGTTAAGAAATAGTTGACTTTTAACTGAACAAGGAGCTAAACTTCAAGTTGACTTTAAGTAAAATAAATATTGAAAATATTGCTATAAGTTTTACTAATAGTTTTTCTTTCACGATTAACTAAACGATGAACTTTTAGCCAGCACTGATTCATGCAAAAAATTTGGTTTTTCTTCTTCTCATTATGGAGTCCATTAGGTTAAAATAAGTTTGGAATTTACATTTGCATATAACATCCCTTCTTTCTATCGTGTATCCATCATAGCTATGTTGTATATTATATTATATGAAATTGAATAATTTGCCTTCTTACTAGTTAGCAGCAATGTTATATAAGAGAATATGTATGGTAATATTAAAAAGTATTTCATAGTTGCTAAGAATCTATTTTACTTACGAACATGCTCTCAGAAAATTTAAGGAGCATCGGAAAGAAGAAGATTAGGTGAATACCTAGACTTGGGTTGCTGGATAATTTGATGGCTTCTACAAATATGTAGGCCTATATGAAGCGAAAGGAGAGACTAGAAATATGTGGATGAGATATATGCCATATCGCAGCACCCTGAAAGAAATGCTCTCAGGAGAGAGAAAGCCATATAAGATCCAAGATTTCTTGCTGCTATGCGTTTGATGTTACGAGACACATAACATTATTATTCACATTAGTGCATTTCTTTTCAAGTTACGATACATATATCAGCAATGTATCGTAAACTTTCGCTATATACCAAATAGACCGTCTTTATTTACTCTCGAATTTATCATTTAGGCTAGCTCAACTTCTATTCTACTTCTTGTTTCAGATATTTAAAAGCTGTCGAGGACTCGAACGACTGTCTACGTTGTAATCATCTCTCCAGTAAAAAGATCATCTCCATGTCCGCCTACGGAACCAGTGCTCGTTACACCTGGGGTGCTCTACGAAACGCCCAATTATTTCCGGTCATTTTTCCAGGTTGGAAGTTATGGTTTTATACTGAACTGGAACCAAACGATGGCAAACGCCATACGGCACCCTTTCCATCTGACATATCCGCAAGGATTGAAGAACTCGGGGCGGAATTTCGATACGTGGACGTCAAGGCTACGGGATTAGCACCAATGTTGTGGAGGTTCACGGTGTTTGAAGATAAGGACGTCGAAGTGTTCACTGTGAGGGACTGCGACAGTCGACTGACTCCTCGTGACGTGGCAGTCGTCGACGAGTGGCTGAAATCCGGCAAAGCCTTCCATTGTATCCGGGATCATCCCAGCCATTCGCATTTTTCAGTAAGTGGGGGGCTGTGGGGCGGCCGATCAGCATCTCTTAGGGAAATCTTCAATGGCAGTCTGAATGGAGTTATGAGGCGATATGGCGGAGGTTATATTGAAGATATGAATTTTCTGGGTAGAGTCGTTTGGCCGCTGGTTAGAGAAAAGAATGCCATGTGTCATGATAGTTTCTCATGTCAGAAATTTCCGTCATCTCATCCTTTTCCTGTTAAAAGAAAAGGATACGAACATTTGGGACAAGTTTATGATCATCATTCCGTAGGTCGCGGGGGCGATATTGACATAATCAGGCGACACGGTGTGAATGCGAAATGTACGCCGTCCTAGCGTCTAGAAAGTACAGCGTGCTTTTTGCAAGGCAATCTCTTATTGTAGATTTACTGATGTATTTTAAGTTGGTTTTCTATGTTTCTTATGGTATTAGTGATTTATCGACTCAAAACGCAATGTATATGATCAATCATGATTATGAAAAAGTTATAATACATTTTATTGTATTGCTGCTGTGATAGGCCTAGTTACTTCAAGTTGTTTTAGTTTGTCTAGCAGTGTAATAAATTATGTTTTTCCCTTTTTAGATATTCAGATGCATTCGATAAACTACAATTTACGCATTGCTTTGCCTTTTCTAAAGGAATGTTACGGCTGATTGATTTATATAACTAAGAACAAGGAAAATTTAACGTCAGACTCGTCATCTAACGATGATATCGGGAACATCTAAAAAATAATAGCTACAGGTACACTATCAGGTAATTAATTACATTAGCTGGACTGAAGTAATTGTATCTAATTTCTCACTAAATTGATTAAATAAAATTAGTGTGTAGCTAGATTAATCGTTATGATTTGAACTCATGCGTTACAGCGTTCATATTTCTCTTGACAGGGTTTATTTTAATTGTATAATTTTTTAATAAACGATCGATCAAAAGTTGAAAAATCGACTCAAGCAGAATATGGTCGTCAGAAATCAATTTAGCCTTTAATTTCTGGGGAGGATAGATATAATTTTGAAAACTAAAGCAGAAAAGGTGATATGATTAAAATCTCTAAAATACATTTGAATCTGTTATTTGATATGTTACTTCTATATAAATGTCTCCTATTATTAATTAATTAGTAGTAGTATTGTTAGTGTTGTTGTTTTAACTTATGTAATTTTTAATTATAGGTTAACCTAACTATAACTATTTTTAAAGATTGCTATCGTACTTTTTTAATCCAGGCTAAACAAGATAAATAAGTACTTGAGGCTGTGATGAAAATCAATAATAATTCATCAATAATTCAATAATCATGGATCAATAATAATGGATCAATAATTTTGAATCCTAATAATTGCGGTTTTGTTAACAAAATATTTAAAATTTCGTGATTGGACGTATATTTGCTAAAACTATGTTTATTCCACTATATTATCTAATTAAGTCTATCTAACCATTACCAATAACTGAGGCTCTTCGGTAACTGAGCGCCTTGAAGGAAGTGACTCATATATGGATAATTTATCTCCTTACACTCTTTGAAAAATGTACCTCAACGATTTTGCAAATCCTATTTCTTTAAGATTTGCTTCAGATTTCGTAATAATTTCGCGATATGTTTACAAAAATAAGTAACTGATGTATGAAGCAAAACCTCTAACGACTCGGCTCCAAATGAGGTTGAGGCGTTGAGCTATTGCTAGGGATCAAGATTTGAGGTCACTAACGCCAGCCGGCTAAAAAAGCGGCTGCAAAGCAGCCATCTGTTGAGACAAAACCAATAGAGCAACTGAATCGATTAACATTTGTGAGCCTATTGTTTCCAAAGATAGCCTATAGAATAAGTAATTCTTTATTAGAGTTATTAATTATTTATTAGAGTAAGTAATTATTTATTCTATGATTGTTACTGGTTCTGTCATTCTATAGTTGATTGCATTCTTGAAGAAACGTATAAAATTCTAATGCATTAGAACATTTTTCTGTGCAAGTATTTTTATGTGTGCTCAATTAGTTGTGCAGTTATAAAACTGCAGCATTTTTAGAATAATACCTTTTATGAAAAGCAATGTAGACTTTAAATATTTACTTGCGGGCAAGTGTTAGTTTATCTTCAAACATATTAAATGTACGTCTCTAGCGCAATGTATAGCGTTTTATATACATATGTAAACTCTGTAAACTCTACACTGTAGATTTCATAGATTTGAAATGGGTCTCATTCGTAGTAAAGTATTCATCTAATATTCGATTTAAGGTATTTCACCGTATTAATTTATTTTATATGTGATCAGGAAAGGTTGCAGTTGCCTATCTTGTGTACAATCGCTTACTGCAAATAACATATGAGGCAGCATGAAGTAATAGTTGACTTAGTCCATCAGAAGACGTCTCAGTAGCTGACTTATCTCAAGTTATAGGCTACTTTAGCCTAAATGATTGAGAAAATCATTAGACTTCATGATTGGATCTACTGTGGGGCGATGAGTAGGCTACTCTTAAAGAGCGTAAAAGTCTCTAGAGGTAATTAGCAATCTGTACCTGATTTTTTCATTTAGCTAAAGCTTGGGAGAGTGTGTTATCAAACCGCTGGTTCAACGAACTTAACCACTCATCACCTACATTGATGCTCACTGATTCTAATGAGGGCTTATGTAATGAAAATAAGTGATTGATCTATGACCTACTCGTGACACAGCAATGTAGCAGACATAGGTAGGATAACATATACCTAGGACCTGCTATTGGGTGAATTTCTGAGTGCAATATGTCTTCGTGGTCCTCATTGTGTTACTATAATCATAGTTTTCGAATTATGTAATGTGATGATGACATTGTCATCTTACGCAATAAATTTAAGTAGCTACTGTAAATAACTACTGTATAATTATGCCAGCAATTCTGAATTTAAATATTACGTTACGCACGCACTTACTCATTAGAGATTCTTCAGATACAAGGCTGATAAACCTAAAGGTATTGATATTTATGAGTTATTTGGTTTGACTGTGATAAACTAAGATAAATTAAGTTAGCTGCGTTAAACTCTCCTATCAATGTGAACTTTTATTACTGACACGTTGGGATGAAAGCAAGCTATTTGTTATGTTGACATTCGACATTCATGAATAGTTAGTTGGTTACTTGCTTATTGGTAGGAGTACTTGTGTAATGTCGACATTTATCTTATTGAAATATGTGTTTGAATTAGGGAAGTGTTTTGAACGGGTATTAAACACGCATGTGAAGCAGTCTGGCCCAGTATTGTTAACTAATTAAGTTATACATGTAGCTTCCGGGAAGTGCTAAGACTGGCGCGCTTAGGCTGAATCTAATTAAGATTGTACTAAGTGTACTGATGAGGGAAACTGAGTCAACTGGCTACATCTCCGTCTGTATCTTAGGACTGGTTTTCTGTATTATATGGTTTTATATGGATACTGGACTCATTGTGGATACAGGACTCCACGTGGATACAAGTTTCAGATAGCAGACATTTGCAATGATCGAAAAATGCAAGCAGCTCTGAATTGGAATACAAGCAGTCCAGGCCAAATACCTGTCTCAAATAGCTACAATCAATCAATTAAAATATCTTAGTTAAATTAAATCAGTTCCCAGTTTTTAATATTAAGTTAAAAATCTCAAAATATTTGTTAGATTTTCCTCCGTAAATTAAATACTTAAAACTTTATATCGCGCTACATTAACTGAAAATACTGAATAGTTGATTTTATCTTGTCCCAATTATTTGATGAGCTGTTGTTTCTGGGCACTTTCTGATAAAGCCCTAATGTGACCCAGTGGGAGAAGCTCTTGTAAACTTTCAACACTTGAAAACATTCGTTTGAAAGAGTCTTAAGTATATTCATTTAGTAATAGTTCTTTTAGCACTTGAAAGCATTCGCTTGACAATTTCTTAGGTATATTCAATTAGTAATAGTTGCAATCTCATTCAACAAGTTACAACTACAATTTAGTTGCAAGTTCACTGCAATAAGTTGAAAATCACTTTTGCATTTGTTTTGTGTCCAATGGCAAAGTCATTTGTTCATATCTTTTCATATGTACAATTGTATTCATTATAATGTATTGATTCATTATAATGTAATGAATAAGTGCACAACAATAAGATAAATATCCAATAGTCTTCTGAATGTTTTGCACTTCGCACTTTCGAATACGAAAAGTTTTGTGCCAGTGAGCTTAGCGAATATTTTCCACTATTCTTACGTTTCTTAAACCATAGAGGGTTAATTGATTAATAAAATTTCCGCATTCTAACATTACGTGATTATGGCTCAAGATGCTCCATAATTGATCAAGTGTGATTAAAATGTACAGTGATATAAACTTCTGCTGGACTGGTATTAATTTCCGTAGCTGATAAGGCGGGCCGTTGCGGCTGGTACACCAGGCCTCAGATAACTCATCTCTCAGGCTAAGCTGGTAGCCTCTACTGGCTGTGTGCAGGCGACGTCTGTTTATATTCAGATCGAGGGAAATAGTTTGTTCGCATTGTATTATTGTTATTTTCTGAGCAGGCATCAAATAAATTCTCTCTCAGTGTTTTGTCAGAATACAGAATCAATGTGCAGATTCCTAGTCACGTCATGGTTTCAAACTCACCATTTTTGCAATAAAGGCCTAGCACTGATTGTAACGAAGTTGATAATCATCATCATCATCACCACCATCATCATCATCATCACCATCATCATCATCATCATCATCATCATCATTATCATCACCATCATCATCATCATCACCAACATCATCACCATCATCATCATCATCATCATCGTCACCATCATCATCATCATCCCCATCATCATCATCATCATCATCATCATCCTCCCTTGAATCCCAGTTTAATCATTGTCGGGATACAAGTAGGCCGTCTCAAATCCTTTCTGTCCTACATCACACCACCAGCCAATGTTGAGACTTTTCCATAGTCTTATCAACTTTTAACAAAATTTTTAATAAATATAATTTCTAATTATTAAGTAATAGGTAATTAATTTTAATTAGACCTAATTGAAAGATATGTCGCTATCGAAGCTTACTGCAGTTACTGTAGCCGCTACCTTGAAAGAATAGACATTCTTCAGCTTCCGCTTAATTAGTCGCCTGTTGAAGCATGCGTAGTATTCGTCTACTCCACAGTGGTTCAGACAATAGGGACGGAGAAGGGTAGTTGATATTAGAATAAATTGCTATGAGACTCTAATCATCATGATTGATTTCATTTAAAATGCCAACATTAAAGGGTTGTAATTGATGCAAAGGAGACGTATTAAATTTTAACTCGGCGTAGTAAAATTTATTACTTAGAATAAATGAATTACAAATACAACATTACAATTACACACAACATTAGTACATTCAACATTACTCTCATAAATGTCTTAAATAGAAGCCAAATATATATCTACAACTTAGATTTTACGTTTTTACAAAATAATTAAGAATTAAGTTATTCAAATCGTTAATAATCGTTAATCGTTGGGATGGCTCAATACTCATAATCCTCCAAATATTCCCGTCTGATTAGGCCAGTTGAACCGCCGCGCGGCTAGACTAAAGATAATAGAACAGCATGCAGCTCAGGCTAATGGGCGTTGTTTACAACGTTATAGAGTGCTTTTACAATTTACAATTCGATCTTTCATTTTAAGATGGGAAAATTTAGAATAAAATTTGAATGATCTTACACTTGATGAAAAATAGCTATAGGTAGTAGGTGATATATTCTTAATAGTACATATTTAGTTGATAGTTTAGCGAAGGTTTTGCTTACTAAAAATAATGCTTTACAATTTGTATATAGTATGCATGTTTTTATTTAATATCGACTAATGTTTAGGTCTACTGTATAATATATAATTAATATATATATATATATATATATATATATATATATATTAATAAATATATATTATATACATTGGTATATTTATATATTATAAATTATAAATATAATATTATACTAATATATATATATATACACTATATATATATATATATATATATATATATATATATATATATATATATATATATTATATATATATATATATAAAGTTCAAAAATGTATCTTTCTTATAAGTCATTTTATTACATTTTTATTTTAGAATCTTATGTCTATGACATAGAATTTTGATAAGCATGTATCTGTAGATCTATTATATTCTATTATATTGATCAATGAGTTATGAATGTATAGGACATTGTTTGTTACTGTCAGACCGTAATTGAAAAAACTCTTTGTTCTATGATGTTATGTAACTTCACCTTATAACAGTGCACAATAACGATTCGGAATAACTCTGGCCATGCCTGTAATTTCGTCTGTGTAATCAAATCCTGGTTTTAATTACGAACAACGTAGTACTTCGCTGAGACTTACAGGCCAATAATGTACAGTATGATCGAGCCGTTAAGCAGGTAGAGTTAATTGAGAGGTTACTTGCCAAGTTTATTTACAGAATAAACGGAACTTAAGTAAATAAATAAATAAACAATATGGACCATCGAATCTGCGTTTTTTAAATCTATAGCAAGTCAAACATTTTAACAAATTGTTCTTTCCTAAGTTTTCACGGAAAACTGGCATTTAATCGAAGACTTTCGATTAAATGTCATTATGGTATCAAATTAATCCACATTAATCCTAATGTGGACAACCAAAATGATGAATGAAAGAATGCATAAAAGCCTCAGTATTTCAGCAAAAAATGTTCACCAAATTTACAGATGATCGAAAGCTTGTCTCAAAATTCAATTGGTTTTGTCAATCTGTCACGGACTACGGCCATATAAGTTGTAACATAATAGTTAAGTCAGCTCTGCTACCTCAGTTACATGAGGCTGTTGCACCGATTCTATGCAACAATCAAGCAAACATCAATCAATAAGAATTTAACACCTGGTTTCTCACAGTATGGCAAAGTCAGAGACGTCAATCATAGAAGAGAATTGTAGCGATCAGTGATGATATATGCAATATGAAATACAGAAGAAGTAATCAAATTGTATATAAACTGCTGAGAGACCGTCAGAGAGTAATTCTTGCCGATGATCAAGATATTTGTATATACTTAATGTACTAAGTACTTTTGAAAACTCAATGTTAACTTATTGGTAATTATAAGGATTACTCGTTACATGTAACCATAGGATATCAATCTCTTTTTGTGTCTTTTTACTAGTTTTTAGTAGTTATACTTTTAGATGCAACAAAATAGTAAACTTTTGCCAGTTATTTTTAAATGATACATTATATTTATGTGAAGTTATTTTCTATATGTACCATATTTTGTAAACTTCATGTTGCCTGTATTTCAGTTGTGCACAGATGATATAACAAAATGAAGAAACCGAATAAAGATCAGAATTTTCCTGGATTTAGTAAACGCTTCTGTTCGAGGAGGCACCTTGTTACCTTAACCGTGATAACTGCTCTTATGATTATTTACTTTTCATTAAGAAGTGATACATTTTTTCCAAGCAAGATATACTCATATCTATCGAAGGAAGACTATGAAATTCTACTGCATGAAAATTCCTTTTCTGCATTTCTAGTCTTTGATTCACACAGATTAAAAGTTGGTGACGCAAAACAGACGTTGAATTCGAAAGTGCTTACAAAGTTGCTACACGATACGGTAAACTTGCGCGATTGCCTAAATAAAACTACTCTATGTCAAATCAATCTTATATTTTATGCCGACGATCAAAGTAGAATTTCACCGACTACTCGGTTGGAATTAGCAGAAGGATTGGCTCAGTATCTAAACGGATCCTACTATAACGAGAAACAATCCGTTGCTCCGTGGCACAAATTTCATTCCAGTCATGTGCGAATAGTTGAAGTAATCAGCAGAGATCAAGATGTGACAGCTCTTAATGAGCTCATTATGGATGTATATATTAGAAATTATCGCTATTTTCAAGTTACATTAATGAGCATTGGCAGTGACGTCATGATCGAACCCTCTGGGGGTTTCATGACGAAAGCATTGGATATAAATAGGTTGCAGAAAGTCGGACTTATAGAAATTAGAGATGAAACGCTTAGGAGGACCGTTGGATTATTCTTTTCTCAAGTTCATATAGACGTGTTCGGTTGGGCGTTCGATTATCGAATGCTTTCGCTGGAGCAGGCTGTCGAACTTTGTAAATTGGTTTATCCAAATTCGAATATTGTTCCTGGAACCCCAAAAAGGGATCAAAACTTGGGATCTTCTCTGAAAGAACACGATAAGTTACAGACGGTTAGCAGACATGCGGAATTGTTGACGAAGGAAGAGATAAACGAACTTCGACAATTACCCTTGAGGTATAATTATCTATACACATGCACAGTGTATAAATGCTTAAATTAGACTTAACTATAAGTAATGTATAATGTAATGTATAATGATGTCATGAAACTTCGGACTGATTATCTGGATTTTGGAATTTGCACGGTTTTTGGATCTTCTTTTTGCTCGCTGGCTTGATATTGTCTCAATAGTGCTCGATGTTGTCATTGATGACTGTAGCACTCTAATTGTTGTTATTGTTATTGTTAATGTAATTATGTATTAAAATGAAAATTAATTATTTGCGCTATAACTATAACAGTAGCAACAGTAGCAACAGTAGCGCTGTTAGGCCTTTACTGCCTTTCACGACACCATTGAAGGCACAAAACTAAAGGCGAGATAATGTGAAAAAAACAAAAATTCAGTTAGAAATCCAGAAGGAAAAAAATTGAAAAATTAAACAACAAGCTTTGCTGCTTAAAACATTGATAAAGACTATCTGTGTTTTACAAGGCATGCTCTAATGTTGACATGAAGACCTTTACCGGGCTCGGCTTGTCGCTCATGCCAGTCTAAGCTGTAGCTTAAACTGGCATGCCAACTTTAGACAAGCTTAGACCTTGTAGCTTAGACAAGCCTAGGCCTTGTAGCTTAGACAAGCTTAGGCCTTGTAGCTTAGACAAGCCTAGGCCTTGTAGCTTACACAAGCTTAGACCTTGTAGCTTAGACAAGCTTAGACCTTGTAGCTTAGACTAGCTTAGACCTTGTAGCTTAGACAAGCCTAGGCCTTGTAGCTTAGACAAGCCTAGGCCTTGTAGCTTAGACAAGCCTAGACCTTGTAGCTTAGACAGGCCAACCTTATCAAGAGTTACAAGTCTAAACATCCGCTCACGTGGAGTAATCAACAACTGCTTTTAAATTTTAACAGAGCGCTTCGCTGCTTCTTATTCACCGGCTTGAGAACTCTACTGTACAGTATACTGTCTTGGAACCAAACATTCTCACGTACAGTATAATCTCCAGTATAATACAATATCAGGTACAATACAGTCTCTCTTAAAATAAAGTCTCCGGTACAAAACAGTCTGTCGTACAAAACAGTCTTTCGTACAATACAGCCTTTCGTACAATGCATATTTTCCGAGCAACACACTGCACTTTACGCAGACTGAATGTACAATTTAATGTACGCAAGTACAACGTAGTCTATCGTACAACACAGTCTCTCGTACAACAAACTCTCTCGTACAACACAGTCTCTCGTACAATAATGATCATCATGATATAACTAATTTTTAAAATCAAATTTTATTGTCTAAGTGCTAGCTTGTACAATCATTAGGAATGATGCACTATGAACCTACAACTTGACCGAACATTGGAAATAGAGATAACAAAAAATTAATTATTTAATTATATACCGTTTCAGATATATCGAGATCTCGACGAAACAGCCTTGCTTGAGATGTAAAGATGAACTAAAGAAATCTCGCAGAGTTATTTCCATGTCCCTATACGGCACCGACACCCGATATACCATGGGAGCTCTTCGAAACGCTCAACTCTTTCCCGTCGTCTTTCCGGGCTGGCGCCTTCGATACTATATAGGATCGCCAGGCTGGAAGGCCAGTCTTCCACCCGTAGAAATCCGCTTCAAACTGGCAGTTCTGGGAGCAGAATTGGTTCTTGTCAAAGGGAGTCTGGCCAAACTGGCGCCCATGATGTGGCGGTTCAGTATCGCAGAAGACGACAAGGTTGACGAGTTTATAATTCGAGACTGCGACAGTCGTCTTACGTCACGCGATGCTGTCGTCGTTGCTGATTGGTTAAAGACCAACAAATCATTTCACTGCGTCAGAGATCATCCTAGTCATTCCATGTATGAGATTAGTGGGGGATTATGGGGCGGACGTCCGAAAGGGTTGAAGAAAATCTTCCAAGGTAATCTCGTTAAATCCATGAAATCCACGGGGTCAGGGTACGTAGAGGACATGAACTACTTGCGTAGCTTCGTATGGCCCAGAGTTAAGGGCAATGACGCTTACTGCCACGACAGTTATTCGTGTAGGAAGTACGCTGCCTCACATCCGTTCCCCGTCAAGCGCAGAGGATTGGAACATTTAGGTCAGGTATATGATAAATGGTCAGTAGGGCGAAATATCGACATGGATATCATAAGAAATACACCAGTTAATCCCGAATGTGTGCCTTCCTAGCTAGAAGATAAATAAATACAGTATAAGCACTGAGGGAAATAAACGAGAGCAAATTGAAAAAATCTAAGAACTGCCGAGATATGACATGGCGAAAAACTGAAATGGATACTATAAAAAAACCATTTATGATAAATATGCGGCTCTAGCATAGTTTGAAGTAAGAATATAAATGGACGTGTGTGTGTGTGTATCTAAGGATAGAGATGTAAGAGGAAACGATATGAAGTATTGAGATATTATTGCATTTTAGATTCACTAACTCGTAGGGACCAGCTCGGGCTGGGAATACACTTGCAGATTACTTTCCACAGAACAACTCGAGGTTGAAAACAAGGGAGAAATGACTTGAGGCAATCAAAATTCATCGCCCGATGAGGGACTTGAACCCGCGACCCTCAGATTAAAAGTCTGATGCTCTACCGACTGAGCTAACCGGGCTACTGATGTCATAATATTACAACAAACTATTAATCAGCCATTGAGGTACTTGTAAACCCTTACACGTGCTGTTTAAAGTAATATCAGGTGCTGTTTTTAGTATATTAACTAGAACAATACTCGAACTGTAGCCCATTGCTGTTGGTAGTTAAGGTTTAAAGTTTTAAAGTTGTTATGGGTTTAAAGTTAAAATTTTAATGTTTAAACTGACTGAAGTAATTATGATAAGCAACTAAATATTAACATTTTTTGGCTGGAGGTGGTGGCGATGTCGGTAAGATATTCGACCGCGGATCGGTATATGAGGGTTCAAAATCCTGGTCTTGCCCGTCACTGACATCACTTTCGAGTGAGGAAACTGACGTTAATATTATCTTTACCAGCTTTTACTCTTCGTGCTCTTATTTTCGTTTCGTACTGTACTACTCGTATATTTTACATGTATTTTTAGTACTTATTCTAATTATTTATTTTATTATTTTTATTTTAGTAATGTATTTTTATTATTCGTAATGTATTTTTTAGTCCTGCACTATCTGTACTATACTCTCATATTTGTAATCACAGTATTTGCAGCATTCAGTATTCGCAGTATCACAGTATTCAGAATGCACAGTCTGTACTTTCAAATAAAGAGAATCTTAGAGAGATACGGTTGCCAGTCATAACTGTGTAGACTTATAACTTTTAGTTGAATCCGAATAAGTTAACAATAAGTTTATTAAAATTCTTATAATAATACGAGAATTCTGATAATATAAGAATTATAATTCTTAAATAAGTTTCAGAATTGTAATTCTTATCATCTTTTATGTGACAGTCTGGTGTTCAGATTTCCCAATAAAGAGGGAAACAGCGCTAAAAAGTATCGTTTATGATATGATTATGTTGTAAGTAGCAACACAACAGAGATTTGTGTCCGCAGTTTCAGGCAAAATCAAATTGAAGTCCAAATCATCGGACTTCACATTTTAAAATATGTAACTGCTATTTAATTTTATTATTGTCGGGAAGTAAAGAACACAGAGATCTTTGTCAGGAGTTCAGAGAATAAATATGAAATAGTTAGCTACAGCACTGTAAGTGTAATAAATGGTATGAATTCATTATCGCGAGTTTTACCGGTAGAATGGTGCAGCTTTAGTGATCAGAATACAAGTAGTGCCCGATTAGTTGGAGGCCATGAGTTTGAAATGCAACCAGACTGTACACTATATGATTCCACTGGTTGGAAACCGGCGTAAATATTCCTTTAAATCAAAATAGCTTTTGCCAAAATATCGATTTTAAATTAGTAGTCTACAAAGCATTACACTGCAAATATCGATTTGTAGTTATCAGCAGACGAGTTTGGATAAATTTAATCAGTAATTACTCTTGAATCATCATCATTATCTTCCCTTGAATCTCAGTTTACCAAGACAGTTTTGCTGAAAGGGTTGGTTGAGGTTATTGTTTAAACTGATCATCTAGCAAAACTACAATATGAAATTTTATTTTAAAAATTTCTTTGACTTCAAAAATGCCATACTTGTAGAGTTTCTAAGTGCTATTTAGAATATCAAGTAAAGCTCAAGTTTCTAGAAGGTCGGGGAAGAAGGAGCTATGAACAAAGAATTACACTGAGACTGCTCAACCATACTTCAGTAAGCCGTTAAGCCGAAGTTAACATCAGTTTCATCTCTCGAAAGCGATATCAGTGACGGGCGAGCACAGGATTTGAACACGCACATACTGATCCGCGGTCGGATATTATCTCGACATCGCCACTGGCTCCAGCCAGAGGCACAAAGTTAACACGAGTCAGGGAGAAAATCCCATCCTGGACATCTCGAATATCAGGCAAGTTACATGGCCTATTCAGCTAAAAAAATAAGTAAACAAAATCACAAGAGTATATATATTTTTTTTTAAAAATTTACAGATTACACATTTCGTATAAATGCAAATTAGTAGTATGAATATTAACTGTATAAAAATAGTGTATCGAATGATCCATACGAATGCTCGAATGCAGTTTTGCAGCAGACGTTTGTTCAATACCCATACAATGCCAATAACAGAATTAAATAGAAGAAAAGCTGCAAGATTTCTCTACGATGTACACTACCACTAATGGCGAAAACATTTAAATTAAACAATAGATCTAGACATAAAAGACAATAAGTCCTAAGTGGTTGATTATATTCACATGTGATAGTGATGTACACACAACAACAACGCAAAATACATTCATTCGCTGAGTAAATGTCTATCCACACATAATCAAGCGTGCATAAAAATGCATGAAAAGTAAGTATTAGACGTACATAGGCAAGTACCATTTTTACATGCATACGGTTTTTTTCTTAAATTAGTACGTCAAAACAAAAATAGCATTATCTCTTTTTAATGGCAGACTATAGAGACATTTAGACATGTAAACATAGAGACATAGACCTCTATAAACATAGGCCCATAGAGACATAGACCCCTATAAACATAGGCCCATAGAGACATAGACCCCTATAAACATAGGACCATAGAGACATAGACCCCTATAAACATAGGCCCATAGAGACATAGACCCCTATAAACATATGTTAATAGAGGCATAGACCTCTATAAACATACGTTAATAGAGGCATAGACCTCTATAAACATACGTTAATAGAGGCATAGACCTCTATAACCATACGTTAATAGAGGCATAGACTTCTATAAACATACGTTAATAGAGGCATAGACCTCTATAAACATACGTTAATAGAGGCATAGACCTCTATAAACATACGTTAATAGAGGCATAGACCTCTATAAACATACGTTAATAGAGGCATAGACCTCTATAAACATACGTTAATAGAGACATAGACATATATAAATATACATGTAGATCCATAGAGCAATTGATATATTGATATATCAACATAGGCCCATAGAGACATTAACCTCTATAAACATTGATCTATACACATTAACATATAGGTCCACATAGACGCAGACCTCTAAAACACATAGGTCCATATAGGTAAGACTTGCATAAAACATCTAGACTATTATTTTAGGTCCACATAATTTAAACCATATGCGCATACTAGTGAGTATCTATATTTGAATCGTATTTCTCAACAATCGAGTATCTAAACCCATGAGCCAATACTTAAACGTATTTAGTTTCTAGGAAATTAATCAATATATTAATCGAGCATTCAACTTATTAAATAGGCCACTATTGATTTAATACAGCTGCCACTCAACATTGTTTTACAATAAATTTATAGAATAAATTTGCATGTATGCCAAAGGAATATAAATAACTAAGCGTCAAATACAAATATACGGATGCAATCTAAAAAATTAAAGTTAGGAAAGCCGAAAATGTAGATCTTCATGATAAGTTTAACTATAGTGCAATATTAACTATAAAATGCATATTGCTTATGAAACATCACATACGTGTATAATAATAATTATATATATATATATATATATATATATATATATATATATATATATATATATATATATATATATATATATATATATATACACATGTATATTACATATATGTATAGGCCTACTACTATAACACAATCTTCGCATACAAACAGCTACTTCTCTTCTTGCCTATACAACACACAGCGGTTCATTGTAGATAGAAAATTAGTCTACTTGAAAACATATACACAACAAGACCAGACAATGCTTTGCTACATTATTATATCTTACGTTTATATCGTTATATCGGTCCGAGTGCTTAAGAATAAAATATTTACGGAACTGGATTACTTTATTACTCTTCAGTCTCTAAATTTTGTTTCAAGGTGGAAATGTCTACAATTGCTTTTTCTTCTACGACAACCCAGCTATATAGCTCACCGTGAGAAAGGATAATAATAATAATAATAATAATAATAATAATAACAATTAGAGTGCTACAGTCATCAATGACAACATTGAGCACTATTGAGACAAAATCAAGCCGGCGAGCAAAAATAAGATCAAAAACATAGAAAACTTATATCTAGCATCACAATCCTAGGACTCAGAATCCTGGAATTGAAGGGAGTTCAGGATCGAGATCAGTCTCTATCTTGACACTGCCCATTCAAGTCGAAGCTTCCATGTCCTTGTATTCTTTGTTTATACTTTGGACTGATTTTCTCGATTTTGGAATTTGCACCGTTTTTTACCTTCTTTTTGCTCGCCGGCTTGATTTTGTCTCAATAGTGCTCGATGTTGTCATTGATGACTGTGGCACTCTAAATGCTATTATTATTATTATTCATATTCACGTTCCCATATTCATGGTAGGCTGTTACACGCCCATACTTAAAGCTTCGCTCAAAGAATTCAAGCGCAAGGTTTTGACTTTTGCTCGAAAAGCATCAGATATAAATTGAAGCTACATATAAAATGAGAACAGAAAACCGTATAAAAGTGTCGCCAGATCTTGCAGCAATTAAAAAGCGTAACGTCTATAACACAAGAATATTGTAAAGACGATAAATGTAACATATATTACACTGTATCAATGATTTTACAAAAAAGAGAGTCTTACAAAAATAGTTTGGTAGTCTAGAAAAATTAGTTTCCTTGAAAAAAAGACAGCAAGACCCGGCAATGCTTTGCTATAATTCTTATATCTTGCGTTTATATCGTTATATCAGTCTCAATTTATGTCCTTACAATAGTAGTCTAACTGCGTGTCCTCGGAGTTGAGAAATTCAGGAAATACATTCGAAAAATCTACTTAGCATAAAAGGGTTGGATATCAAAAAATTCATGCAGTAGTCCTACATGAGGCGTACTTAGCTACCGTGAGTCAGCTACTGGTTTTTATGTATTGCTGTTAGTTTATCTAACACCGTTAAACAAATAAACATATTAATTTAACAATTAAATTAATACAAGCAGATGCTCACATTTGACGGGTTCAAACTAATGCTATTTAATAATTGTGTTAGTTACTTAATTTATTTCCGTTATTTATCCGGAATGCTAAGATTTTCAAGAAATTCATATCCAGTTCGATACTCCAGTCATCTATGTCGAGTGTTTTGAAGCATCAACGAATGCACGGCCTTGCTGAAAGTTGCAACTCGAAGATGGTTGTGAATTAGAACCGTATTCTGACTGCAGTTTAAAATGTCGCATTTTTGTCAATGAACTATCGAGACGTACGTTGAATTCAAAAGTGAATAAGTTACGATTATTATAACATTTTACGCCTTACGTTGAGATACGACAGTGAGTATCTTAAACAATAAAGAAACGTTGCCATACATATATATAAATCTAATTACGTTGACAAGTATTCTAAGTGAAGCAAATAACAAGCAGTATCTATTCTTTCAAGCAGCATTTCTACGTACTAATAAAGTAACAAGCCTTCACCAGCGAGACAGTATCCATTATGCGACTGTGGTCACATTCAGTCTATGCATCACACTGTATAGTCACGTGATTTACACAAGTATCCTGATGGGTTCAAGGCAGTTAACGTCGGTGAGCCAGGTTCAGTTCAGTCGTCAAGTATGCTCTAAGACCGCATACCCTTAGAAAAGTGAGAAGGTTCCCAGTGATCCTATTAATTCCGCAATTCACAGGTCATACAATGTTAACTATATGTTACATATGATACTATATCAATATGATACTATATGTTACATATGATACTATATCAATATGATACTATATGTTACATATGATACTATATCAATATGATACTATATGTTACATATGATACTATATCAATATGATGCTATATGTTACATATGATACTATATCAATAGGGCATTCAATGCTTTATTGAGCATTACTAGTAAGTAGGCGGTGTAGAAATCTATCGAACTAAGCAAGCAGAAGTTTTAAACACGCTATGTATAACACTTGTAAACTTAAGTGGCAAACCATCAAGTATTCATCTATAAAAACCGCGGTCGTCTATATAAGCAGAGAGTAAAACCAACTAAAAACTACATGAATGTAGCCGTGCATGCAGGAGCTGTTAACATTCTATTCAACTATTAAGTTGTAACCTATGAACATAAAATATCTTATATCTATGCGTGTATGTAAGCTCCTTACAAGCTTAAGAACAAGCGCAAACAAGTAGGCAGACGTAGTAAAACACATGATTTCATAAAACTGATTTTTCAGTATAAAGAGTTACAGAAATCAATTGCAGCGTAAGTGTCATTCATTACTTTCAAAACTTCACGCAATATGACAAGTAAATAAGACATCAAAATCAACGAGATATTCATACGTGTATCTAAGCAAACCCCATCCCAGTAGGCTACATTTATATACAACTCTATAAAGCGATTAAAGGCAATAAGAATCAATATTTTTGCGGCTAACGGACTAAAATAAAAACATCCAAGCAAAAATAAAACAAAAGTTATAAGACGGCATTGGATGTGCAATTGTTCGTAATTTGATCCGTAATTGTTAGCTTGCAGCATTAAGCAAAGTTAAGTAACTTGTAACATTAAGTAAACTTGAACAATAAGCCACTTTAAATAGTTATGCAGCAAAATGAGTCATCGTCAATTTCTGCCGAATGAAGGGCCTGAGTGTAACGGACAATAATAGCATCTATGTCTTAAGCCTATACTGTATAATTGAATAGCCATTTGCTATGTCAATCTCTTTCTCTTACCTCTGACAAGTGGGAAGTCCTAGGTACAAATTCCCACTAAAATTCCGTTATAACGCTCTATGGATGCTTAATACACTCCATCGGTGCATTCCATCGATTAACGAGTTAATCATTTCACAAAAGACTATGCCATATTCACACCTTAATATACCCCTTAACCTGAAAAATTTGACTTCTGAGGTGGTTTCCTTTTGCTTTCCTTCCTCAGTTCTTGCTCACCCGCCACTTACAACACGTTCAATTTATGGCTGATCTATTCTTCAGTGGCCCGGACACAAAAGGACTTTGTCAATATGCAACTATATTTATCAAATACGGCAATATACATGTACATGTAAACTTATCAATATCGATACAACAGAAACTTAGCAACAAACTAAAGACAATCATATGTTCAATAAATCGCGGTTTAAATCGAACACTCACAGCCAAGCATTAATCAATAAGTCTAAAACCTGTAAAAAGAAGAAAAACCCTAGCATTAGAAACTCAGAGAAAAAAGTAAAACAGGAAGGAATAGCTTATTTCACCGTACGAAACGATATGATTACATAGTATACATCACAAAAATAAATGCATATCAATGCAGTTTCAATTTATATCCTGCTGTTTTCAACTAACAGATGAACATAAATAGACAAGACTGCCACAATATTCCACTGTATGCATTGAAAATCATTTAAATTTAACATTACACTAATATTGTAAATTACACTGTACGACTTACATAGCGCAGTATCCATAAAAAAGCTTATGTTTATATAGCATACACAATATACAGTTAGCAAATATCCATTCAGATCAACGCAAGCGAAAAATGTATAATTTATATAAAAAATCTATTCTAGAAACCCTTAGAAGGCACAAATACTTAACGAATTCACAATTGCTTTCAGATTATTTCAGGACATAAATTTCAACTAACAGCCAACGTCTAATTATTCATCAGTAAGTATAACTTCAAGGCATGGCAGGGCATCTTCCCCTACAGATAGGCCGATCTTCAACCGCTTTTATTAATGACATTATAAACCTAAATTAGGATGTCTTTTATTAGAATGTCTTTTTAGCGTAGGGATAACGTCATGAAGTTTTAAATGACAGATCATGAGGTGAATTGAACCCTCGTGGGTTCGAATCCAAGCCGCGCTGATCTGAGAGTAAAATCTCGGACATTCACTGGACTGATTATACGGAAAATGGTCAACATTGCTTAACGGTTTAAACGTGTGGTATTAAAAGTGATAGATATCAACATAGTTGATCGTTTCACTATAATGCGTGTTTATTTTTTTACCCTAAGTTTTCAGGGTTTATGTACAACTGTCCAGACCCTGTAACTTCCCTGCCCACTTCCACATAAGAAAGTCTGGTTAATTCTAAAGGTAAACTTTAACTCAATGAACTTTATACACAGTTTCTAAATTAAATATTATCATGAAAAACTTAAAACCATTAAATGCTTGACTATCCTCTATTGTTGGCAGCAACTTACTAACCAAGGTAACCATTGAACTCTAGACAAGAATAATAGGCACTATAAGATGGAATAATTATCTGGGAATTACTTTGGTTTGAGTACTAAAAATTCCAAAATTGAAAACAAAATTTCTGAAATCAAAAGAGATATACTTTCAGCCCATACCCCACATTCTTGCACCGATATGCCAAAACAGACACACACCAAATCAATAAATTGTCTTTTAACATGTATAACATGATTCAAACTAAATTTGCTCATTACATGGTTTTCCAGACTTAAAAAACCTGTCAATTCAAGCTATGTTTACAAATGAATGCACAATAAATAATAATAAAGTAACGACGCACATGTTAAACATTTATACGAATAGGTTATACTGTACTACATGCCACGATTTGTGCCTCAAACTACTGCACAACAGCAGCTCCACTATATAGTGCTTGTACATAAGTTGTATATAAACATAACGGAATTGCGAGTTATGCATACAGTTCAGTGCAACATAATTACAATAAGCAAATATTCATTAAATTCTTCTTGACATTTCACTGCCATTTACTGAAGCAGTTAAGAAATGGTCTGTGCAGAGGCGTATTTAAGTTTTTACTTCTTTTAGTACTCAGTAAATTCTTTATCTTTATTCTACACGACTCCAAGAGATGACGCTATGTTTCACTGGAAGTCTTAGCCCTCAATTCAACTACTCCTGAAAAATTAGAAAAGTGAATTATAAGCTTAATAATAATAATAGAGTTGTCTAAAAATAACACCGCAGTGAAAAACTACATAAAAAATTTTGGAAAGAAATACGCAATATGTGCAAATAAAGCATGTTGCTTGCATGTAGTGCATATGAAATGTTCATTATAAGCATATCTCATATCATCATTATATGCCTGCAACCGTCGCACACGGCAAATAACAGCTATACTATTAATTATAAAATCTATCAATTTCTTTAACAAAATTGACTACTATTAATGGAATTACAATCTAAAAGTATTACGTCGGTTAACTGTTAACTCTACAGAATTAATATAAGTTGTTTAATTGCTAACAGTATCTTAAATATAATTATTCTATAATTATTTACCTTTCAGTTCCTACTTGATTTAACTGAAATAAGTTACAATTTAAAGTTTTAAGAGTTACACAATAGATCTAGCAGTGACGTCATAGATCTACCAGCGAAGTCATAGATCTAACAGCGATGTCATAAATCTAATAGCGACGTCATAGATCTAACAGTGAACTTAAGTTTACCATTAGATTCATCTCCATAATGAATATGGAAAGAAACCAAATTTTGAACTGCACTTCAGTTGGTCCGAAGTCGATTGCTTTTACTGCTAGGACGATATCTAGCTTAATCTTGAAAATTATTGCCACTCTCTAACGATTTCATTAGTATACAGGAAATAAATGCAAGGTTGAAATTTTACAGATTCATAGAAAATTTGAAACGGCTTACTTTATAAGATTTAAATTTACGGAACAACAGGAAAGAAACCCCTAATATTTGATAATTACGTTAATTACTAACGTTTGATAATTATTAATCTATTAGTAAAATTACTATGAAAGAAAAACTTTTTACCGTTTGCAGCGGAAATAGATTTTCCTGCTATCGTAGTCCTAGTATCAGGAAGTTTAGCTGAGGCATCCTCCAGGAATTTAGCCCTATACGAAGTCAACACGATAACAGAACCAATCGCAAAACAAACAGTTAATTACTCATATCTAATTATCATTACAGTGATAATCAAAGAACCGTAAAACAAGTCAAATAAACCGAACAACAAGTTTTGCAGTCATCAAGCTGCTACAACTGTTTTAAATTACATCAATTTAAAATTACATCTTCTTCTTCTTCAATGCACTGCCAAGTGGCAAGTTCAAGGTACATATTCCAACTCAAAGTCTGTTTTCTCGCTCCATATGAACACTCCTTAGATCAACAAGTTAATCCCTTCACAAAGTCTATGCCCTATCCATAACTTATTTAGCCTATAGCTTGTGAAGAGTATGGCTTCTGAGGTGTTTTCCCGTTGCCTTCCTCAGTTAGATGGAGTAATTACCATTTAATCCTGGGGGAAAATATTTCAAGTTGAGGTGGCCCCCTCTGGCCATCCTCAGCTCCTGCCTTAGTCGCCTCCTACGTACATGCAGCAGATTGTTTGCGGTTGCCCTATTGTGCAGTGGTCCAACCACATCCGAGCACAACACGGGGGTTAAATTACATAATTATTATGAATTCTAAATTATTTACGTATTATTAATAAATATTAAAATATTCGTTTATCAACCTGGCTAGCCGCCTTTGCTCAGCTCTAACTTTTCTCTCTTCTTCTGACGCCTGTCTCTTTCTTTCAATTGCACGAATATCTGCAGAAGTGCTCTGACTTAACTCACCGGTAGATATGCTAAAGATAAAACAAATAGAGAGTATATAGGTTGATAAACTGACCATAGAGTAACAGGAAAATACACAGGTAGATATGCTAAAAATACAACAGTAGATAAGCAACACTTACTGCATCAGCTCTACACTGCATCAGTTCTACACTGAATCAGTTCTACACTGCATCATTTCTACACTGCATCAGTTCTACACTGCATCAGTTCTACACTGCATCAGTTCTACACTGAATCAGTTCCATATTGTATCTGTATAATGCCCATACAGAATGTTATATGAAATTCATGATTACAAGGTATACATGCATATAACAAGTATTGTAGTTACCTAGACGACAATCTTCCAGATCGAGGAGAAATCTGGCAGAGGCTGTCAGTTATATTATCGATGTCTAGAAACACAAAGAGCATAATTATAACAGACTATGAGGTTATAAATTTAGACTTCAATTTTCATCATTCAAACTTATACATAATATTGAAAAAAGTAAAATCACAATTTTTAAACAAATTTTAAGTAAAGTTTGGAATCGATTTAACCTTCCACACGCAATATCGTCGCCTGATCGCGCCTATAATTAAAATTTAACATGTCAAATATTATATGCGTCTAGATATAAAAGATTACAAAGCATTTAACCTGCTTCAACCCAGAGTGACCAAGTGCTCAGAATTTTATAAAATACTATTACATAGTACCCAGACACAACAGCACGAAATATTGAAAAATAGTTTTAGTCTTTTATTTATGTCATTTTCAAATGCTAATTTTGTCCAAAGTAGTGTCAAACATAACTGAAATTGTTCATATACAAACAGTAGTCAACCTAAAATAAATGCATTTATTTCTTCTTAAAGCTGTTTACTATATCAGACAAAAATTTTAACAAATTGATAAAGTAACAGTATAGAAGAAAAACCTATGGCACACTGGACAACATACAGCAAATATAGGAAGATAGATAGAATATTACCTTAAACAGTATATAGAATTAGGTACAAAGGCACATTAAAAACGAAAATACTATTAAAGAGATATTTAAGCAAATATAAACACAGCGAAATTAAAACATACATGTATACAGATAGGTATTAAATATAGCAAAAACACATTAAGATATTACAACTGTACCGCAGAGACGATCCTGGCTCAAATAGGTCAGGATCAGACCCACTGATATACTCGCAAGAGACGACCAGCGTATGTATGCTAGCGAGACAAAGCAATGCAGTTTCACGGAATCTATCTTAAAAGCCGTAACGTTCCCATCCACGAAATTAACCTACGCGTGGTAACGGCGTAGTGACAGGGTACTATATTTGTTAGACTGATCAGTGTTGTCAGTCGACTATAAATTATTAGACGGTAGTTTCGAGTAAAAATACTTATCGTAAAAAACTGATCGTTCCAATAAAATTCTGCAAGCGAATTAGCGTCTAGACAGGCTAACGAAGCAATGTGTACTTCTAATTGTGGAGTTTTACTTTATCAGTTTTATTTATACTCTTGTTCATAACTGTAGGATCGAGTTGACAACCGTACTACAAATCAATGCCTTAATGAGCGAGACAGTAAAACGTGAAAATTGTTGACTTAAAATGTCTGCAGGAATAGTTAGACAAACAGAGAGATAGTGCAGAAGAGATACCGATAGTGTCGGTAGCTAATGAGAGGCTGTTGCTGTCTGGTCGAGGCGTGAGGGTACACATTGAAATGCTCTGAGAAATTGTTGGCTAAAAGAAAATAGAAATTTGTACAACAATAGCAGAGAAATGAATAAAATAATGTCACAGGCAAAAGGCGAAGGCATATGAAAGAGTAAAACGGTAGCAAGTCTATAAAATTACACCAGAGAACAAAATTTAAAATTTAAAACAATGAGCCACAAAAAGTAATTTATTTCTAAAGCTCATTTCAAATATAACTTAATGCAAATAGAAATAGTTTTCCAACTTTTAAATAGTAGCTATACCATTAAACTAAAATATTTAAATAAAATAAAATAATAAAATCCAAAATTTAATAACAAGTACTATAATAAAATAATTGCGGAAGTATGATACAAATATATGATGCAAACCTATCACCTATCAATTTACTTCAATAGAAAAAGTAACACATCAAAACTAATATAATTATTTAAAATAGATTCATCTTACAATATTTCATTTAAGCACCATATTTAAGAAATTGAAATGCTAAAAAAAAATAATACGCATAAAAATTATTATACTGAACAAACTAATACAAAATTGCAACATGATTAATATACTCATAAAAATATGCAGGATTACTTCAATATCCACACATGAAATGCGATGCTAGTTATCCGATTATAAAAAACCGAATCTTATTTAAATGACGAGAAACAATTTAATATATAATACAATATATACATACAATGTAATACCTATGTATAAAAGTACACTTAGTCTACAGATTAATATTTCACAGTGTAATAATTTTAAAATAAATTTCCACAATTTTCAAGCCGCACTGACGCCTAATGTGGCGTGGAAGATTCATCGTGCACGAGTGCTAACAGTATAATACCTCTAAGAAGCGACAGGCGCGAATAAAATGGTGTGCTTAACGCTAAACATGTTAATATAGGTCGAAATAGAAAAAAGTAAAATTTGAATAATTAACCTATTAGGCTTTACATACCTATAAATATTTTTTAGCAAAGAAAACGAGTAATATATAAATAATATTTTATATATCTACAAATATAGTAGTGCTCATTAAAATTGGAATAAAAGGTTTAAGAGAAGGACGAATTCAATTGGACTAAAGCAAAAATAAAACAAAATACGACATCAAAATATGTTAGCAAGATGAGAAAGGGTTAAAAAATGACGAAAAAACTAACTTATAATCTTAAATCTAATTATTAGCAGAAAGTAATACAGAAACTAAAAGTAATATGAAAATAGAAAAAAACACACATTAGTACAGACTATATATAACTTAAACTATAGATATGTACTATATGGCATGGAAAGCAGTATGAAGCGAAATAAAACAAAGCATAAAGAATGAGAAACAGAATAGTACGTAATAGTACGACGTCCCTGACATCATCCCTGGATGAGGAAATGGACGTTAAACCTCTATTATTATTATTATTAATGATAATTTCATTGGAAGTACTAATCTTCCAGCACATTAACCTAACTTAAGTACATATAAGTAGCACTATCTTATATTTTACGAAACTATGAGTATTCTATTCTAACAAGTTATCATTTCTTATTCTGCTCAGAAAGTAATTATTTCTTTCAAGTTCAAGGGAGTTAACATTTCTTGATTTCTGTTACAGGAACTCTGCATAGTAGAACATGAATTTATGAATTTTATATAAATAAATTCATGATCCATCACTAATGATGCAAGTGGGCGCTTGGCACTTGGCTATTCAAACTCTAGCATTCAGCACATAAGGTGTGTACATATTTACAGCTTACAGGCCAATGCGTGTTACACACTCGTTACCAATGCATGTAATCCTTATAGAGTTTTTCATTAAGTCTGTCAGATGCTTGCTTTGTCCTGCATTTGTTTCTGAAATAGCCTACTGTATGGACCTTATTTAAGGTCTAAAATTAAGCTTTAGTTTATTTAGTTTACTAATATAGAACACTTTCTGTAAAGCAGTCTCGAAGACTGATTTCGACCATGTCACAAACTGATGAAAATGCTCGTTTAAATCTTGGCTACTCAACCTCCAATGATGCAAACGAGTCGCTATATAAGTTTTGTTATTACTACTAACAATCAATGCAACGATGCAACGTCCGTTTCATGATCTGAGTGAAACACAAGGCACTTGACAAAAAATTAGATAGCTTCAGGTTAAGCGCACTAACAGAAGAGATTTGCACATTTACGTTATTAAAGGGAGTGAATCATACAACAGCACTAGTCTATTGTTTTAGGCAATAGTGGTTTATCTTCGATCGAAGATGAAGTTACAAGATGAAAGATCTTGAAACTACTAATATACCACCAGTTGATAGAGGGCAGCAAACCAGATATTTGTTTAATAACAAAATCTGAGCTGCACATGTGATAACTTAATTAAAGTTGACATTTTTGTCACAAGTTCTTACATTTAAATACTGAACATGTGTGACTGAGCTGAGCTGCATTGTACGCCTCCGTCAAATAAATCACATGTTATATAAGGCCTACATGCCAAACTATTAAGATTTATAGCTACGTAGGAGAGCATTTTTCGACGTTCACTCAAAAGAATGACGTTTGAAATTTGCAGAGCATTTCCATCCATAAGATAAACAGAATAAAGGACGAGTAGAACAAATAGCTATATCCTACCCCTGTTTGGTGACCGCTAGTAGCTGCATTAGGACTTCCGGCTGTATAGGAGCCGGTCATCGATGGCACTACAGCTGCAGCAGATGCAGTCGAAGCTCCGGTAGCAGCAGCAATACCTAACGTAACAGCAGTTCCATGTCCTACACCACCATCACTAACAGCCTGTTGCTGAAAAGACTTAGCAGCTGAACCAGCAGTCTTCTGTTGTATAGACGTAGAAGATAACTTACTCTGCTGGGGTTCCATAGCTGCAGAAACTGGTTTCAAGATAGAAGATTTTACTGTTGATGTCTGCTGTACAGTGGAATAACCTGTCGAGATATGTTGTTCCGGAAATGATACACTTATTTGTGTAGCTGATCTAGGAGCTGTCCTCTCAGCAGAGTAAACAGCTGATCGGCTTGTCTGCAGCGGCTGCAGCTGCTCAGACTTCTCAGCAGCCACAGCTGCTTGATAGCTGTGACGTAAAGCACTGCTTGATCTCGGAGGCACGGCAGGGGGAGGAGCTTTAGCAGAGGCTTTCTTTGATTGACAGCTTCCAATGACATCAGCATTGCTTGCTCTACTTTCAGTAGGATTAGAGGCATGGTCAGACCAAAGTGCGGGTTCTTTAGGCCTTAGAATGGATTGGTTGTCGTCAACCTGCCTGATTTGCGACGAATATAATGACTGAATAGCTACGGGAGGATTAGAAGGCACTTGATGGGAACCCTGAATCACCTGACTACGTGACATCACTGACTCGTCCTGTTGCAATTATCATTTCATCACAAGTACAATAACTGAATTCAAATATAAGAACTCATTTAGCATATCATGACATTGTTGAAGTAGATTCCAGAAATTCGCTTTCAAATTCAAATAGAATATGATTGAAACCCAATAGCCCTGGCGTATTTTGCACACAATTAATCAACAACAAGTTTGTGAAGTAGTCTCTAATACCGGATGGACAGTTGGAATATTCTAGAGAAATTGACATTGAAAACCCATTGAAGAGAGCATGCTGCAGATTTCTAAGCACTGTTTTGTAATTCCAGAAATATAGAGGACCGTCCATTGGGCAGCTCTTTAGCGAATCAGATCACGATCACCTTTGTTCAATTGCGAGGTAAGCCTAATGTAGAGCAAGGCATGTCAAATTTTGAAATCATTGATAGAAATTAATGCCTAACGTTATAGAAAAACCATCACCATATGAAGAAAAACAGTAAATACTAATAGAATAAGCCCAAACTATGTTACTATGTTGAAATGATTTTGTTAAGCATGTGCAGGAAAAGGTTAAAATATTAAATGAGTTAAAAAGAATTATTTATATCATATAAAAATTATACCTATATAAGTTAAATAATATTACTTTTTTCTTTACTCATCACTAGCTTTTAGGGAAGTCAGAATTTGGCCAGAAGCTGGACTAACAAAATATGAAATTAAGTTAGAGCATAAAAAGATTGTAAACGCGTCAAAAAGCTAAAAGAAGGTGACTGATGGAAGAATGGAATGAAGAAGTATAGAACTGGTGATGTCATAAGACACGGCAACACATCAGTAGGTAGACATAGAGAGAAAGGGATAGATGGGGAATTTATGTCACAGACATGACATGAGGAAGCACAGAGCGAGACGTACAGTAAAGGAGCATAAGTGAATGATTCTTAAAATCTATCAACTTGACTAATCTATAACGATATTGCGGCATCAATGATGCGGTTCTTTTATACTATCACACAATATGTCAAAACTAACCTAAACCAGCAAAGCAAAGGAAAAGTACTTATCTAACAAAGCCCTACTAATGGAAAAGCACAAGCATTTAATTCTATTAAGTCGAACATAAGGTATGCTTAACTAATGGCAGGTTCAAAAAACATTTTAAATTATGATGTATTAAAAAGATACATTTTAAATTATGAGGTGTTAAAAAGATACGATAGGTTTACGAAGCATGTTTTTGTATCTGCAAATATAAAGTGACATTCGAAAGATGCGTGATGCAAAACTATAGAGCCAACAATAGAAGGAGAAAAAGATAAAAGAAGCCAAAGAGCGAAACTCCAGCTTACAAAGAGTCGAATATGGGGCAGCGGAGTCCAAGAAATCTGTAACCATCATTTATAGTGGAATATAATTTATAGAGATTTAAATCGCTAAAACAACAGCACAATTTATCAACACCTTCAGCTATTGCACATCAATATTCATTTTAAAAAAAAATAAATATAGAAATGCTTACCAGAAAAATGATTAGCATTTAAATTATATATACCATACTTGCTTTGATAAAAAAATCTGAATTTAGATAAATAAATAAAACTTTCACCATAGCAACAAATCATTAAAAATATATAAAATGAGAGCATCAATGACATATAGGCCTAGTAGAATGATTAAATCATCATAAATACAATTATCCAATTTATACCTATATATATTATAAGTATTTCATAAAATACCTCAACAAACTATATGTATTAATAAAGTTTTTAATCCTAATATAAATATTATCAGGAAAAAAAATGTATATATACAGTATTTATATATAATATTCTTTTAAACATTGCAAAGGAACATCAGAGACCTCACAGTTTCGATACACTGAGATAATTCAAAAGAAGAAATGGTTTAATAATTACTATTAAGAATAGTTAGTTTAAATAATATAAACGTTTTCATTTTAGCTCAAGGTTTTAACAACCTAGGACAGTTTTAAACAGACAACAATTAATTTAAATACTATTTATAATTTTTAATTTAAATGCTATTTCACATTAAACTATACAGACTTTATGCCCGTTTCTGAGCCCGGGCTCGTTGTCGAAGTTGTCTGCGGTCTTGCTGATGTCATAGAGCGACACGTGACGTGGCGGGGACACTGAATGATCACGTGACTCTACGAGACTCTTGTTGTATCCGTCACATACAAGCAGCGTCATTACGTTACCAGCTCCTTGCAGCGTTACCACTGCCTCCTGCTGTGTGGCTCCCAGCAGACTGCTACCATTCACCTGAAAATAGACACATTTACAAACATTCATAAACAGCCATACTATTACATTGATTCATGTAATATTTTACATTTCAACAAATACTTTACTTCGTTACATATCATCATCATCATCATCCTCCCTAGAATCCTAGTTTAACTAGGGTCGGGATACGAATAGACTGCCTCAAATCCTCGATTTACTTCGTTACATATAGCAGACTTAATTTAGCATTTCGATAAAACCCGAAAAAGCTATTTAATTTAACTATAATTACATAATCTCAGTTCTAATAAATAATAATAATTGGTCTGAGTGAATTGATCTATAGTGCTGTGTGCTGTGGGGACGTCCATGACATCATCAAACATTATGGACAAACTTTCTAAGCATTTCATAATTCTTCAAATGCAATAGGATAGTAAATACCTCTAAAATTCTCATGCCAGCTTTAACACGACCGTCTCTAGCGGCGACACTGTTAGATATGATCTGTAGTAAAATATGATGCAATATATTAATTTATTATTGACAGCATAGATCTTTTGTTTATTTAATCAACACAGAATTTTACGATTGGAATAAGAAATCCAGTATTAATTGATTAGATAAGTAAAGAACATTTTGTATATTGCATTGTTATGAAATTACTCGTATTGTGTCCGGGTGGCTGACGAATAGACCAACTGTGGAGTGCACGTGTCATTAAAGGCGATAAAGTACAATGATCCAAATCAACGTCAGAAAGAGTATTTGATTGGTGAGCGCCTGGACTCCAGAAATCACTACACAATTATCTAAAGTTATCCCGACTCTAGTCAATTAAACTAGAATTTAAGGAAAAATGCTAGTGCTGATTATTTATTATGAAAGATGAATGAATTATACAACATCAAAACAGATTTAAATTCATTACACTCTTTATCTTGTTTTCCAAATACAACCACTCTAAAATGAAGTAATTAGAAACAGAGGATAAGTTTTACCATAAATACAAGAAAGTTCTATTATAAATGAATTACAATATCTAATACGTCGCCATTCACGTCAAGCCACACCGATATGTATTGTGAGCGAGGAAACTGACGTTAGCATTAGCTTTTTTTGCTTTAAGTAAACAAAGAGATTCAAACGAAACCTTAGAAATAAAGATTCCTTCATCAGTGTCATCATGGATGTAGACACACGGACTTCCTGCTCCTCCCAGGATACAGAGTCCCATCTTCTCTCCAGTCTGCTTACGAAGAGTAACCTCCTGTCAGCACAAATATCATATTTCATGAAACATCAAAGGCTTTGATGTTCATTATAGTGATACTAATGGCACATTACAGTGACACAATGACACATTATAGTGATACTAATGGCACATTACAGTGACACAATGACACATTATAGTGATACTAATGGCACATTACAGTGACACAATGACACATTATAGTGATACTAATGGCACATTTTATTCCATACAAACTAAATTAAGCGCTTTCTGTAGTAGGAGTAAAGTTAGGAAACTGACGTTAACATTAGCCTTTTGAGCTTTTTTTTCTTTGACCTCAGGTAAATAAGTTGTTCATACAGAATAAAAGCAAAAGCTCATGTATTTTACGCGATGATAATCTAATCTAGCATATATGTAAAACCTTCCTGCATCACCTATGGGGTGGCACAAAAAGCTGGTAAAGCTAAGGATAACATCAGTTTCCTCACTTAAAAGCGACAGGAAAGCCCAGGATTTGAACCCCGCACATGCTGATTAGCGGTTGAGTATCTTATCGACTTCGCCACTGGTTCCAGCTGACTACCGCATAAGGCTTAGGATTTCTACTGGAGATACATTTCTCTGATTACATGACATTCGCTAAGATCATTTATCTAATCTCTTCAGCGCTTACCTTGAGACCAGAAGGCTGGGGGTCATGCCTGACCTCTAGAACAGTCTCCACAGAGCTGGAGATGAGTGCCTGCACGGCTTCCTGATGAGTAGCACTCTGCACGTCCACGTTGTTCACCTGTGCAACATTATAGATTTACTTTAGTATTTTTTGTTTTTAGTATGCTTTTGTGGATCTGATAACTGCGGATAAATAGGTGTTTAACTAGATAGAACGCTTCTCGTTCTCTTTAATGGCCTATTGTTTCTGTCTCTCCTTAATTTGTTTGACTGATGTTATTTTTCCCATTTTCAAATTTTCTTGAATAAATTTTCAAATACTTTAGTATTTTATTGTATGATTCTGTTCGTCTGATCATTTCATGTCATGTGATAATCCTGGGGCTGGTTCCAGTCAAAGATTTCTCTATGATGTTCCTCCACAAAACTCTATTCTTTGCCATTTTCGGCTCAAAAACAATATTATATTATTCTAACATTATATATTTATTTACATTTTCAAATTACTTTAGTATTTTTTGTATGATTCTGTTCGTCAGACTCAAGTCAGCTTTGGCATGGTGTAAAGATCCTTCACAAGGGCAGCCGAATCCACATGGAATAAACTACCGGCATTGCTGCGAAATGAACTCGTAAAATTTTCCTTTAAATTCAAGCTTAAAACAATTTTATTTGGTTGAGTGGATTGAAGATAAAACTTCAAGGGAGTCAGCCATCATACTATTACACTCGAAAATACAGAACATTGTGAAAGCCAATGAATCAAACTACCAATCAGATAATCATCAATTAATCAGTAGATCAAACAATCTGTCAATCATACAGTAAAAAGTCAAGCAGAATGTTTTTCATAGGATATTAATATAATAATAGTTATAGTATAATTATAATAATTATTACATAATTATGATTTTTATTTTATCATTATATAACATAATCTTATCATAGGCCTATTTAAAGAAATCTGATAAGATGATATGATAAGATAATATGATAACTGATGCACTTACAGACAGCAGTCTGTCCCCAATTCTCAGAGAAGTCTTTGCTGCTGGACCCGTGGCTAAAATCTAACAGATTACAATAAAATGAGTTACAATAAATTAAATTAATAAAGTTAAATTTTCATTCTTTCAATACATATAACCGGAGGTGCCTCAGCTCGATATTACCATTCCACTTATTGATATTTTATATTCGTCATTTAAAATTTCCTACCCATGCTTTAACGCATCTTTCATTCATAGATTTTCTTGATGCTTTGTTAAATAACACAGAGCAAAAGAAATTTAATTGACTTGCATATGCTACATTTTAGAAAGGCTTTACTCCTATAAAAATTTACGTTTTTGAGAAATCCAACTTCTTGAAACATTGAATTTTTAAAATCTATTTATACATTTTGTCTACAAAATTAATTTCAATTCTACAAAAATGCAGCAGGATTCAAAAAGTAGCATTACTCTAAAAATGAAAAGTACATCTATATCTCATCTTCACAAAGCAGCACAACAAAGACACAAACCTTAGAAATGAATACTCCTGGTTCATCCATGCCGAATGGATGACTAGTATGACCCCGACCCCCCACAATACTCAAACCCAGTGGACCATGCCCTTTGATCACCGTGATCCGCTGAGCAATCACACGCACAAATAGGGTTTAACGTCAAGCTTGCATGCGCAAAGTTTCTGCCAAGAACTCTAACAATGATTAAGCCAGTATCAATTTGGATCCGTTTCTCAACTCTCAAATTTTTTCCAATTTAATTCAATTCAATTCAATTGAATGATTAAACCAGTATCAAATGGGATCCGTTACTCAACTGACATATTAATTTGACAACTATATTCAACTAGATTCTTCAGATTAAATTGTATTCTTTTCGTACTGAGCGATAAATGAGCATATAAAAAATTTAAAAAGTTAGTTAACTAAATATATAGTAAATAATTCCCCTACAGCTAGATAGCAGTATTAGATTACTACATAACATAGATCATAGCCTGGGTTAGGTAGAGCAAGATGACTAAAATTGTTTCCCAATACTGTCTCAAGCAGTATTAAATAAATGAAAGCATTCTGTCGTAGTTCTTCTCAATACCACATAAATGTAACAAAAATTTAAAGATGACAAAAAATAAATTAGAAACGGTATTTCATTTCTCTATTTATGCAATAATAGATACATTTAAGTGTAAACTTCCAAAGTATATGTATATAATTTCTGAAATAGAAAAATTGATCAGAAAAACATTAAGGAAAAATAAATCCCACCTTAAATTCAACATTTATAAGAGAACAATTCTAAATGCGAAACAAAACAACGTCCACTGGTGAGCCAGTGACTCCACTTAAGGTATTACTATCAAACTATTTCTACTTACTAAAGTATTTCTACATAGATAATTTGATCACATTTCAATTATTTTTATCACATTTAAAACTACCAACAGTAATAAAATTTGTAAGACTTTAGGCCAAATGCCATACCCAATCAAGGTGAAAATTTTGTTTGCGCTACGCTCAACATGTGCACTATGTGCAGCAACTGCAAAGTTACAGAAGTCTTCAAGATAAAACATCAAATCTTTTGAAATTATTAAACTGTAGGAATCTTATGCATAAATTAAGTTATTGCTGTAAAATCAAAAAAACTGAAGTCGAAAATGAAATCTAGACTTCAAATTATAATGTACACAGCGTGTATGAAGAATACCTCAATAGGATATGACATTGAACTGGAAACGTTTGTCATTGAGGCAGAATGTCTGCTGTCGTGTGGGGTCAGCTTGTTCTTAGATTCAACACTGGTTTCACCGCTCGCGAGAGGCCACCACAATTTCGGGCCGTTGCTTTCTATAGACATCTGTCCACTAGCTGTGGAACTACTTCTCTGAACGTCAGTTTGATTCCTATCCGTTAACTGAGAAATGTCTGTAGTTTTCTTTGTCTGGATATCAGTTCGACCAGAATCATATGCAACCGCAACGCCAGGTTTTACGTAATCTTGCTGGGACCTAGATCCTGCAGCACCGTACACGTTTCTAGCATCACTCGTAGTACTGCCTCTAACATCTGAAGCAGCACTGCCTCTAAAATCTGAAGCAGCACTGCCTCTAATATCTGAGGCAGCACTGCCTCTAACATCTGAGGCAGCACTATATCTGACATCAGAACTGTTCCTCTCTGTGTTACTTGGTTTCATTATCGGTGGAGACGCCTCGCTAGATCTAACCGATGCGCCACGGTGGTCTGTTGAAACACTGGACACGTTGTTACGTATGGACGTCGACTGCTGGAGGGAGGGGCGCACGACGTTGTTGGACTGAGCACCGGAGGGAGAGGTCAAGAGGTCATGTTGGTCGTGAGGCATGGACACAGAGGCCTGACGAGACAGCGCCACGTAGTTACTCACCTAACCAATCAATCAATTAAATAAATACCGCCACATAGTTATTCACCTGACCAATCAATCAATTAATTAAATACCGCCACGTAGTTACTCACCTGACCAATCAATCAAATAAATACCGCCACGTAGTTACTCACCTGACCAATCAATCAATTAATCAATTACACATGATCGAGTGAGCCGGTATGGGCAAATCTAAACTTGATAGCTTTCAACGAGCGTGGTTAATGCGACATTAGCTACAGTTAAATTCCTTTAGAGTGCAACGGACACACAATGTTGACGTCTGTGTGCAAATTTATGAACATATTTAATAGTAATAGTTATAGTAGTATGTAGTAGTAGTTATTTTGTGGTATTTGTCTATTATACACTTGGAAGGACAGAATGGAAAATGAATATGTTAGGATGAATTTGAAATTTGAGGGGATCGGCGATGGGTTGGCTCAGTCGAGATTGAGATGGTATGGGCATATTGTGAGAAAGATATATGAGGATGTAGTAAGAGAGTTTGGAGGAGAGAACTGGATGTTAAGCTAGAGATAGGTAGACAGACCACAACTGATGTGGGAAGCGATGAACAAGAAGGACATAAAAATATGGGATTGACTGATGGTATGGTGTGGAACAGAGAGGACTGGAGAAGGTCTATTCGTATGCCGACCCTAGTTAAACTAGGATTTAAGGGAAGATGATGCTGATCGAGTGCTTAATCATATAATATTACTCATATTAAGACATAAACAGTGTCTTAGTATAAACAGTTTCTAATATAATCATCGACCGATACAGAATTTAGGGGTAAAATCATGTCAATGCATACTCATGAATTTTTAAATATAATTATAGCCGACTAAATTTGAGTCCTACATACAACTGCACTTTGAAGTATCTATAACGACGCCATCTTAATTTACGTTCATTTCACAAGAAATACTTTATCGTAATCTATAAGTCAAGATCATAGTTTAGTTATTAGGACATTAGAGACTGTTATACCAGGTGCTCAATGGAATGTCTGGGTCGCTCCAGAGCTATGGTGATGTCGTTGCCCGCTGACTTCAACACAGCGACAGCAAACGCATGCTCAGCCTCCACCAAACTGTTGCCGTTCACCTGCAGATAAACAAACATACATACACACATACATAAACATACATACAGATACACATAAACATACATACATACATACATAAACATAGATGAACATACACACAGATCCACATAAATAGACATACATACACATACATATACAGACATACAGATACACATAACATACATACAGATACATATAAACAGACATACAGATACAGATAACATACATACAGATAAACATAAACAGACATACAGCTATACATAAACATAGATACAGTTACACATATTAAAACATACAGATACACATAAACAGACATACAGACACACATAAACAGACATACATACATACATAAACATACACACAGATACACATAAATAGACATACATACACACATACATATACAGACATACAAATACACATAACATACATACAGATAAACATAAACAGACATACAGATATACATAAACATAGATACAGTTACACATATTCAAACATACAGATACACATAAACAGACACACATAAACTGACATACAGATAGACATAAACAGACATACATGCATTCATTCATCAACACAACACAACTGAATTTAAACCCCATAAACAATAGACCTAATCATTAAAAGTTTCTCCTACCCAGTTCAACAAATATACCAAAAAAGTTTGGTAAAACAGTATTAAAATAAAAAAATACATACTTAAAAATACATACTTGTATCTTCAAAATATTTTTGAGCCTATTCATTTAAATGCTATCTTTTTTATACTCAACAAGAATGCTAAACTATGAAAGACCTTATTGGTTTATCTTGAACTAGAAGGCTAAGTTTTATAGATTTATCACAACACCAAAGATTTTGAAGAAATTTTTTCTCACCGCAAGAATTTTATCTCCAAATCGAACACCAGCTATTTCAGCGGCCCCTTGGCTGCTGACCTTAGATACAAATATACCCTGAAACAAAAAAGCAACGAGTTTAAATCGACTTTAAGAGAATCAAAACCGCGAAAGCTTTGACTTTAACCTTGTTCTGTTGTCACTTGTTCTTAAGAAACTACTTTAGATATTCGCAACAGAGTTTAGAAAGATCTATAAAATTCAAAACCGCACTTGTAACTTCAAAATTTTTATAACTATTACACAGTCTAACATTTTCTAATCACAAGTATTTAAAATCAAATCAAAACTTAACCGAATATCACAGAAACACTGGAATCATAACAAATATTTTACGTCGATGGCAAATATTTTAATTCGACTGTTTACTGAACAAAACACTTAGAGTAAAACATATAAACTATAATTATGCGACATCGTCGTCATCATCTCGTACCTCATCGTCGTCAATAAAGGGAATTGAACCCTTCCCCCCTGCAATGCTGATGCCAAGTCCTGTACCAGGCGCCCTAACGATATGAACAATTATCTGCCGCGTCACATTATCGTCCGTGTTCTGCGCTCCCTGTCCGTTAACACCGTTCAGCAGTTTTTCCTGTAATAATTCCAGTATCATTCACTAACATCCTCTAGTGATGCATAATAATAGTAATAGTAACACACATTAAATTGATCAAAGGATCAACTACGTTGATATCTATCACCTTTAATACCACATGTTAAATCTGTTACGCAATTTGTTTCATTTTTCGCGTAACAAGTCCTGTGAATGTCCGAGATTTTACTCTCAGACCAGTGGGACTGGGATTCGAAACCACAAGAGTTCAATTCACCTCAGGATCTGCAATTTAAAACTTCATGAAAAAACTCTAAAGAGAGATATATATATATATACAGTATATATATATATATATATATATATATATATATATATATATATATATTGCACAATTCACTGCAATTACACAAGCATACGGTAATATCAATATTTGTCTTGCTAGATGTTGACGGTGAAACAACCACACAAATCAATTCAGCGGAAAATCGTTGAATATCCAATTATTTTAAACAAGCAAACATCTGAAGACAGTGAGACAAAATTTTGACCATTTGACCAATTTACAATAATTATATTTATTTTATTAATTATTGAAAGAATAAAATAGAACATCCCGACTCTAGCTAAACTAGGATTCAAGGGAAGATGATAGAATAGAATAGAATAGAATATAAAATAGAATAGGACAAAATACAGTAAAATAGAATGATATCGGACTGGCTTATAATTAGCTACTGAGTTAAATAAAGCCATTGAACTATTCTACAAACTTTAAGAGAAATAACTAAAGAAACAATAAATAGTCTAACCAGCATCTCTTTATTTTCTTCAGTCAGTGTATTTTCAGTTAACGTGTCATCCATCGACATCTGCCCATCTTCATCCTTCTGTCTGTACTCCACTGAGCCCTCGTGAAAACCAGGGGCATCTATCTGAGTGTCGGCAGGAAAATCTGAACTATCTCGACACGGTACAAAACCTGAATCCTGTTTTAACAATCACCAATTGAAATCATATATATTGTCTTTTCCACAGATTCAGTTATGCTTGGTACGCTCCCTTCCTTGACTTTTTTGTACGGGGAGTTTAGAAAATTTTCCCGTTTTAATCCCATTTCAATCTTGCAATTTCTAAATAAAAAGAACATTGGGTTATGATTTAAACACTTTCTATAAAGAGATCTTCCAACCAGAAATTGTGCGTCATGCAATTTCCAAATATTTATAAATATCAGTACTCTAACGATATCCGAATATAAATAATCAATTAATGTAAACAATCAAAAGAAAGTAAAATCCAAAACAGTTTCAATAGAATGGGCAGGAAAGAATATAAACAGATACTGTCTGAACTCTGAAGAGATGTTTTCACCCCGAATCTAACGTCAATGTTTATTGCCCGACATAGCAATAAACAATGACGTCCCTAACATTGCCTTATGGCGAGGAACGGGACATTAAATTCTTATTGATTGATTGATTATTATTTATTAACACAAACTTCTCGAACAATTTCTATCTGCATCATCAAGAACAACAACAAAGAGCATCAACACTAACAGCAACATCATCATCAACAACATGAACATCAGCAACGTCAGCAACAACAACATCAACAACAACATCATCATCAACATCAACATTATTATCAACACAAACAACAACATGAACAACAACATTAACAACAACAACATCAGCAACAACATCATCAGCAACAACAACAACATCATCAACATCATTATCAACAACAGCAACAACATGAACATCATCAGCAACAACAACAACATCATCAACAACATCATCAGCAACAACAACAACATCAGCAACAACATTAACAACAACATCAACAACAACAACATCATCAGCAACAACATCAGCAAAAACAACAACAACAACAAGTAGACGACGAGTTACCTCCACGACACGACCAGGCTTATGAGGAATGACTCGACCGTCCACGTCCACCTCTCTGCCGCCAAACATCTTGTTGTGTCTCAGTCGCAGATCCTTCGGGTGAGGAGTGTTGTGACGCACAAATGTCTGCAGAGTTAGAGAAACAGAAAGCATAAAAAGAGTAAGATATACGATAAATCCATACGCTGTTTCTACAATTGAACACTATTACAGCACCGAGGGTTCACAATAACTAGCTATTATTCTGCGATTTTAATCACAAAATTCAAACACCTATTTACTTCAATCTCGTGCTTTCGAAATTAGTGCCTACTTTATACCCTCATTATCACAAAACCTAGCAATATCTATAAGAACTTAACATCATCCTTAAATTTATGCATGTTTTAATTGTTCATTTCATTAAAATTCCGACTTAACAGCCTGTCATATATTAAATTAATATGTTCTATGACATAATTGATAACACAAAATAGTATGCCGAAGACAAAGATAAATAATTAAATTAAATTAAAAATAAAAATAAATGAAAAAAATTGAACACACTCACCTGCTGACTGGCCTCATCTTCAGAATCTGAAGCCCGTTCGTTGTCGGCAAACTTGACGGAGGCTCGAGTGTTGATTTGCTCCTCAGGCCAGTCACTCAGCCTTCCGTTGTGCTCTGACAGTGCAAAGCTGTCTTTCAATAGATTCTCTACGCACACAATCCATCGGTCCATCAATCAATCGGTCAATCGATCGATCGATAAATCCTGGGATCGATAGCTCAATCAATTAATCTATTTATCATTCAATTAATTGATTAATCAATCATTAGTTCACGAATCAGTCATCAATTTCTGATAGATAAACAAAGCTCAACTTATGCAATGAGAGTAAAATTACTTGTTTTTACCAACCAAAGCTCTCAGTAAATAAAATAACTCATATTCAAACAATAATAAATAATAAAGGTCCGTAACCTCATACAAATCGATTCACCCAAAAGATTTGAAAACACATCTGCTGAAGAGAAAAAAATAGCTCTTAAACAGGGCGGGATCGGTGATCAGAAGCAAATTCTAACCCATGCTCTCAGTGTAAGCTTGTTGAGGCAGCAGAAAGCATGTGAGCACTCGTTCACCGGTCTCGTCATCAAAGTCTTGCTGGAATTTAAGCAGCGGCTGCGCCTGATTGTCAGAAAGCCATATAGCCTTCAGGCTGCACGAGCCTACACTTAGAGGTAGATGTTGCAGTCTATGTGACACACACAGAAAATATTAGATATTAAATATTGGCTGGATGGAGCCAGTGGTGATATCGGTAAGATATTCGACCGCGGATCAGTATGTACGGGGTTCAAATCCTGGGCTCGCCCGTCACTGAAATCGCTTTCGAGTGAGGAAACTGACGTTAAGATTAGCTTTTTCTACTTTTAGTAAATGTTTAACGTCTGTTTTCACTTCTAGACTGACCTCAGAGAAGTTCCTGTAGCTTACATCTCAATCACCCAAAACGTTTTGCTAAACACCATAATTGTAAGAGAAATAACACAACACAGGCTAACACAACAACTAACTAAATTATATTCACATAACATAATAACAATTAACGAGCAACTGTCATCAATATAATATTAATAAAATAGTTCAAAATGTTTAATTTGTAGCTATTAGGATAGATCTATTAACCAACTATACATACACTCTGTTGATAACTTAGAATGACAATATTGAGACAAATCCAAGCCGGTGAGCAAAAGGAAGGTAAAAAAAATGATGCAAATTCCAAAAAATTATACTAATATTGAACCGTATCATGAAATATTCAATAAATTCTCCACAGTTTCAGGATGCTGCCAAGTGATTATTCAATTCCAGATTTGTAGAGATCGCATCAGTTGAGGACTAAAAAAAACTACTTTCCACGTCACTGCTCAAACCATGGACACATTATTCATTGCATTCAGGCACATCACAGAATGTTTTCTTTGGATCGCAATGTAGAAAATTAAATGCAGTAAATAATTATCTAGTCAGATCATTTCAATAAACATTAATGGTCAGATGCTATAATAATAATATATGATGATATAATAATGATATAGGTTTAACTTGTGTTTCCTTATCCAAGAATGATGTCAGGATGTCAAAGAGAGATCAGGGACTTAATGAGGAACGTGCTTGTATAGTAGAACACAAAGAACCTGTTTCCAGAGAGATCTAGAACCCTCAGCTCCTTGAGATGACCCAGTTCAGCAGGAACTCTCCAGATAGTGTTGTCTCTCAGCGACAAAATACTCAGCCTGGAGCAGCTACCAATCTGGAATAGATACAATTAGCGGAGTGCATATTATCGAACTGAGTGAAAATTACACAATATATAAACATTTTCATTGAATTGATTAAAAATTAAGCGAATAAAGACCCACTAAAATTAAAACTGTAAAAGAAAAAGCAATATTTACAAGCATTTTTTGGTATGAATATAATACAACATTCATCCGACCCTAGTTAAAGTGAGATTCAAGGGAAGATGATGATGATGATGATGATGGTGATGATGACGATGATGATGATGATGAAGTTCATCCTCCGTTCTAGCATTTTAAAGAATTACAACTTCTGTAGACTACGTGGAAACTCAGGGAGCACCTGGATAAAATCTGACTGATTGATTTATTTAGTAATATTACTTATACACTGATAGCTGAACTAAAGAGCTAAAGTGCTGCTCAAGCAGAGTATGAAAGAAGACAGACACTCCACAGTTGTCATGTGATTACTGAACCTCGTGCTTCTGGCAATAAATCTCTGAGACACTACCACACTACAACTAATAAAACCCACTTGAATTAATAGTAAGTGATTGAAATCATAAAAGCTATAAAGCTAAGTTTTGCTTGTTTCGTCTGTGTCCTATTTTTATTTGATTTATTTCATTTATTTCGTTTCGTCTGTGTCCAAACAATAAGTGTAACGTGAGAGAAAGTCCAGCAGGGTATCTAACCAGTTACCTTTAGCTTAGCTAACACAGCTTATATAACACAGTTTGCCAATAAGCTAACAGCATACAACATAGTCCGTTAAGCTACAAGAGACACTGAGATAAAAATAACCAACCTCCGGAGGCACTCCAGATAGTCTATTGCGATCAACGTTAAATATCACAAGAGATTTCAACTTTCCTATTGTCTTCGGCAATTCCTAGAAAAAATTACATTGCCAGTGTTATTAATCTTAACAAAATAGTTCAAAATGTTTATTTTGTAGCCAATAGGATAGGCTTATTAAGTTATCAACTACACATACACTCTGTTGATAACTTTGAATGACAAAATTTATACAAAGTATGCATTGGCTTCGAAATATCCACGCGTAAATTTAGTACAATTACTGTTAGAAAAACGTTTAAAAAGAGAAATTACTATTTCAACCATGTAAGTAAAATATAAATTATTTTGAAATAATAGCAACAACAGTATTAATATAATAATGTTTATCAAACTCAGACCATTTACACTCATGGTAATTTAAAAAAGAATAAATAAAGTATTAACAAAGACCTTGTGCTTTCGTGGTCAATTTATTCTTGAAGATCTCGAGTGACCTTGCTGCAATTCAATTACGTTCCTTGTACTGTATTATCGTGACCTCAGGACTTTTGCCTCCAGAGTTATTTAAATATTAAAAATCCAAAACTTTAACAGATCATAATAATATCGACTAGTATCACACATTAAAATGCTATAGTCAATTGTAATTTTTGTATTCTGAACATTAATTTAAGAAACATATACATGTAATTATAGAAAAATTACAAAAGAAAACCGTTTATTTAGCTTTACTTACAGAAATCAGATTCTCTGTCAGAATGAATTCCTGTAATGCAGCGCACCTAAATAAAGCATTACAAGCCTTCACGAACTCTAGCCTACGAGATTCATAAGTCTGAAACTAAACTTCTAACTCCAGGTACGGATATTAGATATGAGTCTATGTTAGTTAGGAAACTACGGAAGCAATGAATCAAAGTTACTCCTGAACCTCTTCACAATTGAACCTCTGAATGTCATGCTTAAGGAAGTTGACTAGCATTCAAATTCACCGCTAAAGCTTTCTAAATTAAATATTAATGACAAATTTAAAGATATAAATGTACATACATATCTATGTGTGTGTGTATATATATACATACATATATATATATATATATATATATATATATATATATATATATATATATATATATATATATATATATATATATATATATATATGTATATGCGGTCACTCTCCAGTGTTCTGCCAAGCGGCAGGTCCCGCAACTAAAGGAACACACCATCCATAAACGAGTTAATCATTTCACAAATGGCTATGCCTTATCCACACCTTAATGCAGCTTACAGCTTGGGAATAGTTTGGCCTCTGAGATTGGTTCACGTTGACTTTCTCAGTTCTATAATGGATTAACTGTCATTTAATCCTGGGGAAAAAATTTCATGATGAGGTGGGTCCCATCTGCCTTCCTCAGCTACTGCCTTAGTCGCCTCTTAAGAACACGCGGCAGCTTGTTTGCAGTGCCCTATTCTGCAGTGGTCCAAACCACATCCGGACTCAACACTGGGAATATATACAGTATATATGCATGTATATACATGTATATACTATATATATACTGTGTACTGAGGCATTTAGCATAGAGCGGCGCTTTATAATTATACTTTTTTTAAATATAAGTTTATATATAAACACTTATAGAGTATATAGTTTAAATTTAGTAACCATAAACAAATAAGGAGTATATTTACCCTCCGATAGCAGAAGTTAGTTCTGTAAGATGATTCTGATCTACTTTTAGTGTTACCAACCGCTTTAATAAACCTAATTTCACAAAATTATAAATAATCATATCACATATAATATAATTAATATAATAATATTAATAGTCATCACAAGAAACGCGTTTCAAGTTGGATACACATAATACAGGAAACAGCTTGATTAAACAGGATTGTTTTCTCAGGGAATGACGCCCATGCAAAGGGTATGATGTCATTAATTAATTAGTAAATAGAAAAATTACAAAACGCAGTTTTTTGTAAGTGTAACTCTAAAGACTCCTCATGATTGCAACACAGAGGCGACAAAATCAAGAATCTAATGGTGAGGTCGCCAGTTTAGAATACAATAAACTTGATTCCTAAAGAGCAAAACTGCTATCAATGAAATCTACAGAAGTCACCCGTTAGATGTTAATTGCTTCAATCAACCGACGCACAGAAGAATGAAGTAGAGAGAGAGAGAGAGATAGAGAGAAATACGTTTAGACTATTAGATCGAAACACAGCACATACCACACAAAATGAAAACAATCACACGAAAATAGTCAAAAATTCCATAGAATGCAAAATAAAAAATAGCATCAATCTAACAAATTAAGAAGAGGCAGAAGCAATAGGCCATCAAAGAGAACAAGAATCGTTCTATCTAGTTGAACACCTATTTATCCAGAGTTATTAGACAAACAGAAACATACAATAAAATAATAAAGTAAATAGGCGTAAACTTTTACCATTTAGATAAATTGGAATTAAATAGATTGGTCGAACAGCACAAGCAGTGAATAAGGAATATTTTTACCTTATAATATTGAAGCATATAAGTATAGCCTAGTTGGCCTGCAGTGCAGCCATGACGATATTATATACATGACTCTGCCTGCAAGCGATAAATGACCTTTACCTCAAACCTATTAATGGATTATTGCTAGAAACCAATGAGCCGGAAAACTGTGAAAATGCATAAAAAACTCAGTGCCCTTGAGTTTCTAATTAATAGTTACAAGTGTAGATTTAACAGATATTATATATTATATACAGACAGCAGCATAAGAAGCACACACTTAAGGCATAACAGTAACGATATAAAGCCATACGGCATTGTCAGAATTCTAGAAGTTTTTAAAGCAACGTTATATAAGTACAGTTAACAAGAA
>CAJHZI010000423.1:2032500-2080000 GCA_905160935.1 Enchytraeus crypticus | reverse complement strand
GTTAAATGATCAACTATATGTTGATAACTATCAAGTTCTTTTAATACCACATGTTAAAACCGTTAGGCAATTTAGACCATTTTCCGTATAACCAGTCTGGTGTATGTCAGAGATTATACTCTCAGATCAGCGCGGCTGTGATTCGAACCCAAGATAGTTCAATTCACCTCAGGATCGGTCATTTTAAATTTCATGACGTTGCCTGACGCCTCTAACAACTAAGCTGTAGCGAAAAATTTCATTCAAAGTCTCCCCCCCCCCCCCCCCCTCTCTCTCTCTCTCTCTCTAATGTTCAGCCAAATGGCAGTTCCAAGATATTCATTCATACTCGAATCTCCTTTTACGCTCCATAAAGAGCCTCCATAGACGAACAAGGCTTCACAAAAGGCGCAGCCTTATCCATTGTGCCTATCCCGTTACTTTCTTCAACTCTTGCTTAATCCATTCATAACATACTGTTTACGACAGGTCTATTCTTCAGTGTCCTGAACATGGGAAAATAATTTTTCAATAATGAGAAGGATCAAATTCAGCTAGTTCTCGCAATTCTACTTATTTCTTGTGAACAACAATTTGCAATTTTTCAAAGAGAAACTAAAAAAATTGGCCACTGTCCTATCTATACTCTTTTTCAATGATGCACCGAAATGTAAAATAGTTCGTGACCTTGCCTATAGTATAACACGAGCAGTGCAAAATCCACAACAACAGCCACATGAATCTAATTGAATATAAATGCCAAAGTGAAGAAATAAAAATGAACAAAGACCTACATTATTATTGAACAGTGACAGAACCATATAGTTACACATAGCCCAGGAAGCCCCTAGGAGTTATTTAAACCCAGACAATAACTGCTGCAATGTTATTCTTGCTTCATGCAATTCAACGTTCACATCCGTTTAACCTCGCCAGCACAATACTAAAAACCTCAAGTTCTGCTCAGAGGAGTTGCTAAACTCGTATTATCAGCAATTCAGATATGACGCTTGGCAGGCGAGAGGCACTAATAGGAGTTTTGCAAGCGCTTTCTCTTGTGAATAGACTGAGCTGTGGATATTATGATATAGAAGCCTGGTAGCAATGGCCCGAGCGATGTTGTACGATTTCATTCAAATAAACTGTTCTATAGAATTTCATTCAAATAAACTGTTACGCGAAATTACGATACCTGCAAAGTAAATACACGCAGTAAATGAGCTCTATCAGCTACACTACTACTTGTTTAGTGAAGACATTAGTACTACTTGCACAATAGTAGTGCGGCTATACTGATAGCTAAACTGTTATATACAACCGCGTCTTGAATAATTTAGCCGTAAACCTAGTTGGACGTCAAACATCTTAGCATTTCTTATAAAAAAAGAAATATAATTAAAAAGATGCGTCTAAGTTCAAAGTGAGAGCCTAGAAATGGTTTCTAAAGACTGGTTAAAGACCGGTCTGATAAGAGCAAATTAGATATATCAAACCGACGACCTTTACATCAATCCCTTTATCGACTACGCGGTGCAGTGGTTCAGTTCCGTACCAACGTTTCACAACGAATAGCGTGCAATAGACCTACTTATATCTGAGCCATTAATTTCATTGTAATAGTCTCTCGCTAGAATTTCTCTAGTTTAAGTCAACTACATAGAAATCTAAAATTTAAAATTTAAGAAAACACACACACTTTCTGACTAATCACAAAAAATTATACTTACATATGTAAAAAATTTGAGAATAAAAAGTTTTTATATCACTGAATATAGTTTAAATAATTGAATATTTTACATACTAGACTAATATTCATAATCTTACTTCATATCAAATTTTTCTATTTTAAATTTCAATAGACCTGTTTAACTAAACAGCACAAAACTGTGTCAAAGATACAGAAATCCATCTTACTGTTGTACAGGGTTGTTGCTAAAATTAGCAATCTGTAGATTCTTGCAAAACTTTATATCATCTGGAATTTCTTCCAAATCTGCAAAATCACGCATCAACTATAATATAACATATATAATAATACGGCTGGAGGCAGTGGCGATGTCTGTAAGATATTCGACCGCGTATCAGTATGTGCGGGGTTCAAATCCTGGGATCGCCCATCACTGACATCGCTTTCGAGTGAGGAAACTGACGTTAACATTAGCTTTACCAACTTTTATAATTTCTCACTAGACCTCCCTGTTAAACAGTACAGCAGGAAAATATAGGTTGTTTTAAGCCTTGCAGAAAAAGTAGAAACAAAAGAACAAAAAAAGAATAGCAACGACTAGTACGCCTACAGAGGAACGCAACACTGGTACTAATATGATAATATCACTAATTATACAGAATTCCCTAATCTGGATCAGAAAAGAACCGGTGGCCCATACTTAACAGGCAAGGATGCTACCATTCAACAAAGTCAGCTTGGAACATATTCATTAAATTTAATTCAATTTCCAAAAACACCACTATATAGAATAGTCCTAAATTTGTCTAAAGGAAATAAAGTACGCTTAACATCTCCTTTAGTATTGAAGCAACCGAAACGGTCGACTAAAACCGCGTCAAACGGCTTCCCAGACAAACCTGCACCCAATTCAGCCATCCGATTACATAGGCCTACGTTTTTATCCAAATGCATTTAACCATCAGTTAGCATTTAGCATCAGACGTAGGCCTAAGTAACTGTAAGAGAAGTGAACAAACCATTTCGGCTGATGTCCAGCTCCTGAAGATTCATAAGATTGCAGATGTCAGGTGAGAGCTGACAGATCTGATTATCACTCAGCGTCACCTTGCGCAGTTGAATCAACTGATAGAACGACTGCAGCGTAAAACATATAATATAGTTAACATGATATAAATATAACCTTAGGTTAGAATTGACGCGTTAGGGTTCCACCAAATAGCAGGTCCAATGTTCTTATAGATCTAACAAACAAGTGGATCGTATCATAGTACTTATCTAAATAAGGCAATGCAACTATCAAACTCAAATGTTGTTTTGCCTTAGGAAATATAGCTTCTGTGGTGGACTGTCTTCTTAAATTTAATCTTTTAACTTTATCTTAGTGCACTACCTACTGGCAGGTCCATGGTATATAACGCCTCCACTCTTCTCTCTGTCTACCGCCTTGCTCTTTATTTCCACATATGAGTGGGTCTTTAAATCATCTAACATACCTAATCTTGGCCTACCTCTGCCCCTTTTTCCTTCCATTCTACCTTCTATGACGTCTTTTAATATTTAGACCTTCCCCCCTTAGAATGTGTCCTATCCAACTCTTTTTCCTTTTTCTTAATACATTTATCAGCTGTCTCTCTGTACCAACTCTCTCCAGAACTTCCTCACTTGTAACCTTCAGATTCCAATTTATAGTATAATCCAGTTTATAATATATATATATATATATATATAATAACCAGTTTATAATATATATATAATTCTATATTATTTATTATTTATTTTATTTCACCAACTCAATGGTAGACACACATAAGAAAAGGGAACAAATAAACATGACAACTTATACTAAATTGAACTGAATATAATATATATATATATATATATATATATATATATATATATATATATAATATATATTATATAATATATATAACTATATATAACTATATATATATATATATATATATAATCATAACATTTTGCCTAATATAATAAATTATTATATTATGTATGTAGCATAGATCTATGAATATTCAATTATTCATATTATAAATTATTATTATATGTATATATATAGGACCCTCTACAGTATATACAAATTTTATATAGGCCTATATATATAATTATACACATACATGTGTGTGTGTGTGTAGGCCTATATGTGCACATGTGTGTGCTTGCGTGCGTATGTGTACATATATGTAAATACATAATCAATCTCATAAGTAGAAAAAGTAATTGTGCACTTTTAACATATTAGGACATACTAGGGATTTGCTGACAAGGAAATTGCACGTGTAAATACACTAGATATTCTAAAATAAATTGTAACACACTAACTGCCCAACAAGAAAAATTACTCTTTTTTTAAATTAGAAATTTCATTGTTCTAGTTTTCACGCCTACTTATAAAGTAGCACGAGTTCACAATTAACCTAACCAGCCTACATAGTACATAGTTTGTACAGCAGTAAAACTGCAACATATATTCACTTTATCAATATTACGTTGACCGTAACAAAATCAATATTACGTTGATCTAAACAAGAGCAATATTAGGTTGACCTGAACAAAACAGCAAGTACAGTTAGACCATATTAAAATACAGTCGCAGTTACCACTAAAGCATACCATCGAGACATACACAGAGAAAAACATGATACCATCGAGACATACACAGAGAAAAACATGATACCATTGAGGCATAAACAGAGAAAAACATGATACCATTGAGGCATACACAAAGAAAAAAATTATATAACTGAAGAATACACAGAAAAAAACATGCTACCACTGAAGCATACTTAGAGACAAACAGGGTACCACTGAAGCATACTCAGAGACAAACAGTGTATCACTGAAGCATACACAGAGTAACACATAGTACGACTGAAGCATACACAGAGTAAAACAAAGCACGACTTAAGCATACACAGAGACAAACAGGGTACCACTGAAGCATACACAGAGACAAACATGGAACGACTGAAGCATACACAGAGAAAAACATGATACTACTGAAGAATACAGAAACAAACAGAATCCAGAGGATTATTTATTATTGCAGGAGACCGACTAAGCATCTCTGATTAGCCTTTCCACAGATTAACTAGCAGCATAAGTCAATAATACACATGTAACCCAGCACCTTACTGATCCAACGCAGTCTGAGAATGTACACACACATCAATGCCGGCGTCTCATTTCATCCCTTGCTTGTTCATCATAAAACTCACTCATACACATCAACTTATATGTATTATAACGTCATATACAAAAATCCCCCTAACTGCAGAGTTCCTTAATAGATCTTTTCGGTAATAGCTATAAATAGAACATCCGGGACACCAAATGTAAACAGTGGACAAGAAAACGTAAACACTGTATAGAATACCATTGAAATGTGCTAGTTCCTCATAAAATTTCTAATACAAGCTTTCTTTAGAGACGTTATTTACTTTACAACCTACTATAGGGATATTAATTACAGAATAACTTAATACTTAAATTTTACCTCTAATTTACCCAATATAACGATATGCATGCATTATAATGAAGTTGTAATTTATACCCATCACATTTACATGTAAATATATGTATCAGATGTCAACATAAACAAGCCAGTGTTAACATGTAACAAAATATGCTTTCAATTACCGAACTGATCTATTGAAATATTTTCAAGTTTTAACATCTCTCTCTCTTAGTGCACTGCCTACTGGCCCGTCCATGGTACATAAAGCCTCCACTCTTCTCTGTCTTCTGCTTTCCTTTGCATTTCCACATATAAGTGGGTCTTTAAATCATCTAACATACCTAATATCGGCCTGCACCTACCTCTTTTTCCTTCCATTCTACCTTCTATGACCTCTATTAATACACATTCTCCCCTTAGATTGTGTCCTAGCCAACTCTTCCTCCTATTTCTTAATACATTTATCAACTGTCTAAGAGTGTCAACTCTCTCCAGAACTTCTTCATTTGTAGCCTTTTGAGTCCGCCTAATCCTCTCTAGTTCTAACATATATTTTAATAATTCACCATTTCCCACTACTCACTCCATTTCCCATAACTCAGATAGTTAGCTATCAATATCGACTTACGTAGAATGATTTATAAACAGCTGCTTAGGGACATCTGTGATAAGAACAATATGGAGAGTAATAGCAAAGCAGTCATGAATCTCAATTAAACAGCAGCTTAGACCACAAATGCAGCCTAAGTCAAAAATCAATAATCACAGGACATGAGTATTAGCTTCAACATCACTGCTACAAGGAAATTGAAACAATTCAATTCAGCTCTGTCAATGCATTGTTATGAATGTTTTCTCCAACAAAACATGGGGCACCTGATTATTGTCTTTATTATTTATAATTCCACTCCAGTACTGCACTTATTTAAATATTTGATAATTGGGAGTAAAATCTGGAGGCTTTACTTGCTAATTTTTACCAGACATCACATGTCATTACAAGTATGTTCAACTAAAGAGATTTGCAACTTCTAAAAGTGTTGCAAAATACAATATAGGAGTGTTTTTAAAAACCGATATTAAATAAGAGAGTTTATAAACTAAATTTACCTTGATTAGGTGGACATTAATAATATTTAATTACTAAAAAATGCTCGAATCAGCTACATCAATATATTCAATAGGGATTTATTAATTTTTAACTAACAATTTATAATGTTACTAAATATTAATTAATATTAAATATTCCATTAAAGAACTAAGAATATTTTAAAATCTGTAAAATAAGAAAACTACTTACCAATTTTTTTATGTATTGCTATGTATTTACATCTTTACTTTGACCAATGCCAAAATCAATATAAAGCTAATCCCAAGATCTCTAAAACTGATCCCAAGATCTCTAAAACTGATCCCAAGATTTCTAAAACTGATCCCAAGATTTCTAAAACTGATCCCAAGATCTCTAAAACTGATCTCAAGATCTCTAAAACTTATCCCAAGATATCTAAAACTGACCCCAAGATCTCTAAACTGATCCCAAGATCTCAGGTCTTTAGAAATTAACAAGCGATAAAGTTTTAGAATAACTATAATTTAATAGCATTCCTACTAGCTTATGCCACTAAAAAATTCATGAAACTGAATATCAAAAGCAGCTTTTAAAATGGCATAAAAACAGCAAAAAAGTATAACATAAAATAAAGAAATCAAATAAAATTATAAGCAATTTACCTTCGGCAGTTCATGAATCTGATTTTCATCCAAGAGAAGCTCTTCGAGAGTTTTAGCATGCCTCATTATATCCAACGGGATTTCTGATAGATTCCTATGACGTTGGTCTACGTAATCCACATGACGATTGCACGCCTTCCAGAACGGCATGCACTTCATGATGCCAATTAAAATCTGCTATTTTAAAATCTGAACTTATAATAATCACGAGTATAAAAATTATAATTATAGGCAAATCTGGTTTTGTTAGCCATGCATATCTTCTATCTAAGATTCTGAATTAATCCAATGGTTGTTTATAGCCAATCCAAAAGTTATATTTGTTCATGAAAGAATTCTAGACAGCAACCACAATTATGATTTTTTTAATCTTTAAACTTTTTTATTTTTTTACCTCGTCATAGAAATAATAAATGCACACATACATAACTAGCCTATAAACAAATAATCAAGAAGAAGACAGTTACACAAAAGAGCCTAAGCCCAGTGACGAAATACAGTCAGCAGCAGCAACTACTATAATTTAACAAATTTGCTTATTAATTGTTTACTACATGCTTCACAATACTGTAGAATCTATGGCAACCATACATTTTAATTACTGCTCATATAAAGAAGATATTTACAAAAATATCAAAAACCTAGTCAAAATAAAGTTAATTTTAATCTTTTATACCCTAAACTTAAGATTAATAATACTTCATACTGTCAAAGCCTACTTGTATAGATACTTTTAGTGTCACACATAATATACGCGCATACGTATTGTGTACATAAGCAACATTTAGTAATAGTGATATCTAAATATTTAGTAATATCTTCAGCCAAAACAAACGAAATAAATAAGGTCCTTTTCAAATAACAGCAAACTAGTATATAACAATCAATGTCTGAAATGCTACATAAAGTAGCCTTGTATTTTGCTATGAGATCACGTGGTGGCTCCATATCCCCAAATTTACTAGGAATGCCAAATCTTGAATTTACTTAAATTAGATAAGGAGATTTTGGGGTTATCCCATTAGGGATATTTCGTAGTTTTAAAGATTTTCTTAGCGGCTTTGCTGTAATTTCCTGCTTAAGACTATTGAGTGGGTACTACTGTCATCATGGAATAATATTTCCGTAAGCGAATAACCATCAACAATAAAAAGCTGGTAAAGCAAGGTTTCCTCACTCGAAAGCGATGTTAGTGACGGGCAAGCCCAGGATTTGAACCCTGCACATAATGATCCGCGGTCGAGCATCATACTGATATCGCCACTGGCTCCAGCCGTCTTACATGTCTTACAAGTGTTACCAAAAAATGTCATCACTTGAATTTTGAAAGAGTCAACCCCCCTCCATTTTGTAAAGTCACAATTATGCCACTGGGTGAGTTGGTTGTTATTCAAAAGCAGTGAATAATTACAATTGAAGAGTAATTATATGAAATTATCCGAAAATTTATACTTTACTTAGCTTGCGTTGCACACTAACAACAATTGAAACCCAAAATGACCCAAAGCGCCAAATAATTTCAGGCTTTCGTGAAACTTTAAATTTAAGATTTAAATATTTACTTAATCAAGTATCTCAAACATTGAAAAAATCCCATTAAAAATTCTCTTAAAGAATTGGAGAAACCTAAAGTTGCCGCATAAGTTAGTTATAAATTACATTTACGTCTTTACTTAAAAATGTCTTTAGTCATTTAGTCTAAAAATTCCATAAGGTTTAGGTTTTCAATTATAAAAATTAGCTAAAAGAAATTCGTTAAAAATTAGCTAAATTAGCAAGTTCAGGCTTCTTGACTCCAGTTTTCAAAAAAAATTGAAGCATGAACACATCTGTCTAATCTTACAAATATTTAAATTAAAATAACAGTCAGATGATAAGAAATTATGCTTATTATCTCAAAATTAGATGTCAAATATATTTAAATTGATCGTTTTCAATGGTACTACTACACCATTAGGTCAGACAAAAGCATAAGATTAGTATTAAACTTAGCGCTGCTTAATAGTACTATTAAATATTTCTACTCTATAGCATTTGCGTAATTTTTAAATGTAGAACTAACAAATCTGAATGAACTCATCTTTCTTCTATTTTATATTACAAAAATTGAACTTTCTACACATACAAATATAGTATACTCGTAACTTATGAATTGCTCAAAAAAGATTACTATATAACTATTTAATTATTAATTAGAAATTATTTATTTATTTATTTGTTTCCATCATTAAAATTATCTCTTCCAAACTTCATATCCTCGAAGTAAAACAAAACTGGAATGATTGCCGAATGCCGACCTATACATAGTTTATTTAAGGCAGTATCCGCCATGATATACAATTTAGAGCTAAGTGATTGGCTAAGAAGATATTCATCTTCTTTCATAGGTACATAAAAACATTAACAATAACAACAAGAACAACAGCACTTAAAAGAAACTTAAAGAGCCTAAATTATTTATGCGCACACTATAGTGAAATGATAATTTGTAATTATAACTATCACTCTTAATATCACATGTTTAAAAATTAGGCAGCCTAGTCAATTGTTCATGTCAACAGTTCAGTGAACCCTCCGATCAGTCCAACCGGGAATTGATCCCAGGACAGGGAAATGATCGCAGGACCTCAGAAGGCACCATAAATAATTTATGACGTTGCCTCATAGAATAAAGAAAAACTGTAGAAGTGTCCAAGGCAATTTCAACCATTGAAAACATTGAGTTCAAGAATTGCAGAGATACCAACAACTAATTTTGCTAGCCAGAGGTAAACAATATCAGCTGATCGTTATTTAAAGGAATAAAATAATGAAGTTTTTGAACATTTTTAAAGCTTTTGAACGATAATGAAACACTGTAAGAGCACGTTTATCGTCACATCTATCCAATATATAGTCATGACAAGAAATTATTTGAAATGAATTTCTATTAATTGGATGCATATTTTTATAATACAAAATGCAAAATAATTTTATTTCAAATCTCTTAAAGGATATTCCCCGTTCTTTAGTTTCCGGATTTTTGGAATTTGTATACCCAATTGCGCAACAATACATCACCCTAAAATCGTTTAGAGGCCGAATATCATGAAATAAATCTGAAATTACCGAAATTACTCTTAAATACACGTATGACAAAGGGGCTTTGTTTACCCTCACGATTAAATGGGGCATGCTGAAAATCAAGTTGCTCTTGTTACAAAACTGGTATCGCTGAAACAACAGTCATGCCACATCTACCTATTTTAAAGATCTTTGCGTTGCCTAATGCACTTACGCACTGAACAATTTAGGCTTTCAATTACAGCGCTACGGTGGTTACTTGATTGTCCATGACATCGTCGAACACCACTGAACCTACCCGATAATCAAAAGGCCCAGAAACTGGGGCAAAATCTAAAATTTAGGGAACCAGTCCAATACATGTAGTTAATGAACTATTTCAACATGCCATCATGAATAACTTGGTAATGGCTACGCAATCATGGAAAACCTCTACGTTGGAGTAACAATCCTTCGTTAAAGTCGTGAAGTTAAATTCTTGCAACGACGCTACGGCTGATAGTCGTTTGCTGACAAACAATGCATTCATTGATCAACCTGATAAATGCAAGAAAAATTATACAACGTTCCTTAAATTGATATTTATATTGGTATTTACCCCGTAGAAGCTGATAATAACATACGGCTGCAAAACATATTTTACCATATCCTATCTTCTAATAAGAAATAAACCCTTTGAAAACGATTATTTTGTGCTTTAAAATCAAACTGCTGTAAATTAATCACCAATGCAAAAACAGCATTTGTGTGTCAACGCACTGCGTCCGGCCTTCACCTTCTAGTGTCTGTTTACTTATTTCCTAGTGGCTGTATCGTTCAACCTTGACAATGAATCGTCACACTTTTACGAGGAATTTAGTCTTAAAGCCTCTTGCCTATTTTAGGACAACTATGCTATAACTGCATATAGATAGGCGCCTAGCTACAACAAGTCTCGTGTCACCGTGTGAAGTAATCGCAACAATGATAAATAAAAAAGGTTTCTCCGTTTCCTCATTCAGTGATGATATGTCAGGGAACTCCTCTCAATTAGTACATATCACCACAAACCAATTTACCCAAACCTGTCTGAAAAAAATATGTTCAGAAGAGAAATAAGGTCCAAAATGATGCCAGTCCTGTGATTGAAAATGGTTTGGGTAGGTACTGTATATCACCCGTGGAAAGCGTTTCTTGATAAGTCTGTCAAAAAAACTACAAGTAGGCCTAAATATAAGTGATGAACAAGAGCGAAGATTAGTCAGTACAGAGATACAGATCGTTTGAGCTGCACATAATGGAAAGCCCAATGATCTGATAGCAAATAGTTAATATCAAATTTGGAATCCAACAAATATCATTTTAAAAAGTCTAGGTGAATCACCGTTAAAGGATAGATGAAATAATTAATTTAAAGTAACTGCTTGAGTCATATATCCATTCACTTTTTGAATCAGCTAAATTAGGCCTATAGGCCCTATTTCAATCAAATAAAAACAATAAAATAGGTCAACCTACAGGCCAGTTTATCTACAAAAATTAACCAGCAAAGTTATTTAATATATTTTTTAAATGTTCAGTCTTTAAATTAATTCGCCTTAAATGCCTAGCCAACCACCTATAGGCTACTGTCTGCGTTTCATCACGAGAGATCATATTCCCGATCACCATTAAAGCCAATGTCTTGATCGATAGCAACTTAGGCCCAAATCCCACTGAAACTTGGCCTTGGCATTTGATCTTAGAATCGTTCAAGAACATAATTTGTAATCTCGATAAATACTTCCCTGGCAAATTACATTCAAGATGGTTTAATATTTAAGCTGCAAAAATATTACAGTATCTTTAGTGCTGCGTACTTAAGTTTCCATAACCTTTATTACGTTCTGGCCTCTATCATGTATACGTATAATTGTAAAAGGCTTTATTTACCAATCTAACAGTAAACAACTTCATTACCTAAAACCAATTAAACCAATTAACTGAGTATTTTAAACAATTAAGAAAGTGACTTTATATATCTTATATCTAGTGACAGAGATAATCTTTATGATTTCGAGCTAATAGGTAATTTAATTTTTAATGCGTTAATTTAAGTGACTATAAAGCCGAAGTTACTAAAAGTGTGACCGTCCGTATTTTAGGAGACGACTGACGCAGATGACGAGCATGCTGTAGTGGAAACACTGGAGAAATTTGGCAGTTGTGTTACAACGCTTTTGTATCAGTTTAATTACAGTTTAACAGCTTTTAGACCGATTAGAATAATTAATTAGTCCAATATGACCACTGAGAGAAACAACAACTGCTACAATTTCTTAAAACTACAACCGTAGTCAACGAGCAGCATAATAAGTTAGACAAACAATCAAACTTCCCAAACAAAACAATGCAAAGCAACAAACCAGTCTTATGTTTACCTCGATTCAATTCATAATGTCACTCGTAATATATGCGGAGTTCGTAAAGCGAAGGAAGCCTTAGCTAAAGGTTTATAAATTTAAATGCAGTCTTCTATGACATTATGACATATGAGCATATCATAAGATTAAACCATTATGTGCTTTTATATTTTATGTAACCTTGTAAACAGCATATACATATTGTCCACTGCAGGTTAATATAATGGATTTCATAGTATATTAGTCTCATTAGGTCAGTAATAGTAGATCTTGTTAGATCTAAAATGTCGACGTCCAATCAGAAGCCGGCGTCCATTCTTTCCAGATGTAAAGAGGCTCTAACATGTTCTGTGTGCAAGGACACATTCCAGACACCCATAAGTCTTCCTTGTACTCACAATTTCTGCCTCCCATGCTTGGAATTCCTCTTCAAAAACAAGAAGGACGGAGACGAAATTCCATGTCCTAGATGTCTCAGAGTTGCAGTAATTCCCAACGGAGGTCTTGGATGTTTCCCCGTGGAACCTTACGTCAATGGACTGCTGTATGAGGTGAAGAGACTCGAGGAAGAATCTCAGAAGAGACATCCATGGAATGTCTGCGGCATGTGCAGCGCTAAATTAATGGACAGCGATGAGAACGAGATCCTACAAAGTGATCTAATAGCCCAGCTGTTAGATATTTCACCAATGCAGTGTAGTCAAACTCCTCCGGAACAAGGTGAAGCACCAGATCAGCAACCAACTGAGGAAAATCAACTAGGTGTAAATCCCCTAGGAAACGGTGAAGGTGCTGAGAATGGTATCGGTGCTGGGCTGGTAGGCAGGTCGACCCAGAGGTGTGGTCAGGCTGATTCACTGGGTCACTACTGCTATGAATGCGATCTTCAGATGTGCGAGAAATGTGCCTTCATTCATTCGAAGATCCCTGAGGCTGACAAACATGACGTCAAAACATTTAAGAGTAAGAAAAAACTGGACAGTATCAAGCCACCAATATGCCAGAAGCATTCGCCACTTCAGATCAGATACTATTGCTATGACTGCGCGGAGGTTGGATGTCGTCAGTGTATATCGAAGAGCCACTTGAATCACGCCTATGCCAATCTCAAAGAAGCTTCGCAGAGAGATCGAGCCAACATCGAGAAACTTTTCAGTGGATGGCTTGAACCTAAAGCCAAGGCTTGCCTGGCATTAAGGAAAGAGCTTAGCACCTTGGAAGCTAGCGTAAAAGCCCTTAGCTCTGAAATGGTGCCACGAGCACCTGCAGGAGGGCCCATAAATTGGCTGAAGAGAAAGTTTTATGGAGAAACCGATAAAGAGAAGGAGGAAGAAGGACAGCTGAAAGCTAAGAAACAACGCCTGGAGGAACAAGTGAACGGTCTGGGTCAAGACATTGAAATGATGGAGGACAAACTGAAGGTGATGCAGAGTTACAAGGTTAAAGTGGAAAGCCTGCAGACTGAACTTACCTATGCCAGCGTCTTTCAGAGCACTCAGATCATTGCACAAATTGGAGAGAAAGAATTTAACGACTTTGCTGCAGTGCTTGGAGATGAGAGAGAAGACTCGGCTCAACTGCAACCTCCTCCTGGTGGTCTCTTACCATTTGTATACGATGATATGAATCCTCTTGTTCCAGCTCCAGCCGCTAGAAATGGACTTGAAAGTATGTATTAAACTCAATAACACTAGTTATTTTTATTTTGCTTGTGCGAAAAAGATTTGATGGAGCTGTAATTCAATCTTCTTCTTCAGTGCACTGCCAAGTGGCAGGTTCAAGGTACATATACATACTCAGTCTGTTTATTCTCTCGCTCCATATGAGCACTCCCTAGATCAACAAGAGTTAATCACTTCACAAATTCTATGCCTTATCCATACCTTAATTCAATCTATGAAGGTTATATTCCACTTTAGAAACAACAAGATAGGCTATAATTGGGTTTGTAAAATTTATAGCAATTTCGACTCTCCCTATGCTTTAGTAAGACTTGGAATGTAATCAGTAAAAATACATACCTGGAGATTCAAATGCGATATCAAGCTTTGCGCCTAATATACGTCACTAACATCATCATCTTCCTTTGAATTCCAGTTTAGATAGGGTCAGGTTACGAATAGACCGTCTGCATTCGTCTCTGTCCCACACCGTATCATCAGTTAGCCGTCCACTTTTCATATCTCAATTAGTCACCGAATCCCACGTCAGTTATGGACTACCTCTAACTTAACCTCATCTCATCCCTCCAAACTCTCTTCACTACATCCTCCTTAGCCTTTCTCACTATATAGCATACCATCTCAATCTCGACTTAGGCAACTTATCCCTAATCTTTTAACACTCAAATTCTTTCTCACATATTCATTTTTCATTCTATCCTTCCAAGCAGGCCTATCTAATATATATGTACGTCTGAACAGTTGTGCAAATATACGCATGATTACATGCTAAATCTTTTTCTGGTAGAAAATTCCTATTTATTTACTTTTTGCAATTTAGTACATTATTCATAGACTCACAGATTTACTGGTTGACACATTGACTGATTGATCGATTGACTGACAGCAGACTGATTGATTAGTTCATGGTTTGATTCATAGATATATTTCTCGGCTGAGTGATTGATTTATTGATTTGCTATTGATTGGTTGTTTATCTGGTTGTTACGTTATGTCCTTGACACTGAATAACTGGACTTACTGTAAGAGGTAGTAATGCAAACATTGATGAATGCAATGGGAAATCACCTTAGAAAGAATATTCTTCCCAAGATATAGCATTATCCATATATAAAGTATCGATAAGGAATAACTCTTTATGGGGGGATTAACTTTTTGATCTATGGATTTCTCATTATTATGAATAGACAGACTCTGTATAATAGTCACAATAATAGAGGTTTAACGTCTGTTTCTTCATAGAAGGATGATGTCAGGGACGTCAACCATGACATGTCACTACAATTAATTCGCCCAAAACGATCTAAAAAACATGTGCTGAAGTGAAAGAAAAAAGTCTTAAACAGTGTGGGTCCGGTGATCATACAAAATCTATGGCAGGAAGATATGTGTTTTCAACTTACAACGGAAAGTGAAAGTAGTTAAGTACCTTGGACTTGCATTTGGCAGAATACTAGAGAAAGAGACTGAGATTGAGATTTAACCATTAATTCATTCATTCATTGAATCAGTGTTCAATCAATCATTCATCAATCATGAATCAAGCATTCAATCAATCATTCATTCATCTCACTCAATTAACTCATAATCCTGTAATTTAATGGTTCATTAATATATTGATTTATTGATTCTGTGAAAACAGGATGTCTCGTACTGGTAGTGGAATACGGAAAATGTCGCTTCCTCTGGAAGCAGCAACTGTACAGCGTCGATAATCCCATGCACTACAAGAAAATGAAATTTGCTCCGTGTATAGCATTCCGCGGAACCCTCGCCTACATCTCTGGGGACACTATCTACGCAGTCTCCGGAGGAAGAACAGCTGACGCATTGTGGGAGTACTCTCACTTCGCTGGGAGGTGGTCCAAGCGCACTGAGATACCGGAAGTCAGGAGAGGAGTTGGAGTCATACAGGCAAATAATAAGCTGTACTTCTTTGGAGGCGGTCTAGTGATATTCGGCCAAGCCCTGAGAACTATTCAAACGTTCAACCTGATTACTAATCGATGGGAAGATTTAGGCGTCTTGGCTTCACCGGTGAGCAATCCGATGTGTCTGGAATACAAAGGGATCATCTATCTGTTCGGTGGAAGGATTAACTTCCAGAAGAGAACAAGGGTTGTTCAGACGTATGACCCAGCGACCAGACAAAGCGTGATCATCGATCAGATGCCGTGCAGGCATCCATTCCACGTCGTTCGCTGGAAAAACTTTGCAATCTTCGTCGGAAGAGTGGCCGGATGCGTTTACGACCTGGACAACCGCACCTGGCACTCCAGGCGGAGGTACAGAAATGGGATGTACTACTTCAGTGTCGACGTCATCGACAACTGGCTGTACATTGTCGGTGGAAGATGCTATGGAGCGGATTGCTGGAGATATGTGGACATGAGAAGGTTGCGTGTTGAAGATTTTGTGTACAACAATAATCCCGATGCATGCTGGAGTCTTGTCGCCACCTACGTGCCTAACAAGCAGCGCAGGCAGCAGCGCTACAAGTGCTCTGTAGCCGGAGCCATGAGAATAGGATTCTCCTAAGATTTGATCCCGAGCCTGTCCGCTCCCTGCCACTGCCCTACTAATTCATCAAAACATGAGCATAACTTAATCTGAGTAAGACTGTCACCATCTCTGTTTATTCTGCTTTATAAGCTTGCTGTATGTTACTAAACACAATCGTAACAAATCATAGAGTGCAAATAAAGAAGCCGTAGAAGTATTTGACGCCTGCTGTCCCTAAAGATGATACGGGATTCGGACAAGGATGCAAATAGGATCATTAGTCCCTCGTATCCCCAGTACAAACACTCATTCACAATCAACCAATCTGAACTAATCTAATCTAATCTATATACTGCTAATAAAACAAAAACAGTGCTAATCAGAAACAAACAACCATGATGCTACATTAGAGAAATAAAAGTAGTTTCTTGGATTCGGTCATACAAACTATTACTTAATGAATTGCACTTAATAACATTATAACTGGTCATATTATCTTTAACGTAATATGTTCATATAATTACAACGTAAATTTTTCTAAAGTATTCGCTACTATACAGTATATACAGCTCTATTGTAGATTTATATTGGTTTCACTAAAATATTTTGCGATTATTTTGAAAAATAAAAACTAGAAAATGTTAAGTACTTGTCACTATCAGAAGCGCATACTAATAAAACGTACACATGTATGCATACATGTACATATATTCATATATATATATATATATATATATATATATATATATATATATATATATATATATATATATATATATATATATACATGTGCAATGTACATTATAAATATATGTATATATACATAATATGTAGTGTACATATATATAATATATAAAGCTAAAAAAGCTAAACTTAACGTCAGTTTCCTTCCTCGAAAGCTATGTCGGTGACGGGCAAGCCAATGATTTGAATCCCGCATATACTGATTTGCGATCGAGTATCTTACCGATATATATGTATACATGTATATACATATATATATATATATATATATATATATATATATATATATATATATATATATATATATACATATATATACAGTATATATATATATATATATATATATATATATATATATATATGTGTGTGTGTGTGTGTGTGTATATATAATTATTTATTTATATTCTAACTATATAATTATATTCTAACTATATAATTATATATTCAATGCATTAAAATACAAAATTTAGGATGATTTAGCGCATTGGCTGAGTGTAGGCCTATATTTCAAAATCCAGAGAGCTAAGGTTATGTTCAGCCCTATAGTAGCCATGAATAGGGCACGTGTTGTCTATAGAACAGTCTGAAATCCGATGTAGTCTGCAGCATGTATTACGAAAACCACCGCCATCATCATCATCATCATCATCATCATCATCATCATCAATGGCATCAGCATTATCTTCCCTTAAATCCCATGAATTACGAAATATAAATGACTATAAATACTCCCGAGAGTAAATTAGAGAAAAGTACAAATGCAGAAGCATCAACAAAAAATTACTGAACGGAATTTTGACAACTAAGAGCCACATGATTAAACTTTTAGGATATTTTAGCTGAGATAGTGTCTAGATTTTGGTTCATAGGTATACTGGAATCAAGTAGTAATCTCGCCAATCTTTTATATTTATGACATTTCAAGTCCATCGAGACACAAAATCGACGTCAAAATCAGACACGGTCATTTATTCTTCTCCAGTAGAATTTTATTGTTTTAGACGTGGGCCTCATATTGAGCCGGCGTAACAAGCGTTGATCACGGGCTTAGCCTCTTCCGGCTTAGCCACTTTACTATCGCTTCATTCAATTAACGTAGTTGATTTCTATTTGCGTTTAGCGGGCGGTGATATAGAAAGTTGCCAGAAACATGGCCGGAGTTAAAATAAACTTGTTGACACTGTATCACTGCTCGTCTCAGTGTGTGTATGTGTGTGTGTGTATGTGTGTGTGTGTATGTGTGTGTGTGTGCATGCAGCTGGAAGGGAAATGACGGCAGGATTGGAGAAATTTAAATAGAATAAAGGCCGTGTAGAAGTGATGGCTATATAGAAACTCTGAAGATATTTTGAATTGAAGAGAGAGAGAGAGAGAGAGGCCCAATTTATATACAAGTTCTTTAGTGCTCCTCCTGGTAATGCCAGTCACCGGGAACAAAAACTATTAGAAGGGCTATAATATTTAGCATTGAATACACCTTCCTTCAAATGTTTTAAGATTCCACTCCCGAATATACGACATATAAATGAGCTTATGAGCATTTAATTTTGTTATACATTTTATATTCAGAGTGTTACTAAGCATTTGACAATCTAGAAACAGATTTCGTTTCCTACCTTGTGATCAGATATCCAAATAAAAACTAAGGTATAGAAAATACTCTACTCTCTTACTCTAATCGGTAAGAAACTCGACCGCGGATCAGTATGTGCGGAGTTTAAATCCTGGGCTCGCCCGTCACTGACATCGCTTTCGGGTGAGGAAACTGACGTTAACATTAGCTTTACTGTATGTCTCTTGCACCCACCATGCGCTCTAGCTGCTCTACTCAGTGACGCAGTTTTTAGGAGCCGAGGCGGTGTGACCGCATCAGAACACGTGTCAGCGATAGAGCGTGTGACAGAATCAGAACCTGTGACAGAACCGTAGTTTTGACATAGAGAGGCAGATACTGACCGAGTGACCAGTGGAGCGGTCGAACAGTGTCTTACTGACTAATGTCCCCAAGAACTATATTCACTCAATTAGTAAGTTAATCGTAGTTAGTGAATAAAGTTAATTTAAGATATAGAACAGGAAAATTGCTCTCAAGTCCGTACATTTCTGCTAAGAATGCCTCGTAATGCTGTAATTCCATAGGTAGTTGCAAAAATAATTTTCATATCTTACGCTGCACCATTCTGTATAGGTTTAGAAAGAGATTTAGAGGTAGGGTTGGGCTATTATTAGGATTAGGACAAATTTAAGGTTATTGAAACTTTATAAGTTTAAGTCGATTTTTGTTTAAAGAGCCTGTCATATTAAACGTCGGATTTCAATAATATATATTGTAGGTTAGAAGAAAATAGAAATATGCAATACTTTAAATGAACTGATTCCGAGTAACTTAGATTTGGAAGCCATTATTTTAGATCTCAGTATCAGTCAATTACAAGTATACCCATGTATTTCCAAATGCATCATATTGTGGAAATTTAATAATAAAACAGTGCCAGCGTTTCGTTGGCTTTCTGTTAATAAATTGCAAAAATATCGACGAACGCAAATTTGTAACTAATAATTTAAAGAATTTCCATTGCTTCCTTTGGAACATACTCAATTCCATTACAATTGCCTGTCCATCACAATTCCATACCCATAAAATTTTATTTTTGGAGTTTATACACTTATTATTCAAGTATTAAATTAGAACACAGTATTTTCTCTTAGTTACAAAAATTTCGTATGAAATTAAACATTTATTACTTACCATTCTGGTTAAAGGTTTATATGATATATGACCTTAAACAAAATTATTACAAAGTGCAACAGAAATTAATAAACTTTACCCATTTCCAACGTCCCTGACAGCATCCTTGTATGAGGAAACGGACGTTAAACCTTTATTATTATTAAAACTTTATTATTTCCTTCAAATTCATTTTCATTCTAAAGTTTAAATGTAAGATTTTCTTTTAATCTTTATGAATAGCAATATCATTGTAATCTCATGTGCAGGCTATCTCGGGGAAATTAGAGTTATATTGGTATATACTGTATTTACATGTATATATATGTAGACTATATATATATATATATATATATATATATATATATATATATATACACATATATATATATATATACATACATGTATATATGATATTGGTATACATGTGCTTTTAAAAAATTGGCTTGAGTCAGTAAACTGGCAAAGCCGCAGAGTACTGGATCACCTGACGTGGTGCCCCGTAGTGCCATTTATATTAACATCATCATCATCTTCTTCCCTTGAATCCCAGTTTAGTTAGGATCAAGATAAATAAATAATTTTATTTAAACGTAATCAATTTATTTATTTCTGCGATTCAGCGTTTAAAATATATTAATCTAGAAGTACTATGGTGATATAAACTTATTTTCTGAAGTTATTCGTTCCAAATAAACTTTATTTTAGCGGCTACTTTTGTCGCAATACTGTTCCATATTTCAGAAAATATCAATTAAATATGAAGACTTCTCTTTCTACTGATCTGGAACTCTTTGCCACCTAATCTTCGTTTATTATCTTCCTTTAGTACTTTTGTATTCGTAAGATATTCTTTCCACTAAAAAGCATATTATCTGCTCTTACCTGACTTTAAAGTAGGAACTTCTATTTCGTTAACGCATTTTAATGAATCGTTTTTACATAAATAAAATTTATATGATGCAAGCTTTCCAGTGCATCTCATCCTAGGAAATTGAAGTTAATATTGAGCATTTTACTGGAAAATATATCAAAAAATTTATCAAGCAAATTTAAACTATTGCTTTCTTTCATAAGTTACAGATGGCATGAAAGGTTAATACAAGCCGGTGAGCTCTTTCTTCTCGAGCTATAAGGCCTAATGATATCAACTTTGTCGATAGCCGTAAAAAACACAAATTAATATATCGCTAAATGCAGTAATGAAAATGACATTCCGTTTAACATTAACGATGCATGTATTCTTTCAGTAAACCTTTAGATTATGTACTAATTAATTTAGTATAAAAGTTCAATAATTATAATCAATCTACAATTTTATAAATATGGATAAAGAAAAGGCAATTTCGAGGCAATTAACTATGGTAGAAGTAACAATGCTTCTGAGCTTGATTACAATCAGTGGAATATACAGTGAGTCCGAGTCATCAGCTATTCTTCCAGCTCATCTTCTTTTGAAGGAATCCGATGATAAGTCTATGGATATCGATTTCCATTCTTCAGCTTTCCTCAACACCGGAAAATCATCCAGAAGAAATAAATCTCCCGCCTTTTCTTCATCTTTCCGTACCAGACCATCAGCCTCTGGAGATCTGCCCATAATTCCTCTTCTTTACCCACCTGGAGCCAGCGATGATCAATTGCCAACCGAAGTGGACACCAATCCTGATAAACTGACTGCTCTTCTCGGTGAAGAATTCGATCCAGAATTTGGATCCGTTATGCAGCCACCGGAAAGTGTATCACACTCAAATGGGACTTACGCATATGAACTGGAATCCTCTGGACTGGATCCTCCCACGCTAAAGTCCACAGTGAAGCTGCAACCTTTCTTCTTGCCCGGATTTGATGGAAGTTACAGCGGAACTTCTTTCCACAAAAGCATAAAGATAGTAAGAATTAGAAATAAGAACCGAAGGCGTCAGTTTGAGAGATATCTGAACGCCTACACGGCTTGTCCTGTGAGATTCCAATGGAAAGATCTTGGAGCGAGATTCTGGCCAAGATGGATAAGAGAAGGGCACTGCGACGGTCCTGAAGAAGAGAGGCTGTCTAGGGGAGGGAGGATGGAGAAGCAGCAAGGGAAGAGTCGAAGAAGATCTTGTTCCATTCCGACTGGAATGTGGTGTAAGCCGCTGGAGTCTTCCATGAAGACCGTTCTATGGTGGCACTGTAAAAGGTCAAACAGAAAACAACAACAACAACAACAGAAACAACAACAACCGCAACAACCGTGCTCCTGGATAACCATTAAATACCCGGTCATATCAAAATGTATGTGTTCGTGCTAGGTACTAGAACTATCATCGTTCTGCAATTTTAGTTCACTATGACTATCGTTGTGAAATGATATGCATGTTAAATATGCACACATGAGGTATCATCATGAACGAGATTGAGAAACTACTTCGGTGACTATTATTGAAGTATCTGACTGTTGGTCAGTAGGTTAAAGTACCTGGCTGTGAATTAGTAAGTGAAGATTTCAAATCGGGGTCGCTATTCCTTCTTTAACGTTTTTGCGATAGATTAACTGAAGTTTAACTGCTGTATAGCCCTATATCCGCATAATTCATATCCCTATAATATTACACATATAAAAAGAGCTTTCCATCCGACTCTTCATTTATTCATTATTACAGCCATTCTGAACTTTCATCCGTTAACATAAATCTTCAAAATGATTTCAACTCTTTGAAGTCGTGGACTAAATCCTAGCCAATTTGTCGACGTGCTGCCCTTATCACTAACGTACAATCTAAACACTTTATTCAACTAGATAGATCATAGTGTAGTCAATTCAAAAAGTAAACGATATTTTGAAAAGTAGAACTTGTAGATAAATGACTTGACGTCAATCCAACAACTGAATCCTACTGATTTATCGCTGAACTATATTGAAACCCAATTTGCCAAAAAGCTGACTACTAATTACATGACTAAATATTGCATAATTATTACATGATTAAATATTACATGTAATGTAAAATATATAATGTACATAAATATGTAATATGCAATGTATGTAAGTAATATTAAATATGTAATATAATTAACACTCTAACTTTTGCAATGTAACCAAAGCGTAGGCAATTCAAATAAGGAATGGAACGATATTTCGAAAAGTAACACTTGTAGATAGATACTTTAGTTCGTTAACTCGTTAATCATGATTCATTACTCAATCTGTAATTATTACATCACCAATTATAGCATCACTACTTATTTTACCACTAATTATTATATCACTACTTATTACATAATTAATAATTACATTAATACATATTGCATCACTAATTATTATCTCAATATTTATTACATCACTAATTAATTATTATATCACTATTTATTAAATAGATTACTACATCACCGCTTCTTACGTACATTACTAATTATTACTAAACTGCTACGTAACTAATCGTGCAAAGCACTGACACTTGATAGCGCTTATTACATAAATATTTGTGCATTTTAAAATTTTAAATTAGCTGATAATGTACATGTACGTAAACGTAAATGTAAACTAATGTTGTGTGTGTGTGGTTGTAGCCTACGAGTTTAATGTAGCAATATATTGCGAGGTGTATAAAAATAGGCTATGAATTCAATCAGGAATGCATGCTAGCATGCTATCCCCTGTGCGTGCTACATCAAGCTCTTTAAGGCGAATACCAAACTCCTTAGCTTTACGGGTACGTAAAAGACCCATTTATCGGTGCAAAATAAAATCCGAAATATCAGGCCAATTAAGGATTTAGATTCGGACCCAAAATCTCTTGTTATTATAATTATCATCATTTGTTAAGCAGTAAGCAGATGAGACTTTAAGAATTGCTCTACGTGGTAAATAGGAACATTTTATGAAATAGTCTTGATAACGAATTTTAAAAATTGAGTATTCAAATTAAATATTGAACTGGAAATTAATGGCGAATTGTACGGGCCTTGAAAAGGAGGCTTTCCAATGATTTTCTGGTATAGTCATTCCTCTGACATTTTGATTCAACCGGAAGTTGGATACTGAAACAAAAAGTTAGCCAGAGTTGGGTTCACATATTAAGTTACAATTGCAACTCAATTTTAAAATAAAACTCTGTTTTATACAAACTTTAACACGGACTACAGGTTTCGTAAAAGGCGACAAAGCACAAGATCCAAACCAATGTCAGATAGGGGCCTAGGGCATTCGGTTGGTGAGCGCCTAGGTTCCGGAAATTTCTACAATATTTTCTAATCCCGTCCCTAGCTAAACTGGGATTCATGGGAATATGATCATGATGATGATCATCATTATCATCATAATGATCATCATCATCCTCATGATAATCATTTTCATTATGATCATCATGATCATCATTATCACCATCATCATGATCATTATGATGATGATCATCATCGTCGTCGTCTTCATCATCATCATCATCTTCTTCTTCTTCTCTTGAATTGAACAATCCAATACAACCGCTAGCAAAACATCTTCCTATTCTAATATCAACAGATAACGTAGTTCTAAGTGAAGCAATACGTTGTTATGTTAAATTAAATCCTTTAATGCATAAGATAAATATACTACAAAATTAGCCTAGACGATTCACCTGTTTATCACGCTGCATCTTTGCTACAAGTCTACACAGATTGAAGCGAGGGCTGGGGTGGGGTATTGGCTGCATTCACTCATCCAGACATCAGAGATTTTCCAGTATCCCAACAGTCCGACTAATTAATATATGACACTATTTACATGTAAATGCTCTGAACATTGACGACCTCTAATGGCTGGGTTACGAAACAATGAATATTGAGTAAGAATGGCACAAGAGAGACCATATCTATTCATTACTCCTCCATCCTGTTACAATCCCAATGACTAACCGGGTTAAGTGTATTCCTACAGGATAACAAGTACGAATTGACCTCTCATGCTATAGACTATGTAGATTGCTGCTGAATGTTCTTGTACAAATTTTATAGATATGGTAATATTAATAATAATAAAGATAATAATAATAAAGATAATAATAATAACAACAACAATAATAATAATAATAATATAATAATAATAGTAATAATAATAACAATAACATCAGCAGCAGCAACAACAACATCATCAATATCATCATCATCATGATCACCATGATGATGATGATGATGATGATGATCATCATCATCATCATCATCATTACTATTATTATTATCATTACTATGATTAAAATTATTATAATTTTAATAATGATAATAATAATAATTATTATTAGTACTATTTTTTGTTGTTTTATCTCACTAAGGTGTTCTTTTTAAACTGATATTCTCTAAATCCCATGCATTCCGATGTGCAGAGTAGCTAGAGACTCCAGAACGTTTCCAGTTGAATTTATCCACCACAGATTTTAGCTTTGAATTGTCTCTCTAATCGTTACTAATACAGATACCGTTAGAGTGATTGATGCATTAGCGATGAAGCTATCTAGCCCATCCCGTGTACTGGGTGCAGTGCGTTAATCTGCAGGACAAGCACCCTTGAGAATTGATGTTCTCTGATGAAGGACTCGTGCATCGAATGCAAGAAAACCTGTTAGATAGATAAATACAGTGGCCAAGTCTATAGTCAAGCCCCATGGAGGAAGACTGTACCTCCATACCTTGGGAGATTATAAATTATAGGCAATACTTGAAATTTGTAGAAGCCTAGGTGTGCTACTTCGATCTGCCCGTTCAATCAGGTTGCAATCCGATTTTAACTTACGCAAGTTTCGCTAAGAAATAAATTCAAATAAATTTTTCGCATAGGGTCACACTTAGTAATCCCAGGATGGCCCTACCACGGAACGGAGGGCCCTTACAGATAAAATTATTTGAGAGAGATCAAAATTCAAAATTGAAGGCATATAGTCTTGAAAAATTTATTACCATAATCAAAAAAACTTGCATAAAAATTTCTGATAAAAGATTTTGAACTAGAAGTAGGCTATTGTGAACTTGTGAAGCTGCTATCAGAGTGATATACCACCGTCAAAGTAATTAAAACAAAGTAATTAAAGTGAATTAAAATGGCTGAATGAATAGCATAGTTCTTTTGCAGAGCTTCTATCTTAATTTTGTATAATATGATTTTTTGTTGTTTCTTGAAGAACATGTCACAAATAATTTAAAGCTACTGGATCAGCTTTATAATAAGTCTCTCTTACCTTATATACTCGTAATTATTAACGAACAGTTTATTTGCTTTACAATTTTGGTTAAATAATGCCAATGTTGTCATTAACGACAGTAGCATTATATTGTTGCTTTTGTTGACATTTGCTATTTCGTTCAATTCAAGAGAAAAATTAAATTACCAGTAAAAGCGCTTAGTGAGGAGGAACGATTATATTCTTGAGGGCGGGATTTAGCACACTTGGGTTAATCGCGCGTCAATGAACGAAGTTAAGCAATACTAGGATGGGTGATCATCTTGATAGACTGATTGTTAACAGCTTTGAATGAACAAATAAAGATGCTAGAAGATTATTCTTAAATCAGCTCCAGCTGCAACCGATGCGCTATTAAAAGGTACCTATTACGAATAACTATGGAGTGGATGGATTAACTAAAGAAAATTACAAAAACAGAAGCCAAGCAAGGAAACTTAGCAACACATGCAGTATGTCAAGCGTGTAGTCATCTGAACAAAAAGAAAAGTATATTCTTTCAAAGATGTTCGGTAACCAGGAGAGAATCTGGCAGATTGAGACTTAGACCTACATGAAAATAGATTTTATTAGACTATCTTTTGAATGATTTTTTCTGTATTTTGCACTGTGCTTAGAATCTTTGATCCTTTTGTTTGTTGCTCATTGATTTGGGCCTCTTGTGGCTTACAGTGCTCAATGAAGTCATGGGTATGAAGTATTAGTCCGAGTTTTATAGTTGCTCTATTCATCTACATTTAGTTCTATGGATAGTTTGATAATATACAGGAACTTAGTCAATATCTGACGTTGATAATGAAGGTAAGGATAGTATGAAGCACGTGTTGCATACACTCTGAAAAGTTAGCTTAAATATTCAAGGTCACCCAGTGACAATATTTATAAAGAGACAACTGTATCAGTACAATAATTAGAATAAAACTACATTTAGTAGAATATTTTCTGTTACCTAAGAGGTCCCAGTTTATATAAGCAGCAAACCGTTAAGAAGGTAATTTTGATAAAAAAATTAACCTTTCTAGTTTATTTCACAGGTAAATGATGCATAAACCATGTGATCTTAAAACAGCCTAAGGATTTAGTAATCAAGCAGTTAATGATAGAATGAAAACAATTTTAGGTCTTTTGTTTACATTTTGAGAAGAGACTTCCTGTCTTCATATTTTACTAGTGTAGCATACGAGTTATTTTTAAATTTTATATCTGTAATTTTTGCTTAGTTTGATGTTTTACACACACTGCTTTGTAACACAATGCAATAGACACCACAGATTTCCATTGAATCAGCTGGAGAACGTAAAAATAAGCCACATTTAAAGGGTTAGCTTCTGCTCTATGCATGCCAGTGACACGGTGAACGTTGGATTTGAACCCTGCACTTACTTATCCAACGTTGTGTTGTTTTTAATAGCATTGATATACTTTCACCCACTAAACCAAATTGCTAAATAAATCAAGCCAAAACACAGCATTTCACTAACACCCAATTCTTCCTTTATTTCAAAACAACACTCTTATCTATCGCCTCTCAATTTATTTGAGCTTGCAAAATGTCTTACACTAATAATCATCTCCGCAGATGAACGATAACTTTGCAGCAACACCAGCTCCATGCGGTCTTACGAATAGATATCATTCGACATGATTTAGTGCTATCTAAGCATTCAAAGAGATATCGTATGTGCTAGCAGTGTTGATATTGAAGCTATCAACATCACAACAGTCCCCTATCAGGCAACAACAACATCTACTAGTAAAACAGTCTCTTGAGGAAGATTGGCAAGTGGTTGGAGTTAAAAGAAGAATCCCAAGATCTTTCCACCAAGATGTTTCCTTCTGGCTTCTTCATGATCCATAATACCACCAGATGTAGTCATAACCATATACCTGCACAGAGAGAGATAAAACACTATGATCACAATATAACTAAACAAAATAAAAAATAAATATACAAGACTGAATGCAAGAACAGCAAAAAATAGGGGATTGATTGATGAAATGGTGTGGGACGGAGAGGACTGGAGAAAGTCTATTCGTATCCAGACCCTGGTTAAACTGGGATTTAAGGGAAGATGATGATAATGAATGCAATGATAATGAATGCAAGAACAGCAAATGAAAAGAAAAATAAGAAACTGTTACATAAAATGCACATGAATACTACACCATAGATCCATGTAAATGAGCAAGGAACAAAAAAAGAGACAAGAGACATCAGATGTCAAGTAGAGAGGAACATAAACAAAGAAATAGTTACAAATTGTTTAAATGCCAAGAAAATTCAGAAATTTGTCTCATAGCAGAAAATCTTAATTGTTATCTGACCTAGTGTCTATATGGCACATAGAGCACACATAGGGCATAATTGATCAGAAAAACATTTGCTTTTGGAGAAATTATACAGCATCCTTCATGTCACAATGACAAGAGAACGACTCTAATCTCCAGACTCACAAAATGCTTATTTGGTACTGAATCATAATCAATTAGTTCGTCATTAAGCATTAATTATACTTCACAAGTTAAACTATTAGTTAAAATAGTCATCATCACATCCTCTTCCAATGAATCCCAGTTCAACCAGGGTCGGGATACAAATAGACTGTCTCAAATCCTCTCTGTCCTACACCACATCATCCGTCAATCCCCTATTTGAGACTTTTCCATTCGTTTAAATTTTTGTAGCAATTTCTGGAGCCTAGCCGCTCACCAGCCGAATGCCCTTTCTGACTTTGTTATGGATCTAAGTGCTTTAGTCCCCTTTCTACGACATGTGCAGTCACTGGTTGGTCTATTCTTCAAACAACCCGGACACAACACAGGAAAGTAGTTAAAAAAAAAAAAAAAATTACGAGTTGATAAATCAAATCATCTTAATAAATAGTTAGTATCAAGATCAACCTACAATAAGATCCTTTCTTTTATACATTAAAAATTATCTAGTCATAATCGAAACAGCTATAGAAATGAGCAAGAAATTAGTTATTAATAAGTTAATAATAACTTAATATCAGCTAAATTTCACTACATGCTTCATACAAGATAGTGAAGTATAACTCCCTAATTTGAGATTTGATCATATAATATAATAAAGGTTTAACATCTGTTTCCTCAGCCAAGGATGTCCCCACAGCACACATCACTACAGATCAATTCACCCAGACCAATCTATATCAATATTGTACAAATATGAGACATTATTCCGCTCACCCGAACTGACGAGATGGCAGCAGATAAGACGTCCAGTGCTCTAGATCCTTGTTCTTCACATCATAACGTGGACTGATTACAGAACACTGAAAACAGCAAATGGTTTTCACATTATATAATTATCAAATGCTATAACGTATGTTCCGAAGAAAAAGTTAATTGTAAATAACACGTTATATCATTAAGGACACTTAGCATTGGTTGTAGTGCACTTGTAATAATAAGCAAGGTTAACTGGCGCAGTGAACATTTCTGTGCAAGAAATATTTGGCACAAAAAAGAGTAGTTCACACTGAAAAGAATCTCGCTGCTTCTCAACCGAATACGATCAAATATATTTAATGTAATCTGATCTAGTGTCCCTATGGCACTCGCTGAGCAATAGGGGGCATAATTGATCAGAAACTCTATATTGGAGATCAATTAACAGCATTCTGCATGTCATGGAGATGACAAGAAAACGACTCTAGTCTCCGTGGTACTACATTAAATTATCTCAAAATTAATCGAATAAATGATCTGTGTCATTAGGATTGATTTTAAATTTCAATCTATACCAAAATAGTGACAATCGTACAGTGCAAGGAGATGTTTTAATTTTTCTGCTTTACAATTATTGTCATGAAATGTCAAAAAGGATGCATTGTCATGTTCATTGAAAACTATGGAATTTACAATTAAACTAAATGTATTCACATCATTTTGTAGAAGGTATCTTTTTAATCTTAAATTTTAATCTTTCATTTTTTCCAGCTTATGAACCTATAAAGTAAGAGAATTTCACGACAAGTGATATTTTAGAACACACTATAAAGTAACAGTGTTTTAGTAGCGTCTCTTGGCAAATACAAGTTAAGATCTTAGGCTACCCAGCAATTATTGTCACACTAACCAGAGCATTCAGAATTTCAGATAGTATAAAAAATGAGAAACATTTAATGCAGGAACTATCAAAGATTTGAGAAATAAAATTTCAAGTATTTAGTAGATAAGTATTTGCAGGAGTTTTCCCAAACAGACACAAACAATAGAAATTAATAAAAAGATTTTTAAAATGTAATCTGATCTAGTGTCCCTATGGCACTCGCTGAGCAATAGGGGGCATAAATGATCAGAAACTCTATATTGGAGATCAATTAACAGCATTCTGCATGTCATGGAGATGACAAGAAAACGACTCTAGTCTCCGTTTATAAAATGACCTATTGAGTGCCATAAAATTTACAGTTTTTTAAAGTCGGTTCACTGTAGAATGGCAGATAGAAGATTGATCCAACAATTGTCAACTATAATTTCAGTCAGAGTTATATGGCATATGAAGTGGCTTGCCCATAGACAAAGATACTTAACATATTCAGCTTTTAAATTATTTTAACAGTAAACAATGTTGATTATGAAACCGCACAATTTCACTGCTTAAATACAATTAACATGAGCAACATTTCAACACATTCGGATAACAAACCTTGTTGATTCTTCCAGTAAGGTTTACAACAATCTTGCCTGATCTGTGATCATCGATGATCTCAAATTCACCAATGTAACCTAACGGCACAAAAGAAAAGATTTATTAAACAGAACATAAAAAAGAAACCTCCGTTCACTATTAATTATGTAATTATTGTTAATATTTAATAAGGTAAGCCAAGAGTGCACTATCACAAGGCAACAAGTACAATCACCGAGATAAGCATGAAATATTGAAAAGAGACACAGCAACAGAGAATTTTTTTTAAAGAATTTCTGAGCAGTACACAGAGAATAACTGTCTATGTAGTCAGTGCAAAAGCTAGACGAGATTGAAAAGTTCTTTCTTACATTAAATGTACATAACAGAACCCTAATTTCTTTCATAGTTTTAGTACTTTATTCTCGCTCCAGGAACATAACTATTAATGTTTTTTGCATATGTCAGTTTCTGCCAATTTTATAATCATCTTTCTCACCAGTTGATATAGCCATTTCATAATATCTGACTTGAGATTTGAATCCAGCCTTCAAGTTTCTGTGGTGTCAGACAATTCTGCCACCGCGCTAAACCCAGCCAATCTGAAGTAACATAGTCTTGGGGCTAAAATTTTGTTAACGTAAAGGAGCAAGTTCTAAAACTTTGTTTTATTTTGTATCAGCGAGCACATGCAAAAAATCAAAATTGTCATACCTTTCTTCATCATCACTGTTAGGAACTGGACGATGACCTTAGAGGCAGGTCGAATCATCACCTGCCTCTTTCCTCTCTTCTCTGCATTGCAGATTGACTTCAAAGCATCAGCGAGCACATTCATTCGCACCATGATGGCGTCTCACGTGTGAGCCTAACGACACAATCAGAATTATTAGTCATTAGAACATATTTATCTACACTGATTTTGATATACAAATATTTATTAAAACATTTTCTAATCCCGATCGAAGGTAAACTGGGTATGAAGGGAAGATGATGATATACAAATATTTGAATTTACATCAGTTCTACACTGCATAAATCTTATGGTACCAGAAATGATACACTTACAAGCAAAAGTGCAACAAATTATTTATCCAACCACAACACAATAGTATCTTACTGTTAATTAGTCAAATGGAACACATAGATGAAAAATTACAATATAGAGTATAACAAAATCCCTCAGCCAGTATGCATAGAAAAGTCGAATTAGCATATTGGAAGTATATCTCCAAATCATGCGCAATTATCTGAATTAAACAAAAGTCATCTTATATTAATTTTAGTAGAGTGAAATGCCCAGGATGATAGAGAAAAAAATCACTATATTCTCTAACGATCTCCATTACGATGTATCCGCGTTTGAAAATAAATTACCGTAAACTCTACGACTATGAAACTGCGGCTTGACAGAAATAGCCGACTATCTGGATTTTTATTATACACAGGAAATAAAGAACTTTGAAAGCAAACTATAACACACGCCAAAAACCTTTCTTGCCTATCAGCAATAAATAAACATCTTTTATAAATAACAAATAAATATAGCTATTATAATTAGAGTAATATATAAATTAACGTAGGTGTATCTATACTTAGAAACTACACTATTAAATCTCTAACAACGACACTACTTGCTAACTTTACGCGATTTAAAACGATTATATTGCAGCAAAATGTATCATTCACCTGTCACACAATAACAAGCAACCGGAAAAGGAAAAAGAAAATTTTACTAACCAACAACTGTGATGAAAACCAGTTTCCATTTTGTGACTTTTAGTGTTAACACTACTAGACTTTAATTCTCGTCCATTATGAAGTTTCTAAATAATAATATTCTCCGATGTCAATTAAGTTTAGTTTTTACTTTTAAAAATTAGGCTACGTGATAGTCATTAGATTAGTTAGTTATATTAAATCATTGAATTTCTCTGTTAAAATTTCTGTTAAAATTTAGTTACACGACTATTAGCCGTAATCATAGAATAAAGAAAAACCGTAGAAATGTCAAAGGCAATCTCAACCATTGCAAACATTGAGTTCAAGCATTGCAGTGATGCCCACAACTAACTTTGCTAGGCGGAGGTAAACAATATCAGCTGATCGTTATTTAAAGGCATAAAATAATGAAGTTCTTGAACACTTGCAAAGCCTTTGAACGATAATGAAACAATTTAGTAGCACATTTATCGTCACATCTATCCAATGTATCGTCATGACAAAAAATTATTTTAAACGAATTCATATTAATTGGATGTATATTTTTATAATACAAAATACAAAAAAATTTATTTCAAATATCTTAAAGGATATTCCCCGTTCTTTAGTTTCCGGATTTCTGGAATTTGTATACCCAAAAGCGCAACAATGCATCATATTAAAACCGTTTAGAGGCCGAATATCATGAAATAAATCTGAAATTACAGAAATCACTATTATATACGCATATGACAAAAGGGCTTTGTTTACCCTCACGATTAAATGGAGCACGCTGGAAATCAAGTCGCTCTTGTTACAAAACTGGCTTCTCTGAAACAACAGTCAAAATTAAGCCATATCTACTTATTTTAAAGATCTTTGGCTGTAGGCTAATTATACTTTTTGATTGATTTTCTGGATTTGGGAATTTGCACCGCTTCTGGACCTTCTTTTTGCTCGCTGGATAGATTTTGTCTCAATACTGCTCGATGTTGTCATTGATGACTGTAGCACTCTAATTGTTTTTATTGTTATTTGCGTGGAGAATGTCTTTAAAAATGAAATGCGATATTAACAATAATAGCAACAACAATTAGAGTGCTACATTCATCAATGACAACATCTAGCATTATTGAGCCAGATTCAAGCCGGCAAGCAAAAGGAATTAAGGTCCAAAAACGGTGCAAATTCCCAAATCCAGAAAATCAGTCCAAAGTAAAGAGAATCAAAGAAAGGGGTCTAGGCGCTGGTCGCCACTGGATGGAAAAGAAAGATAGAAAGGTAGGTCTTCAACTGCCTATGGACCTGCTCGTAAGAAAGCAAAGGCCGGTGTGATTCAAACGAAGACTTCCGAAGATTGAATGGAAGAGAATTCCAGATCTGTGGTGCAGATATTTGGAAAGAACGATTAGATAGCTTAGAGCGTGAAGGTAAGCTAGGTCTCACAATCGTAATTAATTTATAAGACAGAGTAACAGCAGACTGTATCACTTTAATCAAGTGAGACATACAACTTTTTCCAGGGATGGTGATGCACTTATAGGTTAAGCTATTTGTAAATTATACGCTCTTTAATCTTTAGCCAGTGCAAAGACTTTAAAATAGGAGTAACATGTGAGTATTTGGAACTACAAAAAATTGGTCGCGCAAGGGAATTCTGAACAAACTGCAACCGATCAATCTTACAGCCAGAGAGATTTAAAAACAGGGAATTGCAGTAGTCCAACTTCGATTGCACAAGAGTTTGCATCAATTGTAGCAACTCTCTCACGTGACAAATATGGACGTATTCGACTAAGATCACGGATAAGGAAGAAACATGCTTGTGAAGTTTTAGTTATGTGTTCATGGAAGGTTAGGTGTTTATCAAAGATAACACCGAGATTTTTCACTGAAGAAACAGGTGATATTGTAATACCCGAAGATAACGAAAGAGTTTTCCCATTCAGCTTCAGAAGCTGTTGAGGTGTCCCAACCATCAAGAAATCAGTCTTAGATGGATTAAGTGCCAAGAAATTAGCAGACATCCAAGAGGATAGGGCCTATACACTGAAAAGATAGCTGCAGGAGGGTTTAAGCATCAGACTAGGAGTTAGGGGTGAAACAAGTGTACATTTGAGTGTCAGCAGCATATTGTTCATGATCAAGAGAATGACAAGAGATTAGAGAGCTTAAAGGTGTTGCAGAGAGGTTGTAGAGGATAGGACCAAGAAAGGAGCCTGGAGGCACACCATACTTTATTTGGCAAGGCGAAGATTATGTACTCCGTCAATTCACACTAAAAGAACGATCCATCAGATAGAAGGAAAACCAATAAAGAACAAGTCCACGAATACCAAACCAGGAAGAAAGATGTTCCAGAAGAATATTGTGATCAATGGTATCAAAGGGGGCCGAAAATAAAGCAAAGGCGTAATCCAGTTAGGAGTTGCGTGCACATGGCATTAACAATAGAATTGCATGCAGATAGAAGCACCGCGTTAGGCTAAAGTTAAGAATCGAAAGCGATTCTCCGGACTTCAAAGTATTTTGATTATGAAATTAGTCTTTAACATTGCTGACATTAATATGGCTAGAGCTTCGCTTTTATAAATTAGAAATTAACCGACTAATTTTTAAGAAATGAATAAATCACTAATTCCCTATTAAATGCAATTTAACTTTTTGCTTTTAATTTAAACCAACTGTGGTAGGCGACGTAAATCTTCTTAATTTGCTTTTATTATTTGAAATAGTAAACCGTATTTTGGCTATATATATATATATATATATATATATATATATATATATATATATATATATATATATATATATATATATATATATACAGGGTGCGCATTAAAAAATATCCTCGTAGCACAATTGAGATAGCCTAGTCAATTCTTAATATTTCGCTTTGAAATTTTAAGGTTCTCTTGTGGAGGAATTTAGCCACAAGCTGACCAAATTTTGTAAAAATATTTTAAAAGAACCGGAGTTATCGAAGTTTTGAGAAAAAATAGATTTTTTTCATTTAACGCGCAAAACGTCAATTAGAATCAATTCCTTTTTGAAAATGTGCTGACCCTGAAAAAGGCCGTTAGATGATGACGACTCTGATATTGTGCTAAAATGTGTGCTCGAAATGAACGCCCTGGGCTTTAATGCCGGCCAGAAGTCTTTTCTTACAGATAAAATTGCGCTGTCAATGGACTGCTTTGGTAGGTCCTTCCAGATCTCTTGAAGAACAGCCTTTAATTCCATTGTGTTTCTGGGGTTGGGCTTGAAACCATGATACTTTTCCAACATGGGTCTCGAGACAAAGAATCAGGTGGATTAAAATCTGGATGATTAGGAGGCCAATCATCCATTTTTATTAAATCTGGCCTGTATTGTACAAGAAAGTATTGCGCAAGACGTGAAGTGTGAGCCGGCGCACCGTCCTGTTGAAATTAAATCATTTGACTTTAACTTGTTGCAGTCTTCAATCAGTTTCGGCAGAATAGTGTTAGTGTAATACATTGTAGCACAATATCAGAGTCGTCATCATCTAACGGCCTTTTTCAGGGTCAGCACATTTTCAAAAAGGAATTGATTCTAATTGGCGTTTTGCGTTGCGTGTTAAATGAAAAAATTTTTTTTCGCAAAACTTGGATAACTCCGGTTCCCTTAAAAATATTTTTTACAAAATTTGGTCAGCTTGTGGTTAAATTCCTCCACAAGAGAACCTTAAAATTTCAAGGCTAAATATTAAGAATTGACTAAGCTACCGCAATTGTGCTAGGAGGATATTTTTTTAATGCGCACCCTGTATATGCACCGATCGTTTAACTTTTTAATTTTTGAGCGTCGCCAAAATACAAAATGTTGATGCATACCTTGCATATAGGCCGTACTGACTGGTTGACTGACTGCCTGACAGACAGACTGACTGACTGACTGACTGACTGACTGATTGACTGACTGACTGAATGACTGACTGACTGACTGACTGACTAAAAATCACACAGACAGATAGATAAACAGACAAACTCCCGGAGAATGATAAAATCGAGGTAAAATATTATTTGTTATAAAAATTTGATTTAAAATTGTACAAAAAGAACTATCATACTCTTATGTAGGCTAACGAAGAGTTTTTCCAAAGCTCTCAGACTGACAAGATTAACCCTTGTGGCTACACTCCATTGAAAGATCAAAGAGTTAAAGACGTTCAGTTTTATTTACCTGCAGTCAACTAAACCCTTGACTTCCCATTTGCTCCCTACTTCCATTAGCCAAAATTAAAGCATCTCTATCTACTTGACTGTATTGCCGTTATAAATACATCAAAGAACAACTTTAGGTCGTGATTTAATATATACAGTCAGTTAAGTTTATATTGAACTTTCTTTAGAGAGAAGTCTGCGCAATTTATTTATCCGAAGTTTGCTCATCGTCAATTGAGACGGACGGACAACATGAACATTAAACAATGCTAAATGGGACTGCGCGAATCTGCCAATAGTAGTTAAATATAAGTAAAGCGGAGTGTTCGCCATAATTTAACATTGGTAAGCATAGACTAGCTATACAATACTAATAATAACAATAACAACAATTAGAGTGCTACAGTCATCAATGACAACATCGAGCACTATTGGGACAAAATCAAGCCGGCGAGCAAAAAGAAGAAGGTCCAAAAACGGTGCAAATTCCAAAATCCAGAAATTCAGTGCAAAGTAAAGGGAGTTAAAGAAAAGGTGGTTTAGGCGCAGGTCGCTGCTCATGGACACTGGATGGAAAAGAGAGATGGAAAGATAGGTCTTCAACTGCTTATGGAACTGCTCATAGGAAAGCAAAGGCTGATGTGATTCAAATGAAGATTTCCGAAGATTGGATGGAAGAGAATTCCAGATCTGAGATGCAGAATGCTGGAAAGAACGATTAGATACCTTAGAGCGTGAAGGTAAGCTAGGTCTCACGAGAGTAATTAACTTAGAAGACCGAGTAATAGCAGGCTGCATCACTTTAATCAAGTGAGACATACAAGTTTGTCCAGGGATGGTGATGGACTTATGCGTTAACGAAGCTAATTTGTAAATGATACGCTCTTTAATCTTTAGCCAGTGCAAAGACTTCAAAATAGGTGTAACAAGTGAGTACTTGGAACTACAAAAAATTGCTGGCGCAAGAGAATTTTGAACAAACTGCAACCGATCAATCTCACAGACAGGGAGATTTGAAAACAGGGAATTGCAGTAGTCCAACTTCGATTGCACAAGAGCAGCACCAATTGTAGCAGCTGCCTCACGTGACAAATATGGACGTATTCGACGAAGATCACGGTTCTGGAAGAAACATGCTTGTGAAGTTTTAGTTACGTGCTCGTGGAAGATTAGTTGTTTATTAAGGATAACACCGAGATTTCTCACAGAAGAAATAGGTGATATTTTAATGCCCGAAGACAACGAAAGAGTTTTCCCATTTAGCTTCAGAAGCTGTTGAGGTCTCCCGACCAACAAGAATTAGTCTTAGATGGATTAAGTGCCAAGAAATTAGCAGACATCCAAGAGGATATAGACTGAAAACTTTGTTGCAGGAGGGTTTCAGCATTAGAATAGGAGTTAGGGTTGAAAAAAGTGTACATTTGAGTGTCATCAGCATATAGTTCATGATCAAGAGAATGAGAAGAGATTAGAGTGCTTAGGGGTGTTGTATAGAGGTTAAAGAGGATAGGACCAAGAACGGAGCCTTGAGGCACACCATACTTTAAGTGAGAAGGCGAAGAGATGTACTCCATCACTTTCACACTAAAAGAACGATCTGTCAGATAGAAGGAAAACCAATCAAGAACAATTCCACGAGCACCAAACCAGGAAGAAAGATGTTCCAGAAGAATATTGTGATCAATGGTATCAAAAGCGGTCGAAAGTTCAAGCATACATAATCCAGTTAAGCGTTGCGTGCACATGGCATTAACAATAGAATTGCACACAGATAGAAGCACCGTTTCAGTTGAACGATGCTTAGTATAAGCAGCTTGATGCTTATTAAATAGATCATTGTAAGAGAGATGAGTAGAACGCCTCTGAAGAACAATTCTTTCAGTGAGCTTAGATATGTATGACAGATTAGATATAGGCCTGTAATTCGACAATAATTCCTTATCCAGTGTGGGCTCTTTTAAGCAATGGAGTAATAACTGCAAGCTTAAAAGCGCGAGGAAATGTGCCAGTAGAGAGAGAGAGAGAGAGAGAGAGAGAGAGAGAGAGAGAGAGAGAGAGAGGTTAACAATCAATGTTAATACTGGAGCAAGTATGTGAATACACTACTTTAAAAGAGAGGTTGGGATAGAATCCAAGTCACAATGTTTAGCTGGAGAGTCTAAAACTAATTTAGTAATCTCATCAATTGTAACTGGAGTGAAATTAGAAAGCTCATCTTTGGAATGATTCTCCACTGGAGTATGAGGAGTACAGTTAGGTGCTGGAGTGATAGATTCTCTGAGATTGCTTATCTTATCTGTGAAGTATTTGGAAAATTGTTCAGGCAGTGACTCCACAGGAGTAGAAGGAAGAGAAGGAGAAATAGATCTATGTAAAAGATCAGTAACGGTTTTCCATAAACTCTTGACATTCACAGCCTTACTGACCAAAGAGGAGTAGTACTCTTTCTTAGCATTAGCAATAGCAGTACGATAAATCTTGTGTTGCAAATTAGAAACAGTTTTCCAAAAATCGGCATGGGTATGACGCCACTTTCTTTCAGCTCTACAGCATGCAGCCTTTAGCTTTCTCAGATTTAGCTTTCTCAGATTGTACCAAGGGTTAGATTTCTTAAGCTTCTTGGTAGTTAGAGGTGCATGCTTATCAAGTAGAGAAGAAAGAGTAGTGCTATACTGTTTTACTAATTCATGAAGATCATTAGAAGGAGACTTGATCAAAGTCGAGTTTTCAAGATCTGAACAAAAGAGATCAAGATCAGCATTATTAACACACCTAAATGAAACAGTAGATGAATTTTTGATAGTATCTGGCTTAACATGATTATAAGTGAATACAACAGGAAAATGGTCTGACGGCGAGTGAGATAAAATATTAACACTTAAAGGATCAATAGAAGAGTGACTTGGAGTAATAACAACATCAAGTGTATGATGATCAATATATGTAGCAACATTCACATGTTGAACAGCATTACAAGAGGACAGCAAAGTATTAAACTGCTGAGTTAAGGAATCAAGAGGATTATCAAGGTGAATGTTGAGGTCACCTGTAATCACAAAGTCTGATTTAGAAGTAGTAAGGAGAAGAGTAGGGTAGAAAACTCCGATAAAAAGAGAGGGAAAGGTTTGGCATAGGGAGAAGAAGATGGTGGTCGATACACTGCAGCAACATGCAGAGTACATGTGTTAAATTTACCAGTGACTGAAATTGCTTCAAATGAAGAAAATTTATGACAGTCATTGCTAAGAAGGGTAAAGGGCTTCCTTAGTAGGAGAGCAACTCCACCACCCTTAGCACCAGATATCCTAGAGTCACGATTTGCAATAAACATATCATAACCTGGAGGAAGAATAGACATCAGTCCGGTTTTCGATGATTTGAACTGTAAAATGCTATCAAATCTTTTTTCCACTCAACGTTTAATGTTTGATGACAACTATATAGGCCATATAATGAAGTAAATATTGTAATACGTAAAATTTCGGCAGTTAGAATGAAGAAAAATAATGAAACTTAAAGATTATGAACTTATTTTTAATTTATAAATTCAAATAGAATTGAAAACTTTAGGTTATTGACTAAAAGTAATTTAATTTCAAAGAGTTATTTTATTTGACCTGAAAAGACTAGCGATAGGCTGTTACTAGCTTGCAAAAAATTACACTTATGTCAGCATGAGTAAATTTATTTGTTAAAATTTAAAATTTGAAGAACATGAATTTCCTGGAGGGCAGCTTTAGCTTTAATTACACATTGTAATTTCAGAAAATGTAAGTGCCACCTATGGACTTTGATATCCGTTCATACACTCACGTTGTTTATAGCAAGTGAATACGATTGCGAGTGTATGCGAATGATTAATTAAATAAATAAATAAATAAAATTGATTAAATTTAGGCGGCTAAAGCTTCAAGAAGATGCACTCATTTAATTAACTGGTTGATTACAAAAGAATTTCTTGGGTAACTATCTAAACTATTGCGCAATGAGTTTATTTAGTTCCTGTGGAGCTTCACTTGTGAGACTTCAGGCACAAGTTAAGTTACAGCCGCTAAGCAAACAGAAGAATGTGCATCGACAGTATTGTACATGCAAATGTATTGTATGTGCACATGTAGTGTATCATTTGTATGTGCACATGTACCGTATATGCACATGAATTGTACGAGCGCACCTATTGTATAATGTATTCGCACTTGTATGTGTTAATATATTTTATATGCACATGTATTTTATGCTTTCATGTATTGTATGTGTACATGTATTTCAAGGGAACTTGTATTGCATATGCGCATGTATTGTATTTGCAAATATATTGCATGTGCAAAGTATTGTATGCGCACATGCACTGTATATTAGCACATGTCTTGTATGCATTCGTATCTATAGGATATCGTTTGAATATACACTTGTATGTCTTGCGTGTCGTAGATCAATTAATCGCTTATTTAATTAATTAGTATAATACATTATAATTAATCAAATATAAAGTTATGTTCGTACTCAATGGAGCTGTAAGTATCGGTTGACAAAACTTATAAGGCGCCAAAAAAGCTTCTAGAGAAAACACTCAGTAAGTGTACACTTTCAAGTAACTTTCAGGTATCCTTGGACTGACTACCTGAATTTTGGCTCGCACCGTTTATGGATCCCTCACATCGGTTGTAATTTGGTTCCACAGAGTTCGATGTTGTCATCGACAACATTAGCACTCTAATATTGTTGTTGTTGTTGTATCGTTAGCCAAATCAATGGCGGTTACATCTATCTGATGCTATATCAGATCTATGAGAAAAAAGTACTTCATAATATTATGTACTAAGCATTACTAATCCTTATATCCAACTACCTACTCACCCTTAGCAAAAAGTATCGACAATTTCAACCCTAATGACAGGAAATAGGATCCTATCCTCTGATGATTTGTGCCCCTCAGGCGCAATAGTTAAATATGAGGCTAACTGAGAAATTATTTTTGCTTAAGTAACACGGCCCATCAGCACCTAAAATATAGGCTACTATTTATTTAGAGATAGACAGATAGTATTAAAAATTAAATGCATTTTAATTATAATTCGATATGATATAAAATGAGTATATATCAGACATACATTTTAAACTTATAAATGTAGAACTAATCTTGTTCGTCCTAACCTGCCTCTCATGTCCATAAATTGCTGATAAGTTTGATTAAGGGTATTACTTCGTTAAGCATGCCAGTAAAACTAAAGTATAGGCCTACATATCGTCCTGGTTATGAATATAATATATTTATGCATAGCAATTAATAGTTCTGCTTAGTATCTCTTTCTTCAGTTTCTTCGTCTATTTTAGTAATGCTTATCGTAATCTTATTTTTAATCTATTTTAACTATTCTTCGTATCTTTCATATATTTAAACTATTTCTCTGCGCAACCGGATGAAACTTAAATGTTCGCTTTCAGATCTCATGTACTGTAAAAAGTTTGAGTATAATCGTGAATAGTCTACGACAGTTCGTTGTCTCCCAATGTTACTATTCGTATAAGAAAATAATGCTTATAAGGAAATATGGAAACTCTTATAAGAAAACACTAAACTTCAACATATACTGTCCAAATGGTTAAAAATGATATTTAATGCATGCTTTGCAACTGCCTTCAACTTCAATGTAAATAATTTTTCTACTAATTGTAATACCAATAATGTAAGTTTAACGTCCGTCTTTTCATACAAGGATGTGTCCGGGACTTCACCCATCACACTTCACTACAAATCGATTCATCCAATCAATTTGAAAAACATGTACTGAAGAGAAGGAAAAGATATCCTAAACGGTGCCGATCCGATGATCAATAGTTAAACAAGATGTCAAACTAGTAAAAAACTAGTAAAAAACTAGTAAAGAACTAGTAAAAAACTAGTAAAAAAACTAGTCAAACTAGTGAAACAAGATGCAATAAATGTATGATAGGGAGAAACTACTGTAATATATTTCACCATGGAAACGTAATACTACCAAAGAAACTTCGAGCATAGTCTCATTGCATTGACAGGGCGTGAAAAGTATTAAAGGATGAACTAGAAATAAGTGTAATGGAATACTCTAAATACGCTAAATGAGGGTTGACTAAGTTACTGGATAAATGAGCTTAATGCGCAACATTTCCACGGAATCTGATATCCCTACAGGGGTAAACTGCGAGCTATATATGGAATTGAACTTGTGCCCACAGGCTACGATTTTCTGCGTAATTTTACGCTTTATCCAGTAGACCATTGGATGGTCAGAAGCTTTCACGCCTTGTCGCGGCGTCTCTTCTATAAGGGTTGAATTATATGAGTGATCCCTCTTATAAGAGATAATGGGCTTACAATAGTCAGGATAAAAGTAATAAAAGCACAAACAGTATTTCCAAAGGTGCAAAGTGTAGGCTACATGCTACATGCATATATAGATATATAGGCCTATATATATAAGCCTATATATATATACTGTATATATATATATATATATATATATATATATATATATATATATATATATATATATATATATATAGGCCTACGGCATATGTATATGGAACTGGGCAGCTAAACAAAGTTATTGCGTTTGAGCGAACTGTATACTTTTGGCTTTCGTTCCCTTTCGCAGTAGGCCTATATTAAATAATTGTTCTTCTACATGTCTATAGATCTATTGTATAACTATTTATTCAATTTTTGACAATATATAGAGAAATATATCGTTTTTGCCTAACAAGTCTTCGTGATGTTTCGACACACTTACAATAAAGGAGAAAGGTTTTTAATTAATAACTGGTCATTAAAATTGCAGTAATTTGTATTTTAGCATTGATTGTAGTTTTAGTATCTTTTATAATATTGGAATACAATTTGCAACATGATGTTTAGACTTAAATTTAAGCAGTAATTAAATCTAGCTGTTTTAACACATTTTAACAAAACTGTCGGAATATGCAAGCATTCTTACTCCACAACGTCTACATAATTAACAAATTAAAGAGATAGCCTATCGAAAATGGGTTACGCAAACATTCAATTATTCTTATGTAGGGTCCTATCTAATTTTGCATTGGTCTACCTTTCTTTGATTAGTTCTGTTTGTATAGCTTTCAGTAGCGAAATTTAAAACTTTAATTTTGTTCATCAACCCCTTTAGGTGTCTCTAGCCTCATTTTCAAATCACTATCTGAAAGCTATTATAATATCAGAAATCCTTTAGTGACATTACCTAACTCTACTCGCTTGCTTCTTTTGTTACTCAACGCATACCATATACTTCTGTTACCACTGGTTACAGGTGGAATGGCAGATAAATATTAGAGGGTAAGGCATGAGATTGAGGTATAGACGTAAAGTTTCTTATTTATCTGAAGTAAAAGTTGCTAGCAATGTTTGAGTATATTATTACAGACATTAAGGCATTTAAGACAAACATTTATTTAAAATTGGTATTTAATATTTTTATTTATTTATTAAGTCAAATATTTATTTAAACCATCATGGTTGCAAGTAGAGAATCGCATATTGCTATTAAATTTTGCAAACTACTATTCTTCAAGTAGAAGAGTTTATTGATTTGAAGGAAATATTAAACAGTTGCATTTCTTATTTTAAAATTAGAGATACTTTAAAAACATGCTTAAGCTAGAGCCTAATAATTTCCGCATTATTTTCAGAGATGTTTTAAATTTAAGCTAATATACTATCCGAAATTTAGACCAAAGAGTTAAATTATTTAACGCTTTTTACTAGATGCCATTAAATTTAAATTCTCAAGCCATAGGGGTCACGCTGTATCTGGTCCCAACCATTGTTTCATATAACCCTTGTTCTATATAATATTATGTTTCATGTTGCCATTGAATCTTGCTTTATATAACCCTGAGCACATATGGCAATCCCCTAATATGCTAATTTGGCTGTCAACTAGATAGGATCTACGTATCCTCTTTGATGACCCGTTTGTATGGGCAATTTTGTATTTCATGCTTTGATGATAATGTCATTAAACATAATAACTGGTAAACTATAGTAATAACAGTACCATTAAACTAAGTCATTCTGACATTATTGAAACCTAGTTTCCAAATATTAGACTAATCCCTCACTATGTGCAATGTCGCCATCTTGCGGATTTTCCAGATAAGTCATCTTGGACTCCCCGCCTGCATAACTGGAGCTAATCTGAGCAACCATTGAGGCTTCTGAAGAAACTCTAGACTGTCCGGCAACCATAGAACTGAGCGGAATAATGCTAATATTCTGTCTCATTGGCTTCATGCTGTCTAGTAGGGATTTAGTTTCGTCAAATTACAGTTAATTAAACGTCTAATTTTAGTTGTTACAGAATATCTTATAATATGACGTTCCTACAGCTAATGTTCATTCAATTTGTTAGACTATTTTGCTGTGCATCACAAGGTCTATATGATATCGCTAATGAATTGAGAGTTTGAGAATTTCAGTTTGTAATATTTTTTAATATTCGTGAGTTTAAATCAATATTATTCTTAAATTAATACATGAATTTGTTAAGTTTAGAAAAATTGCGAAAAAAAATTATATTTGAACTTCTTGATAGACTGGTCAAATAATAGTGAAACTGACTTTTAACGAACTAAATGTATTGCAATTTTGAAGCGCTTGTTCATCCATCTGAATTCAATCAAAAGCGTCAGTTATTCTATTTAACTTATTAACTAACATTGAAGTTTCATATTTCACGTCTAAATCTTGAAGTGTGCAAAAAGGAACTTCTGTAAGTAATTAAAAGCTACTGATAAATTCCTTTACCAAAAAAGTTCTACGTTTTACGAAATAGAAATATACAATAAAAGTTTAAATTAATTTACGTACAGTCTTGATGACGTAATCGGATTCTCGTCAATGGAGTGATCATTAAAAGCAATTGAATCAAACGGTAAGTAGGGATACCTGCCATGGAATTAATACTGACAAACAGTAGTAGAAAACACTAATACTACTCGAATAGTATTGAACAAAGAAGTTTTCTATCCAATTCACAAGACAGTCATTGCATTATGCCTATATTCTTGTAGCTTTAAAAAAAAACTTCTTGGTTCTATTTTCATTAATCGTATTTGTTTATTGTATAGTAAACTCTTGACCGCTTGTATCACGGAAATCTGCTAATACCATATTGCTGGGTATTATAAGGCACCTGTTCGAATTACTAAAATCTGTACGTTCTTTGAACTTCTTTCTAAATTAAACGTCTAATTTGTCATCTTAATGCGATAAGGGAAGACATGATTAGTCGTATGTGGCTTCTAGAAAGACAGTTATGGGTGTTGTTTAGTTAATTTAGTAACTCATAGGATAGACCTTGGATACTTTAGGTTGAGGGTATGGGATAGCGTATAGTATGACTTTTTAAAGAATACAGCGACCTGGATTCAAATCTAAGATAAGTCGACAAGAAGTGTGTAGCCTATATCTCTTAAGATTTCAGTAGATTAACCGTCAATCGAATTTTTCTGTTAATTGATGCTGTTTATAGCAATTACCAAACATTTGATTAATCATTGAATGATCTAAAATAGTCACTTGTAAAGTAGTCCTTAAGACTATTTTTAGTCACTGACATCGCTTTCGAGTGAAGAAACTGACGTTAACCTTAGCTTCATCAGCTTTTTTAACCTTTCTCAGCACAGGTAGAGAAAAAAATAATTAACAAAAATTTAATAAGCTCGCGTTAATTATGTCCTATGTTTCGGTCTGCGGAGTCAAATAAAGAAAGTTTGCTGTACTTCTAAGGTGGGATAGTTTACTAAAGGAGGCCATAGAAGTTGGTAGTAAAGCCAATGTTAACGTCAGTTTCCTCACTAGAAAGCGATATCAGTGACGGTCGAGCCCAAGATTTGAATCCCACACATACTGACCGGCGGTCGAATATCTTACCGACATCGCTACTGGCTCCAGCCAGTGAAAAGAAAGAGAAGCAGAGCAGACCGAGATTATTAATATTAGATGATTTAAAGCTCCACTCATATGTGAGCATGAAGAGTAAAGCGGAAGACAAAGACGAGTGGAGGCGTAATATAGGCCTACCATGGACCTGCCAGTAGGTAATGCACTGAGAGAGCGAGAGAGAGCGAGAGAGAGAGCGAGAGAGAGAAACTGTAATTCTGTTTCATATGTTCAATTGTACATTTACATAAAATATCGTAATCTTTCTGCATGTATGTCTTAGTAAGGTTCTGCATTTTATAAATAAGTATTTTAGAAATTTCTCACAAAATTATTTAGTACAATTTAAGAAATCAATCTTTGTACTCTTATTCATACTCTCCAATGAGATCGTAGCTATAGCAGAAACTTTCAAAATAGGCACCTACAAGTGTCTGCAGACGAGCTTCTATTGGTGAATCTAGTCGACTGTCTAGTCACCCAGTGTGAACAGCTACGATGTATCGCTGGATGTCTGTTTCTCTATCACTGTAACTCTCGTTTAATTATCAATCTAAACGCGGCTGAGAGAAACTGGGTGAGTTTAGTTCAGTGTAGTGAGGGAAACAGAGGTGATCGCATGGATAGTGCTTTATCAGTCGTGTGGTGATAAACGCTCTGCTTCCAGTCTTACATAGTTAGATTAGTTACTAGTTAGATTAGTTACTAGTTAGATTAGTTAATAGTTAGGTTAGTTACTAGTTAGATTAGTTAATAGTTAGATTAGTTACTAGTTAGATTAGTTAATAGTTAGATTAGTTAAAAGTTAGATTAGTTAATAGTTAGATTAGTTACTAGTTAGATTAGTTACTAGTT
>CAJHZI010000423.1:1747500-2027500 GCA_905160935.1 Enchytraeus crypticus | reverse complement strand
TTAAGTCCGGATTTCATTACGTCCTAGTTAACTTTTCCTAGACGTTATCAGAATTGTTGACGACTGGCATTTATTGCATAATGACCCAACGATAACAGAAACAGCGATAATGTCGCTCTGGTCTCATTCGAAAATTCATCTCTATAAGAGTCTATATGACTTCTATGGCTATGAAATTATCTTCAGCGTCAAAATTCATTGTCAAAATAAACGGCTTACTAGTGTACTTTTATGTATATACATGTAGTGCTAACTTCAAAGATTCTAATTTATATATTACAATTCTCATTTTTTGTCATAGGCACTGAGACCAAAGCGAAACCGCAGTATTGTATCAATAATCGATGGGGTTTATCAATAATGGAATATGCTCTTTATGGGTTTTGAAAGCAGACGCCAAATAGGAATTAGTATATTATGTCATTTGGCATAACACTAGAGAGAAATAGAGACAGAGAGAGAGAGAGAGAAAGAGAGAGATGCTACTGTATATTTTTGGCTCTACTTTTTAATTCTAATTTCGATTTAAAAGAAATCATTCTTACACTTTGTTTTTCTCCAATTAATTTTAACCTTTGAGAGGCTTTGACTTTGGATAGGGTTAGTTTTACGTAGTATCATTATCTGCTTTCTAGTTTCGAGTCTCCTCCCTGTCCAATCGTTTTCATTCAACGAGGCTTTCCTAGCGTGTCGTACTACTCTCGATGCGCTTAATATTGATCCATGTATAATGAGCGGACATTATATTTGCTAAACCCTGTAGTCTATTAGATAAGTGCTTTACCCCGCGCACACACCGATTGTTGTAATATAATCACAACAATCGAAAGATTGATGAAGATAGTTTGCCGTGGATAATTTTATCGAATTAAATCGATAAATTGTAGTGATTCTAATTTTGGATATATGCAGAATCTTCTAGTGTAGCTTTGGAATTATTTTTAGAGCTTTATTTAACTTTCATTACATGTAGGCATACTTTGATTATTCATTTCTCCGACTATAATCATATTCTTATAGCGATCATTTCAAAAGTTTCTCTCTCTCTCGCGATTGTTGTGCCAAGCGACAGGTCCAAGGTAGGCTTGCACATTCATACTCACATGCCGCTTTCACGCTCGTTAAAGAGCACTCAATCGATTAACGAGTTAATCCTTTCACAATGGGCAATGCTTTGCCCACAATTTAATGTGGTTTATAGCCTATTGTTGTTAAATTTGATATTTGCCATATATTAGCAATCATATTTTTATACGTTTTCATTAATGTTTCGATACCTTGATCTTGTTGTCTGTTGTTAATTTAGGCTTAATGAATTAGTATCAATATTGCAATGGTTATCTATTTAAGCCTACTATATTGTAATCAACATTGGTTATTGCTACCAATTTGCATTATTAACATTTTGTCTAATAGCCTATATCTTGTATATAATGATGAGGTGCTCAGCTAGATAAGATACTGTGGACATTCATTGATGGTTACACATTCTTGTAGTATTGTGTTTGAGTTTCACTTGGTTGTGCTTATTTTTCACAGTCCACAAAAATGGTTCTTTTTGCAGCTTGTCGCATCCATGTTGACGAGTTGAAATTAAATAAAACACATTTAGCTCAATTTGTCGTATGATTTATTGTAGAGCGTTCGTTTTAACTCTGTTCCTATATATTCGTATAACGTTCGGTTCACATGGCTGTTATTAATTTCTCTTAAAAACTGCCTTTCAAAATCAATCAAATGGGTGCATTTTATCTCAGTCGAAACCTTTGAGTAAAAATAGACTGTCAAGTTTGAAATCCTACGGAGTCTGTGTCATATGTTTAGGAGCTAATCAATTGGCTATTTGCAACTGAAGCACAAATACTGCAAAGCCTTTAATTTTGTTATAACTATTTAATGGCGGATTCATTATTCTATTGTTTCGCCTGCTTAAATTTGAACACAAATATTGTTTAGATTTATGTGTTTAAAAAGCCGTAGAGATTGGTGTTCTGTCCAGTCAGTATATCAACTTGGGTGTCATTGCTGGATAGAGAGCCATGTCAGCTGTCTCGCAGTCAATATGCGACGTATTCTATTACTTGCACACCCGGACGCGGACTCGTGTCACACACCGTGTAATACTCGACCTTAGTGTCCCTCGCTTCACCTCCGTATCATTCCTATCTGGACTGTTCTGAGAGAAGATTGGGTCAGCCTTCGTTAGATGACGCTATGAACGTTAAATTAGCAGCTGTATGTGAATTTCGATACTTTGTTATATAAACCAAACACTTTCCTTTTTACTTAAATTTATTTGCATTTTAACTTAGATGGTAATTATTTAAATACGTACAATGGGCTCTTGAATCATTCAAAGGAAGATCTTGTTCTTCTACATCTACTGTATCAAAACCTTTTATAAAATCAGTAATGAAGCAGCGAAGCCTAGAATACTAACATAAACAAAACATCGAGGCGTAGTAGATCTTGTTAATTTAACTCAAACAAACTTTCATCTAGTTTTCTAGATAGATCATATTATTTACCAACCAAAAAGAAATTGCGACTTCTAGCATAAGTTCTATAAAATAAGACTATCAAGACTTTCCAAAACAATTGCGGTCTTCGGTTAGTTCGTTCTTTATTCTCATTAAACTTGAACAAACAAAAGTAAATCTGATAAAACCAGCTAAAGCACGCTAAATCAGCTTAAAAGTAGCTAAACAAGAAGTGCAACTCTTACAGCAGCTTTTAAAACTGTTTAATTTTAAGCTAAAGGCTAAACTTAACCTTACCGTCACATTCTCTTTCGAAACTATATCGTTGACGTACGAACAAGTATTTTCAATTCGAACTCAGAAACTTAACCTATTCTTCCACCGGTTCAACCAACTTTTCGACGTTAGCGCTAAGGACCTGGCACGTATGGATCAGGCAAGGATCTGCGGCTCTTCAACGTCACTCATCGTCAAGGTCATGTGACAGAGGCTGACTCTGTTGATTAAACTTTCCCATGTCAGATGAAATCAGCGCGTCAGCACTCGCTTTTTACACACACGACAGATCCGCAACTGATTAATTGTCGAGAGACAAGAAAAGTCAATGTTACATCGAGATTGAAATTATTTCGGAGATTGGAGACGTTCTGTATACTATATATACGTGTAATTATATTATGTCAATACACTGCGAATATTAAAATAGTTAAAAATTAATGCTTTTTTGTTTTTTCTTTTATTTCTATCCTTTTTATCGTCATTATCATATTTTGTTAGTAAAAATCGAAGTTAAAACTCTTTAAGTATTATTTTTATGTACCGATTGAGTAGCCGAATTAATAGCAGGGTTACCTGAGAAGCAGGTGGTTATCGACTCGAATACCAACAGGACCGTCTAAGAAAATATCACCTTGGGTTCGGAAACCGTCGTTAAATTTTTTACTTATCATTAATGCTGGTTAATTTGCCATACAGTGAAGTTTTGTAAAGGCCAAGAGTCCTTAATTAAATGATAAAGCATGTTCATAGGAAGGGACTGCTGAATTCTGTAGTTTATTCAAATTATTATTGTAAAAACTAAACCCGTTTAACGGTTACGGCTTTTATGTTTTTATGGCTTTATAATACTATAAAACTAATAATATTGAATTATTTTGATTAAGTTGTATCCAATTAATATGCCCACAGCAACTGGTGAAAAATTAGATCTAGGCTGGTTTCTAATCATTACATAATTTTTTCTGATTGCACTAAAACAGGAGATTTTAAATTAGTTTATCCCTGTAGATTTGGTTTTCTGAAACGAGTTGTTTACAGTCGAGATTATTCGCTCTGGCACAGGTTTATAATGATGTTTATAAATTTGAAACCGCTTAGTACGTATCAGTAACCTGGATGTACTTATTCCACCACATCTCAACTCCAGTTAGCTTCAATGTCTCTTTGTTAATTCTTTAATTTACTTTAATTTGTTATTTCTTAGTGAAGTGCTTATAGAAAATTAAATGCATGTTGCAGTTGAAATGTATTCACCAAAAATGCAATTTGGGAACAAATTGCATCTTTGGAACAAAAATGAATTTTGGGAAATCCATTTTTAGTCCTATGCCGTTTTTAGGTGAAATGGGAATGCTTCTTTACTCTCATGAAAACATTAGTTTAGAGTTACAAACATACTATTTGCAGTTAGAGCTCTAAGATTCAAATCCGCGCTATTCTTGTTATAATTATTATCTTTGCTATTCATTCGACGCGGCATTAAGCCAGTATTACATGAATTACAAAAGTATTATATTAATTACAAAAGTATTATATTAATTACAAAAGTATTATATTAATTACAAAAGTATTATATTAATTACAAAAGTATTACATTAATTACAAAAGTATTATATTAATTACAAAAGTATTATATTAATTACAAAAGTATTATATTAATTACAAAAGTATTAGTAGTACATATGTTTATTTAGAAATTCATCAAACACCGACAACTAATTGTGAAAACTGATAAATCAGCAGACAAAAGTGAGAATCAGCATATGTAGCATCAAACAGAAACTAGAATTTGCTCACCACGGCCATCAGTGAGGGTACTGAAGTACCCTATCGAGCTGACCACCGCAGTAAACAAAGAAAGAAGGAAATAGAAGAAACACTAAAGTTTTGTCTAAAACATGACAACAGTAATATGTTACGTTTATGTCATTAGGATTATAAATAGATTACCCAAAATATTATATGATACGATTATCTAATATATATCAGATTTTAAATAGTAATTCAATAATTACCAAGATTCCATAAGAAAAAGTCTGTATGACACCTTAAAAGAATTAAAAGAGTTTAAGTTGCGAATTGCAATAGGTATAGCATTCCATATTGAGCATCCTTCAAATACATTAGATGAGAAGTTAGAACGATTCCCAGGTATAGAAAGATAATTGGATACCGAAAGCCTAGTCTGATAGCCGCTATTTAAAAGATTAGATATAAACATATCTTTTATAACTTTAGACATGAATCCTTCGTGATATAAGCACTTATAAATCATATTGGCAGTCATAGACTTATACAACAGATGTATCAGCAAGGTACTGTAGTTCTCATAAAGGAGCTTGATTTTATATCGTCTGTCTTGAACCTGGAGAATCCTAAGGGCTCTATTATTCGCTACATGCAGAGGATAAGTGCATATGAAGTGAATTATTTCCATAAATTATAAGGCCGTATGAAATTCTACTGAACACCAAAGAAAAATATAAATTTTTACGACATATTGCAGGCAATAGCTCTCTGCGTCTGTATAACATACTACAGATGCTATTGATTTTAGAGGTTATACATTTGATATGTTCACAAAAAGTTAAATTATCATCAATTTTACACCAAGAAATTAGTCTGAGCATTCTAGTTGCAATTAAAATAACACAAGCTTACATTTCATGTTTTTTCTAAATTTCACAGCTGCGATGTGGCTTGCACTTAAGCTATGCTTTTATACCCCCTTATAGATGACTCCGACATCACTACCAGATACAAAACCGGACGTTAATTTTAAACCGTTTTATTAGCCTAGTTGACTTGCCTCTCGACATAGTACGCACAATAAATTTAATGCTAAATTGAGCGTGATAATGTTGAGATCCTGCCCTACCCTACTTGCTGCTTGCACGACATCATGTGAGGGATTTCTCTTCTCTGCGGGTCATCGTACACATTTAATTTAGATTCCAAGTACATGTTCACCATGACTGTATGTGCTACTAAGCATAAACTTACACTTCTCATGTTAAGTTAAGTTCTCTTTCTTTTCTAGCTAACTTAGTTTATGGAGCTTTCTAAATATTCTACCTCGATTGACTGGCCTTATAAATAAATATTCTATTGGGTACATAAACTAAATGTTCTATTAGTCACATGAAGTAAATACTCTATTGGGCATATAGAGTAAATACTCTATTAGATATATAAAGTCAATATTACATTAGACACATAAAGTAAAGAATACTAAATAGCCTATTCTACTGGGCACATGAAGTTACTATAAAGGTATCGGTCTTTACGAGCTAGTTACTGTCTAATAAATTTTTTTATTTACGTGAATTTCTTTTGATCTGTTCAACAAGAATGACGTTGAATTAGAGTTTGTGTATTTCAAGTTTGTGGCTTTGCCGAAATTAAAAACTGAAAAAGCATAAATCAGGACCAGTTATGATTTCGATACTAGGCCGTTAAGTTTCTAATAATAGTCTAAACTCAAAGAACTTTCCTTTTATACCCAGTCTTCACGTTGAAGTTGTATTTTTTTACCAGAAATTATAAATCTTCTTCAAGATCTCAGTGGTGCTGAAACTGACGTTAAACGGATGGCTTTTTGAATAAGTAAACATTTTAACAAATCGAACAAAGACTGATTTCCCGCCACGAGGGAGGGGGGGAGAGGCATCCACACTCGGCCGTGTCTATCTTCACTGTCCATCACCTCGGAGGTATGGGTGAGGCTTAATGATCACGTACTGTGCGGCAGGCCGGGGGGTCAGCAGGGTCCTCCAGGGGAATTGTTCCCTTCGCCCGGTCTGTAGGTTAATTCGATTTGTTACAGTGCCCCCTCTCCGCAGAATAATAGCCCGGATCTCGTGTTAAGCTTTTTTCAATAGACTGAATGAGAACCGATCAGCGGGGGGGGGGTGGGGAGTGGAAAAAGAGTTGGGGGTTGGTTAGAGATGATGCATCACCTGTGTTTTAGTATAGTTTCACATCTTGTGTCACCTGACAAATCTCTATTAATGAAAGTAAGCATTTTATCGTCAAATCAGAAATGGGCATGAATCAATGCAATAAGAGAGAGTGGAGATAGTGATAATGGTGACAATGGTGATAATGGTGACACGTTCATAATACACTGATAGCTGATGAAAATACTGATTGATTGATGGAAACAATGTGCTTAATGATTGATAGGAGGTTATTTTATTAAATATTATATTTAATCTCAGTTGGAACCTAAAGTCAGGTTCCTCATGGGTGGCGATGTCAGGGACGTCTCAAGTGGATTATTGTGCAACTACAGATGTTGTAGCACTGCATTAAACTTTATTCACATAGAAAATGATCGAATAAAACAAAAATGAAAACTATTTTGCCATTGCCAGTGGTTAAGAGTTCAATTTAGGATTTTGTTTTGAGTTAATTTTGGCATTTGATTATTTCTTGCAGCCATATTTCAGGTATTTATTTCTTTTATTAATATTGATTGCTGCTCACTTCAGAGAAGCTTGCTCATTGAAACTTATATCAGACGTAAAATTTGTTTAGTTTTGAACTCACATCCTAATAACCGTGTCAAAGAGGTCATTTTAGTATATGCTTGTCATGCTTAGATTGTATTTTAAAGTTTAAAGCATCTTGAGACTGCATGTCAAATGCTTGTATCGTTCTATGGTCATGTTAGATTAAACCGATTCACTTGCTTATTACTTGAACTTTACTTTGTACCATAAGCCTATGTCTAAACACTTGGAACTATCTAATAAGAAAATTTATCCTGTATTTAAACGTTGGGACTAAAATATTGAATTTTAGACGTGTGTTAACTGCTTGTTAGAACCAAGTGTTCTTTGTGATCTTGACAATATTGTGAGAGAGTTTATTATACTACGAACAGTCGGTCTACCGGCTGCATCTCATCGGCTTTCAATGGGCTTTTGTTAATTTGCTGTTCGTTTTGGCTAGGAGAAATAAATGTTGGTTTTTCAAATCGCAGGTCTTCGGTTGAACCCCGCTGAGTCTGCTCAATTGACGAGTACTTCGTCACGCTTTTGTGATTCTTCGCACCTCCCCCTTCTATTTCCTTGAACAGCCCTTCCATATGCCTGAAGATTCGCTGATTAGTGTACTCACAATATTTGCTTCTGTGTTCTCTGTAGCATAAATGCTTGTTCAACTTAGATAGCTTTAGCTTAGTTTGGTCTCTTACTCATTTTCTTGTAGAGGGTTGATCTTTTGATGAAGAATTTCAAAATTTACCTTACATAGTTCGTAAACCAATAAGACACTAAGAATATTTTTTAATATTTGAACGGGATATTATCGACTTCTTCCCCGACTAGCCTACTGAAGACACGTATATAATTGATATGTTTGATGTTTCATCCTTCATAAGGATATTGATTTGTTGAGTGAGTCCAGGATTTGAACCATTTGAACCTAATAATGATTAGCAGTCGGAAACCCTGAACGACCAACGCTACAACTGGCTAAAAGTGTGATCGCATCAGCAACCTTACCCGGCAGGAAGGTTTTAGTTTCTGCTAGAAAGAAGGCTTTTTAGCCTTTTTTAGCTTTTTAGTCTAACCATCCGTGTAAATTAATATGCACGCTTTTCGGACCTAATTAGCCTCTCTTCAATTAATAGTTTGCCACCCGGAGTGGATGATATTCCGGGATGCTCTTTCATTCAGTTGTCGCTCTAGTGATATGTTAGCATTCCTGGAACGAAGTAACAATTGCCAGGTGTTTGCCGCTCCACAAATGACATGGGCTGGAAGACGTGCCACTATCCGATGAATTATATATTTTGCAAGACAGACTTCGTAAACTTTCAAGGGGCGTGTCTAAAACGGGAAGGTTCATCAGTTAGCTATTTGCACTAGGCTCTTGTTAATTAAAAGTTGCTGATTTATTCTTGAAAATATTTGTAGAAAAATATTTGTAGTATTTTCTCATTAACTTGTTTTATTACGCAAAACTATGCTTCAGAACTACTAATTGCAAAATTGAAATGCATGATTTGCGTGTATACTACGTTTTAAGTAATAATCAAATATTACTGGTATCATTTAAAAATTAAAATATTATTTAAATCACATACACTCCTTAAATTTCTCACTTGAGGATAAGCCATTGTTGATACTATTTCATATGTTATTTTCTCTGCCTCTTTAACATTGCTCAGTTTTCTTATGTGTGATTTTAACAACGGTTCTTAAAGACATAATTAAGTTACGGTATGTTGCACAAAGTTGCCATTCCGCCGCAGGCCTGATGTTGCGAAGTTATGATTTAATCGTAATGATTTTTGAAAGCTTGTCTAAATAGATTAAACAAGTTTTCTTTTATATCATCGTTTTCTATTATTACTCATTGTGTATGAAAGACACATTATATGCCAGGCATTTCTGACGGATTTAGTTACATTCTTACTTTCTTTTTCTCACGTCTCTCTTTCTCTCGCTGTTTTCCATTTTTCGCTTCTCTCTCTGTCTCTGTCTCTCTCTCTCTCTCTCTCTCTCTCTCTCTCTCTCTCTTTCTCAATCTCTCAGTCTTTCTGTCTCTCCGTATCTTTCGAGCTACATGTATATGCCTTTTTATTTAAATCTTCCTTCTCATTCTCTGACTCAATGCTTTCACTCTCTCTCTCTCTCACTCTCTCTCTCTCTCTCTCTTTCTCTGTCAGTCTGTCTCTCTTTCCCTCTTTGTAAATATTCTTAATGTCCCTATGCCAGCGACAGTCTCATTTAAAAATGCTGTTACGGGCATTAAATTGAATCAGAAAACTGTTTATATGCATGCTACCACTTTGTGTCAATTATGTAGAAACTTTACTTTAGTAATTAATATCTCTAATTTCTGAAATATTTAATTTAATTATGTCAATAAAAACAATAAAAGTATTGCGCCCGTTCTTTCATGCGCGGATGTTACCAGTTAGATGAAATAATATTACAATTGAATGACTGGGCGCATCAATCTGGTAGAGCCAACATATCAGTTTTCTACCGGTATGATAGAACACTTGCTTAGTAATCAAGTGGCTTAGACCTCGAATCTCTGCCTGACCACCTCCGTATCATCTAGATGTTAACTTTGGACTTTTTATTTGGATTTTGGAATTTGCACCGTTTTTGGACCTTCATTTTGCTCTATGGCTTGATTTTGTCTCAATAGTGCTCAATGTTGTCATTGATGACTGTAGCACTCTAATTGTTGTTATGTTATGTTATGTTAGCTGGGTTGGATCATTTTTTATTTCTTCCTGATTAATGGTGAAATTAGTGAAACAAATAATTGTTTGATTCAGCTAGTTACTTAAACTAGTCGAAGAGCATAAATTTAGTCTGATTGATAAACTATAAGTTTGCACAATTGCCCCGAGTACAAGTTCATCTGAGATTCTGTCAACAGCTTGATGTTATAATAAACCACTATACTCTGTAGACGAATCATAAATAATTATCAACTAGTGCAAACCACTCGATTCAACTCTTCTCCTTACAATGCATTCAGCGGAGGAGTACATTATACTGCATGTTGGCAACGCTTATTTCTCTGAATATATTCTCAGTTATTAGCAGATGTATGTATAGTGATGCATGCGTTTTATGCGGTATATTCTATGAAATATGTACATCATCTAGTGCCACTTAGGCCTACACATGGGTAGGTAAAATAGTCGTATTGGTTACGATATGTATAATATATATACATGTATTAGTATATTGTATTACATTAGAAGTAATATTAGTAATTATAGTAATTATATATATATATATATATATATACTGAAATATATATATATATATATATATATATATATACATAATATACATTACTGTATATATACATAGCATAATATACATTTAATATACATGTATATTAAATGCATACATTACATTGTATTGTCGTCATGTGCCCATACTAGTACGCGAATTATATGCTTTTGTATAATTTGTTATACTGCTCCTTTTTACGGTATGCTCCTGTCTTTTATGAACTAGTTAGCTAAATATGAGTAACATACTCTATCATTTACTGTCTACAAATACAGTATTTGTTACGTACGCGGCTGAAGCTCGATTAGTAATAACACTAGTAATTTATACTGAGCAATATTTAAACTTTGAACGAGTCAGCAAATCATTAAAAAACAAAATTACCTTCTCAAGAGAGTTTGGCTGGACGCTTTTTGCGATAAATTCTTATAGAATTTCGGCAAACACTCTAAATGTAAAATATACTTCGTCCTGTCGGATGCTGAACTGATGAATGTCGGAGCGTTAGTTTCTGAAACGTTACTCGTTGGCTTGAGAGATAGTGTAAATGAGCGGTAAGAGAGATATTGATAGAAGTGCACGAGGTAAGATATCAGGATAATTGCTTGTGAAAGTTTTATCACCGCTAACCAGTAGAACCTTTAGCTAACTATTAGTCAGCAGTAAGCGCTCTTTTTCAATAATCACTTACTTTGCGATGATTATAAACAACAGATACAAACCAACTGTGCTTCGTGCAACACTGCTGCACGCACGATGTAGCCTTTGTCTTTATTTATTTTGTTTCTTCCTTCAAAATGCTACTTTAGCATATTCTAGCTTCCTTAGTGTAATATGTGACCTAAATGATTAAATATACATACATTATACTATACTGGCTTAAAACATGGAAATCATTTGACGACTATTTACCAATTCATGTAACTCATTTAACTCAATTGCATCATAATCAGACGAGCATCAGTTCGAATATCAATTAGACCGCCTCTAGCATCATCCCTTGAGATGTGAAATAAACGCCTAACGTACCTTTCGAATGTTTAGTATCGCTTTGTTATAATTCCTGTTTAAGTTGCGTTTAAAAAGAATTAAATTAAAAACTAGTACAAAAAATACCCTCATCCCGTGTTAATATAAATTTGCACACAGTTTACAAATGCACACCAAGACACTTAATAATACATACTCGCTGAGCAGCTTCACATTTAATAATACACCATGTCGTGAACTAGGGGTCCTCTCTGATCTGACCCTAGTGCTATCAAATTCTGACACTATAATTAGCGTGAAGTGCCGGAGTGAGCGTGTAAGTAGTATTTTGAGTTTTCTATGCCCCCAGGACTTGTTATGGACGAGTAAGCTCTTGTAGGTATTCCTGATGTGCCTTCAGGCACGCAAACTGATCGAGTTCAACGTCAGTTTCATCTCAAGAAGGCAACATTCGAATCAGCGAGGTATGTTGATCAGCATTCTTGAAAGACGCTCTGTTTAGAAAATAAGATAATTACATTTAGGACATTGGAGTATGTAACTTCTGTGAATATATTAAGCCCTGGCGGTAATAAATTTCAACCATTAAAACTTCTGTAAACATCTTATTAAATCAAGCGATAAATCAATCAATCATAGTATTAATCAATCAGCCAATCAAAAAGTAAATCCGTTGATCAATCGATATGTCGATCAATCAATTAATCACGCAATCAATTAAACAATCAGAGACTGAAAGCATGCTGTGATCTATAGAAAACTACCAAATTGAACGGCATAAAACAACAGATAGTGTACTGAATGTGCCGCGTTAGATTAAGAAACCTCTTGATCAAAATCTCTTTTTAGTTTTATAATGATTGGTTGAACGGTAGATGTATAACAACAAGTTTTTAAAACTAAATTACCTTTAGATAAGGAATCGCACTTCCGCTCCCATGCGACTCTTCAGGTGCGATAAGTCTTTAATCTCACACTGACCAACGCAGACCTATGGGCGAATTCTGACCTCTGATCTTCGTTCATGATATCCTCGAGCTCTTTGACCGAGATGAGGCCCAGATAAAGAACATAAACTAGATCGAATCCCTGTTACTATCGATAGATTCTTCATTTGTTAATTGCCGGTTCTCTTTATTGCTTAGATGCGTAATGATTGTGTAAAACCAGATGTCCTCTAGGGGCCTAGATATCTCCAGACCTCTCGTCAGCCTGGTCCGAAGAGTACTAAATTGTAAACTGTATCTTACTCTTTTAGTCATAGATGAATATGATAAAAGATTTCAGTAGATTTGCCAATGCAATCCGCTAATTTTTAGCAAATATTCGTAGTCGTTGACCGATGTCTAAATTTCAAGTACATTTTCAGTCGAATCTGTGATCATTTAGACACAATCCACGCTTCAATGCAACAGCAATTAAGAGTGTTATTGGCTAAATTTTATTCTTTTCAACTGAATTTATCTCTAACGGGTTGGTTCAGTAAACAAAACTTTAGCAAAAATCGTTGAGCTTCGATAATAATTAGAATCACATCGAGCAAATCCCACCGAGCTCTAAATGACCGCCCGGAGTTATCACAACGGAACCTAAGTTCTTAGTATTGCAGTGTGATATCCGCCTAGGTGCTTCAGTTATGCCTCATTATATTATCAAGTTTCTGCAAGTGCGTTTAAGATATCTATGCAGACAGTTAGTTTTGATGAAACGAATAGATGGTCGAGTTCTTAGCTTTCTTCTAGTAAACTGTAAGTCAGGATTCTAATTCAGGTCGGACAATCTCTGAAATTGACTATGTTGCATAAAAACAGACGCTAAATGTAACTTTTTATTTCTGTCATCTAGTATAACTTTGTGAATTGCGGTTTATTACGGAGTTAATTTGAATCCTGATCTATATGAAAAAGTTTTACTGAATTGATAACTTTCAAAAACTTTTCTGTAGGGTTCAGAAAAGCTATTCTTTCAGAAGTTGTTTGATATTCAGAGAGCCTAACAGTCAGTGAAAGTATAATAATAATTATAAAGGTTTAGCGTCTGTTTCCTCTTTCAGGGATGATGTCAGGGACGTCCCCACAGCATACATCACTGCAGATCAATTCACCCAGCATAGAAACACTCGATAGTGTGACATACAGTGCATACAAATTCAATGTTGTGGCTCGGTGTTTCGGAATGATTATGTTCACAAACACCCAAAAAATTTATTTTTGCCCTTAATGACTCTTTAATTTTAACATTAGTTTAATATTGGATATTTTAGCAGTAGTATTTTTACAATAATAAATGCCTCATAAGTTTAAATGTTACCAAATCCACTTGTAGAACCTGTGTGTGTGTCGATTATTATAATAATAACTTCATCAGATTTTGTCAAGGAACGCTATTCAACGTTATTCAATAGAAGTGATTGCAATTAGATATTACTACAGGATATATTATGCACTTATCTCAACGGAATACCAAGTGCACTTTGACATTTCTAGACGAGCATTTCCTATAAGTGGCGACGTGGTTAATTTGTAATAAAGTAAAGTTGCAGTAATGGCTTAATTGGACACACGACTTGCGTAAACTATATCAGCATTTGCGTGTATACATGCATACTTAAATATTGGTTTACAGAGAAATAAATATTAGTGCAATTTTGTTAATTTCCCGTTGTGTACATTGTATTGCGTTATATATATATATATATATATATATATATATATATATATATATATATATATATATATATATATATATATGCTATGTTATGTTCCATTAATATATATCATACTAATATATATCATATTAATATATATTATATATTTATATATATATACTTGTATATACTTGTATATACTTGTATATATATATATATATATATATATATATATATATATATATATATATTATATATATCTATATATATACATATTTTACATGTATATATATAGATATATATAATATTATATATATATATATATATATATATATATATATACAAGTATATACAAGTATATATATATATAAATATATAATATATATTAATATGATATATATTAGTATGATATATATTAATGGAACATAACATAGCATCACTTTCCACATGTATATCGTGGAAAGTAAAAGAAACTAAAAGTTTAATTTAACGTCCTTTTCCCTATCACAAGCAATATTGCCATAGACGGTACAGCTGATATTCGAATCGATGGTCTCCTGCTTCTCAGACAAGCCTGCTATCCATTCGACCATCTAATGGATACGTTGCATATTGTTTCTCTATTGTGCATAAGAGTGGCACTGAATAATCTCTAATCCCGTAGTGTGTTAAGGATGCTTCAGATGATGTTCATTTATTGGTCGAAGGATTACAACATTTGGGATGCAATATGCTAAAAGTTGGATAGAAATCTGAATTATAAGCAATTTGGTCATGCTCTAAGATTTATTTTCTTTCTATAGAATCTTCCTTAAGATTCAACAACCTCTTCCAACTTGCGTCCGTGCACCAGTTAAGCAGAACAGAACTGCATCCCAGCTGAGAGCTACTGAAGCGTAGACAGAGCGAGATCTTTGTCAGGTGTCGGAAAATCAACACAACATTTAAACTCCAGTTTATTTAGTGGTATACGAGGAGTACTGATTGACTCGAAAACCATTTGACAATTGTACTTGAAGATGTATTTATTGAATAATGCGTGCAAATACATAGATGTATATGTTCTGCTATGGTCTTATCAATATAGAATGTGTTACTGGTCAGTCTTCCGAGGCATTTAGTGTTTATGCCAAAATTTACTTAATTAAAAGAGTTGCTTATGATTGTGGGCTGTCAACTAGATAGGATTTATTTATCCACTTTGATGGCCCTTTTGTATGGGCAATTTTGTATTTCATGCTTTGATGATAACGCAGTTAAACATAACTCTCTCATTGAAAATTACTTTTTAAAAAATTGGTTCAGTTGATTTCTGTATATACATTATGAAACACGGGTTGTGTCCCAGATGTTGAATATTAGACCAAAACTGGACTGAACGACTGACCAATAGACTTTAAGTGTTGCAAAGGGCGGCAAAGCACTAGGATCCAAACCAACGTCAGAAGGGCATTGTGTTGGTGAGCGCCTAGACTCCAGAAATTTAAATTTTTTTCTAAAACGAATGGAAAAGAAGGACTATTAGTATCCTGACCCCTAGTTAAACTGAGATTCATGGGAAGGCGATCAGTTTTATTTAACGGAAATTGATTAGATGCGGTAATGTTATGTTTCTTCCGACCATTATAACATCCATGTCCTCATCTGACGTTGATTAAGGCTAGTACTGGATGTAACTTGTCTGATTAGAGGTTAATGAAGCGAGATCATTAACCCTCCTGTTTCTGGTTATGATAAACGACGAAGGCTTTATTTATAGGCCCGCTAAAGTACTTATATAGGTAATACTAATAATAATAAAGGTTTAACGTCCGTTTTCTCATCCAGGGATGATGTCAGGGACGTCCCCAACAGCACACATCACTACAGATCAATTCACTCAGACCAATCTGCGAAAGAAATGTGCTAAGGAGAAGTAGGGTCCTAAACGAAAGCCAGTCCGGTGATCAAAAATGGTCAAGGTAGATTGATTATGTCTATGGTGGGAAAAGGTAAGTTTTAAGCTTGCTAGAGAATGTTGAAAGAGAAAAATAAGAGCGAAGATTAGCAGGTAAAGAGTTCCAGATTGTGGGTGCTGCGTAAGAAAATGAACGTACTAAAATAGTTATATAGGTACTTATTCATGAGCAGTTTTAAATTATTGTAAGAAACTTTCAAGAAAGGAAAGTTAGCTTCTTTGTGATTAAGATAATAAAATATAGAAAATATATATGTTAATCAAGAAGTAAACCCCAATTAATTTTGATTGCATTTTACTTTGTCAGAATTAGTAATTCAGTAAGATGTAGCTTTTTCGTCCATGTTAAAATCCTTAATTGTTACTTTTGTGATAATTGGTCAATTAAAATACCGAAAGCAATCTTCTTGATAGATTTTTTGTCGTCAATAAATTTCATAAATAGTTTTCGTCTAATGCTCTGGATTTGTCGATTTGTCTCACTAGACTTTAGTAGCTCTCTACCGTCATCGATAGCTCTGGAGGTGTGGGACCTTCCGATTAACCCTGTGGACTGGAAACAATTTCTGATATTTTAAGTGATTGCAAGTAGTGGTGAGAGTAATCAGAGAAGTCTCCTATCTTCTCATTTACTAAGAATTCTCCGTCAACCCTATCCAGACAAACAATTGAGAGAATTAATTCTAGATAGCGTCAATCCGGGAATCGCGTAGCTTTCTGTAATAGGCGAACTGCCATGAGTATAAATTGAAATAATGAAAATATGTATTATTTATCATAAACGTATTAAAATGACAAGTCAACATTCAAATTTAATTCTAGAAAGCGTCATTCCGGGAATTGCGTCACTTTTTATAACAGGCGATCTACTACGAGTAAATTGAAATAATGCACATTTTTAGTTTTAAGTATAAAATATCAATTAGCTGTTGTACTTAAGTCAAATTCAGTTTAGTTTCAACTCAAAATGAATAACAAAATTGATATTTAGAATGAATGCTTGGTAATTTCTCTGTAGCTGACCTTAAGGAAGTTATTCCAAAATTGTTTTAATTTCAAATCATCATCGTAACTTATCTCACCTAATTGAGTTCTGAATTAGTTGGGATTGCAAATTTAAATTTAATTTTCGATCATTTTCTGCATGATAAGTCATGTTTCCTCATTATCGCTCAATATTTAATCTCATCTAATTTATTAACAGAGTGACAGATGCCGAAATAAGCGAAACTCAATGTTACTTGCTGTTGATGTTACTTGCGATGTTACGCGTTGTAGTCTTGTTTGCGTGGCGGCTACATAATGTTCTACATGGTATGTTTATGAAATGAAGTCACTCTCGCTTCATTTTCCAACAGTACCCACATAATCAGCATTGACATTTCTACTCAGGTGTAAGTCACTCGTGTCACATTGCCAATCTTTCATTCATATTCTGAATTGACGTTCGGTTAACTGGGGCTAAGTGTTCCGTTGAATGATTCTTTAAATACTTTCCACACCGATAAAGTGGAGTCATGGTTCAAATTGAGGGAAGACGTTTTAAAAAAAATTTAACGATTTCAAACGTTAGTTAAATTCTATCAAGTTAAAACTTCAATCATCATCATCTTCCCTTAAATCCCAGTTTAAAAGAGGTCTGGATACCAATAGACAGATCCATTCGTGTAAGTTTTTATAGCAATTTCTGGAGCCTAGGCGCTCACAAACCGAATGCCCTTTCTGAAGTTTCAAATTAAAAGTCCTATGAGAAAAATAGATTAATATTATGGTCAACATTTTTATTCCACGCTGCAAGGGAATGAAGCAAAGAGAAATTTGCGTGTATATCTCGTTGAAACCGGATATATGCTCTAGGGATGTGAACTTTCAAAGTGTTGGCAAAAGAAATTTATTAACTGCGGTAAACGATGCGTTAGCACTGAGAATTGTATTTACATTTGAATGGTGTGTTTCTCTACGGCTATAATAAATTTTATTTCAATGTTAGATGCTCATACAGTGGTCATTGGATTGGCACGAATTTGATCTACGTTTTTTGAATGAACAAATGGGATTTGGTCGTTATAATCCTCCTGCTCTATGTAGTTGGTTTGAGACGTCCCTGACATCTTCGGTTGCAGATACAGATTGTGAAATCTCAGAGTATTTTTAAATAAAAGGAAAAAATTTTATAGGATAATATTGATGAGGTAGGAATCGATAGGAAAAATCGAGTTAAAATATATACGAAGACATTAGTACTTATCTATCTCTTTATTTACTGCCTACTGGCAGGTCCATGGTATATAGAGCATCCACTCATCATTATCTCCCGTTTTCATCTTCATGTCCACATACGAGTGAATCTTTAACTCATCAATAACATTTCCTTTGAGATACCATTATTCTTGGGGGGATTCTGCTTATGCATTTATTCTAGATTTTTAATAGATTTATTAAAGTGACAAGTCAACATTTACATTTCAAAAGCTTATATATTAAATGATAACGTTCAAAAGATCTTCTTTTACAAATGAACATTTTGCTATCATATATAGGAAAATATAAAATTTATAAAAATAAACCATAAAGTTCTATTTTTTTCAGTGCAAACAATGAAAATGGCTTGCCCTGTATTTTAAGTGATTGAATTTTTATTTGTGATTGATGTCAGAGTCATTTACTAATGACATAATGTTTTATAAGATTACATAATAAACTAATGATATTATGTTCTACACTGTGTTTTTTATAACTGATACCCCAAATTGTTTTAACATTAAAGTCGTAAGAAGTTGACCAATTTTCTTGAAATTTACAGCACTTGACCAGCAGCCAATTCTACAAAATAGAGAAATTTAGTTTGAATATCTTTAATAACGTGAAAGTTATAGTTTCGCGAATATGAGTGGGGTCAGATAAGAAATTTCCAATACAGGATTACGGGAGTGTTACATTTAGCGTATATTATCTCTATAAAAATACTAGCTAACACGCAATATAACATTTCTGCTAATGATGCTTTGAAGAGCAATCATTTCTTTTCAAAACAACGTAAAATACGTGTTGATATGTTCTTAGTTGACAAAGTTATCGAACTTTTTATGCATGCATTGCATGAAGAGAATAAACGAAGAGGACGCCGCTACAGTGGCAGTAGCAGTTGTACCCAGACATGCAATGCATGCATTAAAAGTTCAATAACTTTGTCAATTAAGAACATATCAGCACGTATTTTACGTCGCTTTGAAAATAAGTGATTGCTCTTCAAAATAGCATTAGCTGAAATTTTTTGACGTGTTCGCTATTATTTTTATAGAGATAATTTTACGATGCATGAAACATGCCCGTAATCCTGTACTGGAAATTTCTTATCTGACCCCACTCCTATTCACAAAACTATAACTTTCACGTTATTAAAGATATTCAAACGAAATTTATCTATGTTTGGTAGAATTGGCTGCTGGTCAAGTGCTGTAAATTTCGAGAACATCGGTCAAATTCTTACGACTTTATTGTTAAAACAATTTGGGGTATCAGTTATAAAGTATATAAGGGTATTTTGTAAAGTTGACCGGGACAAGCAGTTTGTGCAACTAAAGCGAAGTAGGTCTATTTCATTAAAATTCACGATGGTTTTTTATACATTTCTAGAATATGAAGAGTGAACTACATTTCAATTTAACGCTGATTTACTGTATTAGTCTTGTTGCCGCAAATTGTAATTGAGCGAGAGAGCGCTACACTGAGTAATCTTGTTCTGATTTCTTGAATCCGTTTACACAAGTCTTTTATAGAGAAGTTCTAACGGACGATTGTGACTCTTGTAATGTGTGTTACTGATTAGTAAAAGTGGAGTACAAAGAGAGGTCTAGAGAGATAGATAGATACACAGAGGAGAGAGAGATAGAAAGAGAGAGAGAGAGAGAGAGAGAGAGAAAGAAAGGAGAGAGTGATGGAGAGAAAAAAATGAAAACGAAGAGATAAACAGAGATAAATAGAAAAAAAGTTTGATGGAGAGAGAGAGAGAGAGAGAGATGAGAGGGTGAGAGGAAGTGAGAGTGAGAAGAGCGGGAGAGATAGAGAGGGAGAAAAATGAAAAGATAGAGGAGAGAAGGCTAGTGAGACGCAGGATATGTACAAGAGTAAGATGTGGACGAATAAGATTAAAGATAAGACGAGATTAGCCGATAAAGAAAATGAAAAGCACGAAAAACAAGCAAAGCCTAATGTGAAAATAGAGTCTTCGAGAAAGAATACGTGAAATTGTGGAATCAGGAATTAAAATATTAATGACGAAGAAATTAATTTGGCTTTTTTACAGTCTGAGTACAATTTATTAACTGGATAGCAGAATAACTTGCATGCAAAGGCTAGTAATGTTCTGATTCTCATAGCCAATATTTAACGTCGATTTCCCTGACAAGTCAGTGGCACATAAGGGACGACCTGACTGGATTCAGCCATTTAACGGCTCAGAATCTGATTACGAGCAGGATGACACGGTATTCTAGATTGTCAAAGGCCTCAAAGAAGGTGCCAAAACAACTTAAAAAGGTATTTGTGAAATTTGAGCCATTTATTAGAGGAAAATATCGAAATCATAGCTAGGGATTTTTAAGTACACTGCACTATTTGTATTAATCAAGAATGCATACGCTCATCGCAATATTTTAATCTTTCAACGAACTTTTCTTTTAAAAAGTAACACTATGTTCTAAATGCCATATCGACAATAGAAGTAGCAATATCTGAGATATATTTATTCGACACCATCTTCTAAAAGTCTGAATTGTAATACTAACAATAAACGTTTAACGTCTATTTCCTCATGACGATGACGTCAGGAACTCGGTTTTGTGAGAAAAGCTTCACGATCGATCATAAAAACTTATACTTGCGTACAATACTAATAACTTCCAATTTCGCAAATCCTACATCTCCTATGATCTCTTTATTAAAAGTTCAGAACTACATTGATTTCTTAGTGACACGCGATTTTCTACATCAGAAATTATCGTGACTTTAATATACTGAAGGTTCAGTCACTTACTGCTCAAAGACTAAATACAGACCTTGCGAACACGCACACATAATGCAATTATAAAGACCAGGCAGGATTGCCGTAATTGAGAATTAAGTAAAGCTCTGCCAGAATTATAGGGATAGTTACTACAAGAAAGAAGTGCTAAAGGAAGATGTGCTTTTAATTAGTAGCTTTGTTAATGTTGTTATGTCCGTGACACTGCATTCGACTTGTAATCTTTCATGCCCTGTTTCGATTATATCAGCGAAGAAGTGATCCCTTTGATGTTTTCAAATCTCTTCATGTAGATGTTGTATGTTTTAAGGCGCGAATCCTATTTAATTATTTCATGTAATTCCTTGCCTGTGATAATCGTCTTCATTCATTTCGATGCATGCATTTTCTGAATTCGTTTAATCTTATGTCATGTTTAATGTGCATATAGCCTGATTTCGTTGTATTCATGTAGTCTAGTTCTTTCAGTCAGTTGATTAATAAATTATAATACTTGCTGTTAAATGTGTTGTAATATTAATTTCAGTGTGAGAAGATCATTCGATTAAATAATACTTGCTTTTAAATGAATTGTAATATTAATTTCAGTGCGAGAAGATCATTAAATTAAATAATACTTGCTTTTAATTATGTTGTGGCAGTAATTACCGTGCGAGAAGTCATTATATTCCTACGAGAATAGGTTATAAATTAGAAGTTCTTAATAAGAATTAGTTCTTCCTACTTGAGCTAACAGCCTTAACTGTAAATGTCACTAGAGAGTAGAGAAACTCTGATTTATTAGTATTTCAAGATTCTTAATTTCTTAATTTCTATGCTGACATCTTTTGCTGATATATGTAACTAATTCATTATAAAGTGCCTCTATAAATATCATGATGACATCGACTATCTGTAAACTATCTTTTATGCATCTTTGTATTCGTGCTTTATATCTATATTGCTGCGATATATGACGTACGTGTAATATCTAATGCTTTGATTTGTAATAGTGTTTTAATGCTATGAGAGACTTTAAGACGGAACCTCATTTTTATATAAAAAGTTATACTATGCCTTTCCACCTTAAATGATGCTATTGGATCAATTTGTGCGTTGGCTAATTTTGTTTGAAATGTATGTATTAAATCTGTATTAAAATATAATAATAATAATATTAGTATTTTACCCCTGGTGTAAAGAATCCGAGGTTGAATAAAAACGATTTCGAACAGTACGTGCTGAATCGCCGGCCGGCTACTCGAGGTCATCAAGCGGCTTAAAAGAATTGCTGAAGCAGACTGTATTAAATATTTACAAAGTCATGGAAAGCCTTTGCCAAAGAAAAGAGGTCTCTCTCTTATCGCCGGTTTGCTCTGTAGTAAGTTTGCCTATGCCTTAAATGAAGTCAACTCCATCGGGATTCATCGGGCCCATTGGGTATTATTATTATTATTATCATTATCAGTATTTTTTCGTGTCTGGGCTGTCTAGGGCCCTGTGCTAGAAAATAAGATAAAAGAAAGACTTTATTTAATTAAAAGAAAGATGAAAAAGGAGATATTTAAAATAATTTCTCTACGCTCTGGGAGGCCGCATTCGCCAATGTGCCACAAACGCAGAAAGCATTAAAGCGTAGTGCAATGAACAAGCGCTGCCATATAAAGGCTTAAATTATTATTATTATTATCGTTATTATATAATATTGTTACTGCATATGTGATAAAATATTATTTCAACTCTCCTACCAGGTTATGTTTCACCCCTTTCTCCCCCTCTTTTGAAACTACTGGATGCTCGCGCGCTGGTATGTTTGATGAATGTTTACCTTAATAAAGTTTGTTCGGTAGCATATCCCTTGGGCTTTGACAAAGATTTTCGATGCATTCAACCTGCTTAACTTCTGAATCTGTTTTCTGTTAATAGAATTACAGGTCAGAGGGTTCTGTCATGTTGCCGCTCCGTGTGAATTAATATTTGTTTTAGAGAACGTGCCACAGTTTGATTACACGCTGTAACTTTTAGATAGACACAGTCAAGAAATGCTTGTTACAACTGAACTCATAGTCAAGATGCAAATATAGAATTATTTTATTCAGTCCAATTGACATTTCGTACCCGGTTCATGTTACATCATAATTAAATCAATTGCTGTAGAAATAATAAGAAACACTTAATGTTTAATGACTCTTTGTTAGAGTTCGACTATTGTGAGTGCCTTTTATTAAATTTTATTTCAGTTTTATATGAGCTTTAATTAATTATTAACTACTACTGATATTGAATTTAGAAAATAGTGTTTATTTAATATAACTGAAATTATTGTTCTTTTCGATTTCGTTTTATCTTATACATCGAATAATCTTTGAGCTTTAATTTGTGCTTTCTCTCTAAAAGAAGCTATTACGTAGCCTACTTTTTAAATTGAGCCTTTAAACGTTCTCATCTAGGTAAAAGAAAGACTTCAATAAATACTCCTGCTGTCATATTCTTTTCTTTCATATTCCGCAGGTCTTCAAAGGTCTTACGTTACACTTAACAAAGCTTACATGTACATCTTAGCGCATTAAAAATTACGTCTCGAATTTTTTTCAAAATGTCTGGTCTCACCCGACAGTCTGTGAGAAACATCGGTACGCATCCGTGGACTAGAAATAGTTTTCTTAATGACTATAATTACTGAATAGAGAGAGACGGAACAATGCGGAAAGCAGCTGCCCGCTCCTGATGAATCTACGGAAGTCTTAGGCTCGCAGTAGTCTTTAGCATTATTTTACCGGCGTCGTGAAGCGCACCTTCACGCCTGCAGGCTGAGGCGAGGTTGTCATAGATTACGATCTTATAAATGACTTGTTATTACTAGACACGGGGAACTCTCAATTAATCATCAGCGATCGACCGGTAGGCCTAGTGAGTCTGCACTCAGACTTCTCTCATTATATCCTGGCTCGAGTGGAAGATAATTCAGAATGTGCCAGGTTTACCGGCTGAAGATGATTGGTTCTTAAGGATTATGCTCGTAATATTTGATTTCTGTTATATTTCTAGTAGAGATGATGCGTTGTGGTATATCTACAGATTGTGTGTGCTGTTTTGTAAGAGAATAATACATGCAATAATTCTATTAAATACATTGTATTTTTGTCAGTATTCCTATCTGAATACATAAGATTTATTTGGTGGCAAGCATTCACGTATGATTGAGCTGTGATCAATGTTGAACCTCAGATCTGCCTCCAGTTGCATTTAAAAGGGCAACGTTTCGGCATTAAGATTCAGTAGCATCAGTTCAATCTTTTTAATATTTAGTTCAATAGCCGCTGATTTTGAAGTTTAATGAGACTTTAGTTTTTCCTCTCTCTTTGTCTCTCTTCTCTCTCTCTCTCTCTCTCTCTCTCTCTCTTTCTCTCTCGCTCCATCTCTCTTTCTCGCTCTCTAGGTCAATCATTTTGTTACAAGTGGGAAGTCTAGGTATAAATTCACTGTCTTGATCAAATTAATTCATCATGTTATCAAGTGAGGTATTCCATTGAACGAAAAATTAATTTAGTTGCTAAGGTATTATCTTTTGTTGCTGCAGAAATTTAATATATAGCTGAATGTTGGCTTCCGATGCAGTTTTTCTTGCCCACTCTACTTTTGTAAACTCTTTGCATAGCACAATACTCTCAGGTTGATGGATTCAAAAAAAACCTTGAAGAACAATGAAATCCAAACCAAGTTTTACAGTTTTATAAAAAGAACATTAAGTACTATTTTAACATATAGCTGATATATTTCTAACTCTTATTATCACTGTTTTGCACATTTTAATTCATATACATATTTTAATGCAAAAAGACGTGCCTGTGTTACTAGTACAGTCTATATAGTATCTCGCTATCATTTTCATGCCAATGCCATCCATCTTATATCATCATATGCTGCATTTTAGGCGACCAGCAACTATAGTTAATAGGACCAATTTTACTTAAATATGTGTTCGTATACACACTTACATGTATTTGTACATATCCTGAAACTTATTCATTTGATTAAAATTTAAACACGTGGATCTCTTCACGCAGATGAAGATGTGAATAAATACAATCATAAATACGAACTGACTACAAATTTAAAAAAGCAATAGGAAGTATAAAACAAACAAACTATAAATTTGCCAAGAACATGTAAAGCAGTCTAAAAAACCGGCCACCGGCCATGACACTGCAATAGTCGTTACTAAAAGACAAGAGCGTAACTAATTATATTTATTGCAATGGAATATGAATTTGTTGTTTTGTTCGACTGCGGCATTAGCGTTTCATATATTGCTCAGAGGAGTGCGGATCAATTTATTTGAACGACAACTTCTATAATGAGAAAGATGTAAGTAAGAGATAAGCTTTATCTCTGCCGCTCATCACTGAAAGAGTCTTCTAAAACTTTTAGAATCAACCATGAATTCCTCGACGACTAATTGAACATCGATTTCCAGTCTTTACGAATAACTTACATGAGGAATTATTTCAAGCGGTCCACGAAATAAATTCCTATATATGCTAAGTATGAACAAGTGAGCGAGCAAGTGAGCATTTACGGCCAATGAGAGTCTTTGGCAGTAAATAGTAGCAATACATAACGTTTTAGTCTGAGAATATAAAGTCCTCTAATATCTGGCCGTGCATATGTAGTAGTTGTCTGTTTATGAAGTTTTATGAAGCTTTCAAATGAAATTTTTGTAAAGAAAAAGACTAAGGTATGCTCAATAACTCTCTAAAATAAGTCTAAGCATATACAAAAATATCAACTTTTAATAAAACTGATTGATAATTTTTAATTGTGGTAATTTGATTCAAAGTCCAATTTCATGGTCATTAATTTATTAATTCTTTCAACAAATCTGTTAAGTAGTCAGACATTATAAATATCTAATTTGTGCCCACCGTGTCCATGTGTGGCATAAAACCCGACACTACATTCGCATTGATTGATTATCGAAACACTTCATTATTTAAATATGTCAAATAACGACAAAACATTTAACAAAACGTCGCACGCTGGGTGCCACTTTCGAATGCTACTTTTAGTCTAAAGAGAAAACATCAAAGAATTCCATCGGTATGATTTCAATCAATCTTTAGTGTCACGGTAGTCCAACCCCTAGTCAGCTGTTTCTTTCTGTGCACCGAGAGAGATCACTAGTCGTTTACCAGCTCTCCATGTTTACTCGTTGTTGCTGTTGTTGTTGTTGTAGTGCGTTCTCTTAATTGTCTTCATCAAGACTAACCATAACGACTAACGATTTACTTCGAGATTAATTTGATCCTACAAATCACAGCGATATATAATCAACTAGATATATCAACTAGATATATCAACTAGATATATCAAAACTCTAACTTTTCGTTGTATACTTTATTGATTTTCTTTTTAGAATGTCTAAATAGCGTAGGGGTAACGTCATGAAGTTTTAAATGACAAATCCTGAGGTGAATTGAACCTTGGTGGGTTCGAATCCCGGCCGCGCTGATCTGAGAGTAAAATCTCGGACATTCACTGGACTGATTATACGGAAAATGGTCTAAATTGCCTAACGGTTTAAACATGTGGCATTAAAAAGTGATAGATATCAACCTAGTTGATTATTCACTATAATGCGTGTTTACTTTTTTTGGTTTGACGTTCTTGTCATAATAGAGCGCTTTAAGAATATTTTTTTATATTAGGTAGACCCTACCTTTTATCGTTGTAATATTAAGCAGTCCAATGGCCACAGTTTTTAGGTCCGATTTAAAGTGCTTTTTCGGACTAACAGTTCCGAAAGATATTAAAGGGTTCAATAGGTGTTCGATAAGAATTAGCAAAACTGAAGCCTAGATCGCAGTCTTATCAGTTTTATTTAGTTGAGTTTGCAGTCCTTATGAAAGAATCGTTTTAATCTTAAAGGAATCCCTTACTTTCAAATAACGGCTCGCTATCTGATTACTTTTGCGAAGCACTTTGTGACTTGTCAGTTTACGTAAATTATGAGCTGCGGTCAATGCTGTTGCTCATTATATTATCCAGGTACATGTATTAGAGTACAAACCGACGTCTTATTGCTTTTCTTTTCGACAATAGTTAATAAATTGCCTTCAGGATGAAGTGCGTTACAAAGTGTAAATTCAGTATGTCCACCGTTTGCATATTGATTTATTGCTAGCCTAGTTTTCACCATTATTATATTAAGTAATTTTAACAGGGGCACGCTTATAATGCATATATCTATGTAACCTATGGCCTTTATATGCACTTGAGCATAATTTACTGCCTACGAAATCGTTGTCATGTATTCAGCGGTTTAGTAAATTTATGTTCTCAAAGATTGACCAGTAGTTGCCTTGGATATTATAAGAAACGTCGCTGCTGAGAAGAAAATGAACCAATTTTAAATTATAAGTGGAGAGTAAATCTTACTCTCTTGTTTTACGAAAATATATATAATTATTTCTTAGCATCGCTGTTATCGTAAATCGCCAGTATTTTGATGATTAAAAAGTCATCAAAATCAAGAATTTAAGGACGTTTTCGAATATTCTAATTATTAATGCTTTTGATGAATCTAAACGTTTATCATTGAAATTATAATATTTAAATATTTGTATTGTTTTGGTTTTGTCATCAGATCTTAGAGATCTTAACGGAATATACTCTGATGATAACGTTTCATTATATTCTGTGATGTTATCTTTCGAAATTTGTTAAAAATTTTAATGTCTATAGTTTATCAGTTGAGAACAACGGCTGCTGGTCGTGCAATATTTAATGACTCCGAATTTAAGTGAACTGTAGGGTTCGAATCCAGGACTGGCGGATCAGAGAGTAAAATCTCAAAGCACCTATAAGATTACTATCATGCATAACTGACTAAATTGCTTAAATGGTTAAAGATCTATATTAAGGTGATGGAGATCACCTTGTATGATCATTTCGCTATAACACACTTTTAATATATTCTATAGAAATGCTCACAGCAATCCTCATCTTCCTCGCACTGCCGAACCTGGCTGCTCTCACGGGATCCAGTTCCAGCGTCCCGGTCTTCCTCCTCGAACCTGAACCCATCTACTACCTGGCACGAGGTCGCTCCGTGACCCTGACCTGCAGAGCTGCTCCAGCCGTCCAGATCAACATCAAGTGCGCCGGGCAGTGGGTGTCTCCTCGGCAGCTGATCAACTCCGAGGGGGTGGATGAGTTGACCAGCGTGCACTACCTAGAGACGAGCGTGGACCTGGACCAGCAGCAGGACCTCGGCGAGGAGTACTCGTGCGAGTGTCAGGCACTGAACAGTGTCGTCAGTCCGCCCCTGATAGCCCGTAGTAGACCGGGCAGGATCGTCACAGCGAGTAAGTCTAATATCATATAGACTTTTTACATATGACGTATGGAGGAATATGACCATGGCCGCCCAGGCTTGGAACAGGCACGGTACTTAGAGAGAGAGACTTTACGTTTCTTTAATTATACGCACATGATATTTGCCTTGCCTTGCCTTAGCCTTGTCTTACCTTACATGATATTTGATATAGGGAAGAGATATATGCCATGGACCTGCCAATAGGCAGTGCACTAAGAGAGAGAGAGAGAGAGAGAGAGAGAGAGAGAGAGAGATAGTTGATATGTTTTTGTAGAGCGACGTGGACGTCGCATGTATGTGTGTTTTAATATTTCTTACCGAAACATGAATCTATTAATGTAACATGCTTATTTTTTATTATTTATTATTATACGTTATTAATTATTATACATTATTTATTATTGATACCAAAACAAGTTGTAGTAGAGAACAGAACAAATATAATTGAGTTACAGCGACCAACAGAGAGATATGATCTTCCTTCAGTTAATCAATTAATAGTCTTTTTAATCGATAGTTTTTTGTCCTGGTTTTGTCCTTATTAGTCCCTACAGATAACTGAACTACAAATGTAGAAACGTCTACTAAGAGGCGACTAATTTAGAATAGAATACACACTGTGAAGAAGTCGCAGTTATGGTCATTTTCCTTGCATAGTGTCATACAAAGAAGATGAAAGGAATGATCTTAAATTCCATGTAACCCCTATGTGGAATAGAAGATAAGGCTGCCTCACGATTTATTTGGAGGACAGAGAAAATGAACGAGTTATACCATGCATCTACCAGTAGGCAATACTGCATGGATATAGTAGAGAGATAGATATGAAAAGGTAACTACACGTTCTACTGTTGGGCTGATAAAAATAAGCCTTCAGAAAATAGAAAAAGTACGTTGTAATTTTGTACTTAAATTGTACAGTTGTCTTGCACCCAAAAGGAAATTAAATGACAAAATGTGAGTTTATTTAGATAAATTAAGGATTTTGAGGGAACGCTTTAAAAATGGTTTGAATCGTTATGAAATTTATACTAATACAAGTACTGCGGAGGCTGCACTAAATTGCATCTAAATTGAAATGCTTCGTATAAACCACTGCTGTAGTATGCTTGACATGTGTTGTCTCGAACTACAGTAACACAAGACAAACATATAAACAGTTCGGTATTAACTTTAAACGGTATATCATAACAAAGTCTCAAAGGTGTATGTTAAGCTCCCCGGTGTATTCCAGCAGGGTCTAAGCGCGGCCTGGAGCAAGGAATGAAAGGAATGATTGTCTAATGGGGCAATCACTTTGTTTAGCAGGTGATGCCCGGTTCTGTTTTCTATTTTGTGAACCTTTGATCCATATATCAGCCCGGTCTCCAATGTTTGTACTCTTTCCATCAGTCCACGGGTTCCATCAATAGGCTATCACAGAGATGAATCTCGACTTTACAGAGTAGGCGAGAGGAAATTAAAGGCTGAAACAGCTTCTGTCATTAAGAATATGTTCTATAAATATATAAATATTTACAGAATACTAATAATTTTTATATAAAATTTCTGTAAAAGTGTTTTGTAGAAATATTAATTAGACCTATATGAATATTAACTTTTAATTAGGACTAGCTTCCTTTCTGCTCAAGTTTTACATGATATTTAAGTTTCCAGTCAGTTTGATAGGTGTCTCTCGTTATCGTTAAAGGTATCCACTGAAAATATAGAGAAATTTAATAAGGTACCAATTGTCTCATCCATATATACATGTAATTGGCATTTTGTCTATTTCGGTTGAGAACATGTCTCAAAAATTGAAATATTGTACTAAAGTTCAATTAAAACTATTTCGGCAGTACTAAACTTCTAAAGCGTTTAAAATTTCAAAACCTTAAGCAAAGAAAGAAAATTGTCAATTTATTCAACAGGTTTTATGGTTTTTGAATCACTGAATCACATATTTATAACGGTGCAACCCTATAATATCAGTGACTTACAATAAACAGATCACATACTTTCTGTATAAACAGAGTATAGATGGTATCTGTTCCGCGGCGGGTTCAGCATTTCAATTGTTTTATGTTCCTACTCATCTTACATAGGGATATATATTTTAACACATCGCTGCATCAGGTCATTCCATTACGTAGCTGTCCAGCTTCAAAGATAAGAAATTCACTGAGTCCAGTAATTACAATAAAAATGAAAAAAACAGCTTTTAAATGAAAATTTTAGTGTTTACACTATCAGGTAATACTGGAGAATAGTTAAATAATACCAGTTAAATATCAATCCATCAATCTAATCAATCAATCTAACCTAATTAATCTAATCTGGCTGGAGCCAGTAGCGACCTCGGTAAGATACTCGACCGCAGATCAGTATGTGCGGGTTTCAAATCCTGTGCTCGCCGTCACTGATATCGCTTTCGAGTGAGGAAACTGACGCTAACCTTAGTTTTACCAGCTTTAATCAATCAATTATATAATAAATCGAATAAACCAATCAATCAATCCATCAATCAATTAATCAATCAATGCACATTTAGCGTTCAGCAGCTTATTAAAAAACGATAGAAAGATAAACGGATCTCGGCGTTTCAAGTCGAATTCATTAAAAAAATATGTTTATGAATCTAAAGGGACTACATTTTATCTCTTCAATTTTCTTTCTCTAATGCATATTCAGACCGCTTTAAATAATTTGTCATTCTTCTTATAGTATTTCATTTAATAGGTGTCACATTTTTAAATCCCAGTTACACTGGGATTCAAGGGAAGATGATGAAACTGAACGTTTTTTGCTAAACCATTAAGAACGTTAAAACATTTAAAATCTATAAACGGTCATTTTTTATAATTTCTGCCAAACCTACTCTAGCAAAATGCATTAGGATTTTACTTCCAGTGTTGAATATGTAGACAACAGGTGGACTATAAATGTAAAATAAGTAAAAGAAGAAATGATATGGATACAATAATCCTAGCGGATAATAGATAGTGACTGGAAAGCTATCAAGATTCACAAGGCTTAGATAACCTTTAACACTGCGCAGCGTCAGGTAAACCACCCTTCTCTGCAAACAGCAACAAAACATCTAAAAGTCTTACAAGTCACCGAGTAAAGTATGCGCAGCTGTGCGCCAAACATTTATGGATGTGTATTGTGGTAAGAGGCTCAAAACTTCGTCAATTCTTGAAATTGATCGGCTGACGTGGAATGAAAATACAATTGAAGACAATTTATGTTAGACAATAGGCACGAACGAACTGAAGTTTTAGTTTAAAAGTATTAACTGATTATTTCTTGTATTACAGTCAATAAGGACGTTAAAAGTTAAGTCGTTAGTCGCTTCTTCATCTAGGCCTTCTTTGTTCAAAATTTCATTCGTGCATAATGGCTTGGCACCATTCTTGGTTCATTTTCAAGTTAGTCGTAAGTATATAAATTTGCTCAATGGACTTCTACTAACTAGCCTAGAGCAGGATTATTGCGCATATTAGTATGTAGTAAATTAAAAACCTAATTTTAGCATTTGGTTCAGTTTAATCAGGGGATAAAGAGATACAATCAGGATGATTTGAGGTTAGAATTGCAAGCATTCTGCTAAGATTGCAACAACTGATGTCATTCCGCAAACTTCTGTCATACACAGATTCGACTTCTAGTCGCGTTAACTTATCACATAGATATAGTGTTAAATTCCACTTTACACTTCTAGGATACTAAATGTTGCCACATGCAGACATCATCGCAGAAGTTAAAACTGCCTGAAAATGATGCATATGCTGCCGGTGGATGCTGGGAAGGTGGGAGGATTAAGCGGTACATGGAGCAGGCGCTCTCATATGTCTCTCTCGTGTCATAATATTATCGGTACGGGGAATAACTTGGACATAATTAAGCATGTGCTCGCAATCGGTCTACACGGTTCAGACACTGGCACTGTAAACAATACAGTACATTATGTGCAGACACACACACGTACACCTAGGCTCACACGGCAGATACTGAGACTGATAAAGAGCATAAGTAATTTCTACTCCATTCGTCACGTTTGCTCAGAAATACCTGAAACTTCCTGTCTCGGCAATTACCTATTACACTTCACCACTCACTTGTAACTGTTTCCTTCTTACATTCATTACAATTTGTATTTTTCAGCAAACTTTCTTATTTCCCTTTGTAACATACAAATTTTTGATCTAAAATAAAGTATTTTTATTGTTTATACTTTTATAGAAGTATGATTATTTATTTTATTTTAATTACCTTCATAGAAGTATGATTATTTTATGTTATTTATATTATTTTAATTATGATTATTTTTTAGAAATGCCAAAGAGGTTTGAGCAGGAACCGATTGGATCAAATGTTGAAGTCGGATCAACCGTTCGTCTACAGTGTTTGCCTCCTGAGGGAATCCCGCCTCCAAAGGTTGGCAATCTGAGTTCTATTCTATCATCAATTTTCTAGATAATAAATGAGAGTAGTTACTCAGGTTAGAGCACTTGATAAAACATAAAGACTCTATAAATTAGAGCACAAAAACATAGAAAATACAGAAATAATTAATTTCATGACAGAATACTGTAACATTGATGAGCCTTTCTCTTGATTGGCAGGGTGTACGTCAGCGGATCAGACAGTGTAGGTTTCAAATCCAGTGCTCGTCTAATGCTTCATGGACAAGATTTCGTGACATGAAGTTTACATAAAACACGGCATTAGCTCTCAAAACATAAATGTTAATGTTGACACCATCAGGGCTTGAAATTTAATTGCAACGAGGAAAAGAATTGATGGAAAGTGTCATCTGAGGTGAAGATTTGAAATCAGTATTTAAAATCATCCGTTGTATCATATAGCAGTTTGATCATAAATTGAACCCACGCATCCTGCTTACTCGGAAAATACTCTGCCCATCAGACCATGAGTCATCATTACAAGTGTACTATTTTATAATCTGCAAATTATACAATTATTATAAGTTCACAAACTCTCAACATATTTATGTACATTTATTGATAATTGGGCATTTTATTATGTCTCGTATGCTATTTGCCTGATGTCTGAGAAAGTTCCATTAACAAATCAAAATATGTCAGGCGATTAGCACAAATATTACTCTGTCTGTTATTGACTTCCGTTACGGCAGTGTTCGTTTAGCTTCTGTCCACTCCATGTATGAGAAAACTAAAAAATACACGAGATTTAATGTGTAATTTATGAAAATACGCGAGAACTCATGAGAATGGTCTTTATGGTTGGGTGATTGCTGGTTTCATTTAGAAGGTTGTAATTTTTCCACCTAACATATTCTGGCATCATGCAGATAGTATAAGCCATTTCATTTCTTTAGAATTTTGCACCGTTTTGGACCTTCCACCGGCTTGGATTTGTCTCAATAGTGCTCGATATTGTCGTGTACGACTTGTACGACTTGTACGACTTGTACGACTTGTACGACGTGTACGTATCACTCTAATTGCTGCTATGTTAATCCCTCCGTGGCAACCCCGAATAAGGAAGTTTTATGAGTTGTTAGTGTTGCAAGCTATATCACTAGATTAACTTAGTGGACATTTTTATGTAAAGGACTTTATATTCTACTGTGAACGTTCTTGTCTGACTAACATATTGGACTTCTTTGGGCCGCACCCTAATCCTCGCCGTATCTACCCCGAATAGGGATATACGACACGCTAAACAGAATTTTTGAGGCTGTATCTAAAGAACTAAACAAGAGAAATTGTTTCTATATTGGGATTTTTCTTAATATTTTAGCATTAGATTTACTGATTAGCGACATTAGATTTACTGATTAGCGACATTAGATTTACTGATTAGCGACATTAGATTTACTGATTAGCGACATTAGATTTACTGATTAGCGACATTAGATTTACTGATTAGCGACATTAGATTTACTGATTAGCGACATTAGATTTACTGATTAGCGACATTAGATTTACTGATTAGCGACATTAGATTTACTGATTAGCGACATTAGATTTACTGATTAGCGACATTAGATTTACTGATTAGCGACATTAGATTTATAGATATAGCGACAGATTTGTTGATAAGGATATCCAAAGTGTCAAGGTGTCTTTTTAGAGATAACATGCTATAATTGCAAAAATGAGATAATTATTTCGATTTATAATACTCTTTAAATGGTAGATTATGGGAGTTTACGACTTTGAAAATTGAGTGTTCTCATATATATATATAAGACATTGTTTGCTTGTTAGCCTACATATTTTATGCCAAATTGCATAATGTGATTATTTTTATATTATTATGTCAAACATGCAGATTTATTTCATAAATTTTCAGGTGTTCTGGTTGAAAAATGGAGAAGTTATCGAAGAGAAAGATATAAACTTCATAATATCGCACGAAGGAAGTTTGATCATAAATCAGGCTAGACTTTCGGATTCTGCTAATTATACTTGTGGGGCCCAGAACATAGCAGCTAGACGCCTTAGCGAACCGGCTGTCCTCAAAGTCTATAGTATGTATTTTAATATTATTCTCTCCTATTTTTCTTTCTTTCTCTGTTTCTCTGTTTCTTTCATTCATTCTTTCTTTTTTTTTTTTTTTTTATCCAAATGTCGCTTTACTTTATTGTAGCGGATTATATTTATGTTGATATTTGATGTTTATCAGCATCATCATCATGTCATCTTTGTATGGGATAGTTATGTGGCAATTGAATAAGAAATTGATCTGCCGGCTATTAATCTGAATATCTATTGTAAGCTTTTAAAAATTTGAGCCATGTAAACTCCTATCAATGTAAACTTTATAAGAAGTTAGCAATATTTCTTCGAAATGTAAAATATTATCAGCGTAAGTAACTGACCAATTTGGCATATTTTACTTAACTGCCTGACACATTGACTGTATGTGCTCTATGGGCTGGTTTAATGAGCGTTGCTGTCAGAAAGTTAAACATTATTGAGATAAAGTGAGTGCAAATCTTATGAGAAAATTTATTTACACAATCTCCTGTGCGTGGAAAGAGCTTGTTCATAGCTCACTTCAAGTGTCATTGAACGCTTTATCAGTGGAACTGTTCTGCAGTTGACTCAGGATCTACGATGTTATATTGACTGAACGAAATCTTGGTCAAGCTAAAAACCCATTTCTTTCCGGCATAGGTCTAAATATTGACTATCATGCTTTGGATCATGGGCTTGCACTGTTTGATCGCGCTTTCTCTTGTAGTCTTTTTTATACTCTGTCGTCATCGTGTGGTGTTTTGGCATCTGTTTGTTTTGTGCTGATTCTGCATGAGACGTCCCTGACATTGCCTTATGACGAGGAACTGGACGTTAAATTCTTATTGATTGAAATTACTCGCCGAGCGTTCTTATAGCAATTTGACGTATCTCATCTCTACTGATAGTGAGCGAAATAAGGAGTTTTGCACGATCATTATATTCTGTTAATGTTTGAAATATTCTGCTAATCAAATAAAGTTTGGCATCTCGATATCGCCATAAGCTCGAAATCATGATTCTAGTCAACGACTGTATATTTCATTTATTACCTTTCTGCTGCTAAACTGCATTAAGTCTACGCAACCGTCTTCTTTTCTCTTAAAAACTATCAGTGATACCAGTCGGTTATTTCTTTGCACTTTAATAAATACTTTTGACTTACGCACGTATGTAATTTCAGTCAATTTTACATACTAATCCAATTATTTCTGTAATAGCGTACATTTAAATTACCTATTTGTTATACAGTGGAGTTGATAGAACATCCGATATATCAGCAACAAGTAGCAGATTAGATATTTATGAAAATCGTCACTTACTATCTCATTGCTTTACAGAAATGGACACTAAACGTCCCGGACATCATCCTTGTATGAGGAAACGGACTTAAGCCATTATTATTGTTATTATTATTCTTATTATATTAAACAGTTAAGGAGTTAATTTCAACATCTCGTAAATTCAGTTGACCCACTGAAATCAGTTTTCATCGCTATCAGTTTTCAGGATTTTTTATTGAAGATTCAAACGTTCAGTTCCACTCCAGACTAGGATGTCTCCAAGGTACGGAGTTTGACTAACGATCGGTGATAGTTCGGTTTATAACTGTACTCTGAAGTGACGTACTCAACGCTTTGTTTGGACGATGAAACTGGGCAGGAGAAAGTGCAAGATAAGAGGAGAGAGAGAGAGCAAGAAAGAAAGAGAGAGAGAGAGAGAAATATATATATAGAAGAACGAGTAAGGAAGAGAGCCACCATTGAGTTTTCATTGAGTCACTGAGAACGATTCTCAATGGCGGAGGATCTAACTACTCGTTCAAGTGGTCGTAGGTTCAAAGACGGGTTAGGGTTAAGTTTCAGTTTCCGGCTAAGCTCTCCATTTCATGAGTATTTCCACCGTCTGCTCCGTTTTCGCGGATTGTTTTCACTCAAAATGGAAATACACGAAATGTATGTTAGAGATAGCATTGCATATTCTTGTGTTATATTCGAAAAACAATCCATTCTAGGATGGCAATCTTGGCAAATGATCAGGCAAAGGTTATATTCATAACTTAAGTTGCTTATACTTGCGATAATCTGAGCAAAAGCTGTCTGCACCACCAACTCTATTTTACAAAAGTATGGATCTCTTAGACTTGCTGAGATCTTCATTTATTTTAAGTTTCTATTTTCAATTTAAAATTTCTCCTTTACGTATTACAATAGGGCCTACGTACAAAAACAATTTTACAAGATGGCTTTATTGACTTTGTCAAAATCATATGCAAATACACTTATATGTATTCAAAATTTTGAAAAAACCTGACCTTTTTATACTAACTTTAACTTGCAATTGAAAACCTTTGTATTCTAACTTTTACCTGAAATTTAAAACTTTTTTAACCTAACTTTAACTTGAAATTGAAGCCGTCATATCCTTTGTAGTATTTTGCACTTATTTAGGCATGACTACGAAAGCATTAAATTTCTTTGAGTTTAATTAGAAATTTAGTCGGGTTTCTTAGATCATTACAGTGTAGGTCTCTTTGTTATATATACACAGTCGGTTCCACTTGTGAACGAACAAGTCAAGATATTAATATTTGCAGAGCACTCGATGTCATACAAGCAGCTGGTGCATATGTGTGCGGAAGTGCCGAATCATATGATGGGAGGCTCAGTCCTCTCTTGAAAATCAACCCAGTTGTTAATTTATCTTCAATTTAACCAATAAATTTTAAAGCCAATTACGATATGTTTTTCTTAAGAATAAAGTTATGTTGTTTAGAATGAGGAGGTATAGTATTTTTAAACAAAGTCAGCTGTTCGTTGCTTCACAATCACTCACCATTGTCGAGTTACCATCTTAAGAATTTTGTTAAAGCATTCAAGTGATACAGGATCGCATTGCAGAACTCCGGAAGTTATATAGCAGAAATTTTTTAATCAAGTGAATTTACACTGTGTGCTAAATTATGTTGTTTATTGGGGCCATGTTTTGTGGGAATTATAAGTCTATAAGGTGCGTCTACAGTTGATGATTTTTCTTCTCAAAGAAGATAAATGTTCTTTTTCTTCAGTGCACTGTCAAGTGGCAGATTAAAGATACATATTCATACTCGAAGTCTGTTTTCTCGCTCCATAAGATCACTCCTTAGATCAACAAGTTTATCCTTTCACAAAGTCTATGCCTTATCCATACCTTATGTAGTTATAGCTTGAGAAAAGTATGGCTTCTGAGGTGGTTTCCCGTTGCCGAAGATAAATATAAAAGTAATTGATGGCAATATACAATTTAATAGATAGATATTTTTATTTTCACGAATTATATTGTAGTTATTATAAGTTCTAATATAAATTTAAAAAAAATTATAATTACAATAAATATAATAAATATAAATTTATTATATTTCATATTTAAATATATTATTTATATTTATTATATAAATATAATAATTATATAAATAATTATCATATAAATAAGGAATTATATATATTAGAATTCTATATTTGATTTGTCATTTCTAAAGATCACGATAATAAAATAAAATACTAAAGTTGTATTTAGTAAATATTATATATTATTATTTTACAAAAACTACTTGCCAACTATTTATACATGTACATATAGAACTAGCTATGTTACGGTGTGTGTAGGTCAGTTCTGAAAATGAAACAGTGAGTGTTATCTCACTAAACAAACCCAGCTATCAGAAGACCATTACTCCTGAGTCATCAAGTTAGCAATTGTTACGTCGACATCTGTCTCAAGAGACTTTTACGTAGAAACTTGGACTCAGTTCCCGTTTCTCTGAAATTCATTCATTCAATAATCTAATCATTTTGTTCACCTTATGCTCCAGTACATAGCTACAGTCTCAAACTACCAGTTTCATGTTACATAATGTTTTCTAAACAACGCAAGCTTTCGTTTTTAATAGAGTATTGTCAAAATTATCAAAAAATGGTGTTTTCGAATATTGATTTGGTTTGGAATTGCATTCGATTAGCGAATACTCTATTTGTGGCTCACCGGTTTAGTGTCATCGGGCTCGATGTTGAAATGGTTAACAATAGTAGTCTATTTGTCTGGAAGAAGGTCATAATTTTACATATACTTTAATTATTAACAATTTTAAAAAAATCAATAGTTTGTAAACAATGCTGGAAAGAAAATATGGCTAAACATTTATTATTCGCTCTAATATTATTGAATATCAATTAAAACTTTTATAGAGGTTTTAATCGAAAAGAAATACATTTTATGCAGTGCCTGAGTTTTATCAATGTCCCGTTTTAATCAATACTTTCTATTGCAAAAACTTCTCAGTTTGACAATTTCGTTTTGTCTTTTCTTTCAATGTTAATCTTCAGAGGAAAGAGAGAGAGCTTGGTCATCCAGACTGCTGGTTGACCGATACAATTACTCCGCGCCACTCGAGGGACAGAAATATAGTTCATTAGGGTTGCTTGATCTACCAGTGAACTATCGGGGTTAAGGATGCTAAAGTGTTACTGCAACAGGACTAAATTGAAATTGTTATTGTGAAAACGTGGCCCTTCTATTTGCCGTTTGAAACTTTAGCACGTTAAATGCACCAAATAATATTAGTATTAATAATAATAATAATAATAATAATAATAATAATAATAATAATAATAAATATTTTAAATATTTTTCATCTTTCCTTTAATTAAATAAAGTCTTTTTTATCTTATATTTTAGCCCAGGGCCTTATACATCCCAGGGCATTTAAAAAAAATAATGATAATAATAATAATAATAATATCATTTAAAGTGCTAATATCGTCATCAATGACAACATCGAGCACTATTGAGACAAATCCAAGCCGGTGAGCATGAAAGGTCCAAAAAGATGCAAAATCAAAAACCAAAATGCAAAATTTGTTATGAGGTACTTACTATTAAAATAAATCCTTGACATTCATGACTAATTGTCATGTCACTGTGGTGAATTTTCTCTCAAATCATGACAACCTCGCTTCTATTGGCGCTGAAAGGCCGTTATGGTTACATTTGGTAAGTTTAAATGTATTCACGTAAGCCTTTTAAAAAGTCGACCTTAAATCGATTTAAAAGCATAGTGATTCTTTCTTCTCTAGAATATCCAGCGGAGATTCTTATTGTTGCGAAGTTCTTAAGCACGATCAATTCCTGCACTAAGAGTGGGGATCATAGTCTGAATGATGGCTTTAGCTTATAAATAGAGAAGCATTCGATCACCACCTTATCTGCAGCAAACCAGATTTCTTATGCCACTCTAGGCTCTAATGTGTCATAACAATCTGCCACGTTTTAATCAAATCAATTGAAATGTTGATGTAATCATATCTAAACGGAAATACTTGATTAAGATTCCAGATGTTTACAATTATACAATTATATTAACTTTACTGAAGGGTAGTAATAGCTAGGCCTACCAAATACCAATGCGGTATGGATATACTGTTTGATCATCTCTTTGATCACATACTTGTTTACTCTGTGGTATAAATTAAAAATTTACTGACTATAAATTTATTTATTTAGGATGTCGGTCATAAGCACTTTCTGATACTTCTTTGAAATCTATATATTGAGGTTTTTAAACCTATAGCAAAGAACAAAAAGGAATATATTGTAACTAAATCCATAGTAGAACAAAATTAGAGAATACATTTTTGGTAATTAGTATTAACCATTCCATAGAGACAAATAGAAAAGAGCGGAGGCGTTATATATGATGGACCTGACAGTAGGCAATGCACTAGGAGAGAGAGAGAGAGAGAGAGAGATAGAGGAAAATCGTTATATTATGAAAGAAAAATTCAAAGGAGTGTTGGACTCCGTTAGTATTATGACAACGATAATCCGTATGGGTTTATCATCGAACTGAACAAAACCTTTGGACTTTCTTAATAATGTGTATTTTCTTGTCGGCTTCAAAATGCCATAACGAACATACTTGCATTTAAATTATACACACATGTACGCTTATTGTTAATTCAGACTTTCTGAATTTCATTCATAATTGAGAATATTTTCTTTTTTGATTAATTGATATGAAAAGGAGAAGAGTTGAAAAAGTCAATTCGTATTCCAACCCTTATTAAATTGAGATTTAAGGGAGGATGATGATAATGATGATTGATTAATTAATATGTATTGAATCTAATTTTAGTAAGACACAAATTTATATTATTTTCCTCTCTGAATTTAAAATGGAATTTTTACGTATCAAATCTAAACTTATATCTTTTCTAAATACATGTATAGAAAATATTAATAGCGCTGACAGAGTGTGAGTGGAATTATTAGCGACATTTGTGTGTACGCTGGGATATTCTAAACGTCTCAATTACAAGCACATCAGAGGACACCCTGTACAAGAGTATCAATATTATCCTTCTGTCATCGTATCGATATCATTTTCTCTTTGTTCGTAGGTCCAAGACACACACTGTGTGCCTAACAAACTCGTCGATATCAAGTCGTGCTCTTAATGGCAGATTTACATATTAAACAGAAATCGTTTCTGTAACAGTGCAACCACGAACGCTTTCTGTTTGCTCACTTCTGTTTCGACATTCACTAAAAAGATTAACTTTCCCACAGCGAATCTCGCTATGCGTCTAATATTTAACTGCTTTAAATTCAATTTCTAACCAAAAAAGGGACAAATTTATTTTGAAAAGTTTAAACTTTTAAATATTTAAGCAAATCAATAAATCTAATTGTCGGTTTCTGTGGATTTAAGGATGTCTGCTTGTCTAATTCAATGCAATATTTAATCAAAATCTAAAATAGTCATATCTTAGGTAGCTAATTGTTTTTACTCATAATACATTTTTGGTAAATGAATTCAAATGGACGACTTGCTAAAGATTTTCATTCATAAGAGTACATTTCTTTTATTATAAAGCAACTATTTTTTCGACCAAATGTCACTCATGTTAAACAGAACTCACAAATTCTTTAGCTAATATAGTAGAACACTCGCTACAGAAACAGTATGTTAAGGTTTAGATTTAAAAATTGCTTTTAAACAAATCGTAGTGATTTTCGAATATACTTGCAATTCTCAAAGATTTTGAGCTGTGATCTGAACTCATATCATGCATGTTATTGAAATTATCTCAACGGTAAACAACGAATTGAAATCAATTTGATCTTGTATGTTATGTCAAGAAAGTATTCGCGATAAGTGCTTTTAGAATGAAGTTATTATATTGACTTTACTCACGAGCTTGTGTCTGAAAGACCAGTGAATATATTTATAGATCTTACTACAAAATTCTTCGAAATCTGTAAATTGTTATCATTGAATTAAATTAATATTATCGAATTAACTCATTATTGAATTCAGTTGTTATCACTAAATCAGTTTAATGTTTTAGCATTAATTTCGTCTCTTGACTATACGTAGATTTTACTAAGCCTTACTGGAGGTTTTTATCATTGCAGACCGGTTTATTTAGTTTAAAAAGTCACAACAGTTTAACAGATGTAGAAAAGATGAAGATACAAATCCAAAAAGTGCCTAGTGAACATTGGTTGTGATTACTGTTACACTCTAATAAGCACCATGGATCTAAAGTTGAAATAGTTGTGCATTTGTATAATTAATAATACATTGCAACATAATATGTCATTAGATTTTTTTAATTGCTATTGTTATTGTTGCGTTAGACTAATGTTTTATAATACATGTAGAAGTAAAAAAATATTGCTTGAAATGATTCTAATTCAGATTCTAAATATACCAGAAACAAACATGATTCTGATCCTAAAGATGCTAGAGGATAAATTCTTACGGATTTCTTTTTCCGCTTTGCTTGCAGTGAACGGTGGATGGTCCAGTTGGAGTAGATGGACTGAATGTGGAACTGATTGCATGAAGTCCTTCCAGAAGAGGACTCGACTCTGCAATAATCCAGTTCCGGTCAACGATGGGACTCCATGTAGTGGAGACAAGATGCAAAAACTTCCTTGTACCAGTCAGTGCAAAGGTCGGTCCTAATTTTCTGTTTATAGAAAACTGAAGTTGACCTTATCATCGTCTAGATCCTCCACTGCAGCCATGATACTGACTAATTTACTCTTAGCATTTACGATTGAATAAATTTTGATATTTTAAATAATAAATTAATTATTTAACCAGTCAATAATTATATTTAGTATTATAGATACGTCATCAAGCCATACCTGTCTTATTTTTGGCTGAAGCCAGTGGCGATGTTCGTAAGATTCTCAACCGCGGATCAGTATGTGCGGGGTTCAAATCCTGGCCTAGCCTGTCACTGACATCACTTTCGAGTGACGAAACTGACGTTAACACTAGCTTTAATATTTCCATTAAAACATTAGAATGATTAGCTGGATGAACACTGGTAGGTAATGACAAGATGACCGGGGTCCAAGCTGAGTGTCTTGTGATGCTTCCCCCACCCTCCCCCCCACCATACCTACCTATCCTCTTCTAGCTTTTATTCCCCTTCCGTCTCCCCGCTAGAATCGGCCCCCGCCCTAGGCTTCATCTTTTCAAAGACTTGATCATCCGCAGCAGTTACCTGCATGGTGTGTCTGACCGAACAACCTGAGTGACAAAGAAGTAGAGATAGGTTAGAGAGAGGGAGAGAGAAAGAGGGAGGGAGGGAAAGAGAGAGAGAAAGAGAGAGAGAGAGGCAGAGAGAGAGAAAGAGAGAGAGAGAGAGAGGCAGAGAGAGAGAGAAAGAGAGAGAGAGAGAGAGAGAGAGTGAGTGAGTGAGTGAGAGAGAGTGATTGATATATATATATATATATATATATATATATATATATATATATATATATATATATATATATATATATATATATAGAGAGAGAGAGAGAGAGAGAGAGAGAGAGAGAGACAGATAGACGAAAGCAATTTCTTAGTGAAAAACTAATTGATAGAAAACAGCAAGAGAGCCACCGAAGAGAGCTGCGATAGAAGTTAGAAATTGAAATTTCTAGATTTCTAGATATGCAAAGAAAATGAAATAAAAGACGTATCGTTTATCCTACCAATGAATTCAGAGCAAGCCTCAAAGAAACAGCAATATTTATAGTGCAAGAACTTGAAATAGAGAGTTTAAGTATGTGCAAAAAAGATTAAACAATGAAGAGAGGCAGAGCTATAACGAATTAAGTGGAATGAATGGAAACTAATACTTTGTAATTTAAAATAGAGAATACAACGCTAACCGAATAAAAGAAATAAAACAATCAGAGTTCTAAAGGAAAATGGTACTACATGTAAATACAATACTTATACTATTTGAAATGATGTTAGTATAGTTAGTATGCATTGAATTTTGTAGTAGTACCAGTTAAGATGTTAGTTATTTACAAGTTAATTTAAGGTCAATTATGCAGATGATTAGCATATAATGAGACTAGAGTGAGAAAGTAGCAGGAAGACTGGATAGAGTAAAGTAACAGGAAGTAGAAATTTCTGCAGGACACGATCTCAGATTCATGCGGATAATCCCCACTACTGGCGGTCCATTATTTCAGCTTCACGCTCTTTCTTCAAGGCTGGTCATGCAAGGCTTTTACTCTCTCTTTGTCCTTCTTGAGCGCACCTCCCGGCTGCCTTAACTTACTACAACGCCGCATCCATAATAAGGTCTCAAGACTTTGGAGGGAGGAGTAGAAGAGAAGCTTCATTTTTATTAAAAACAAGCAGACAGAGAGATTGAAAACATTTTATATGCAAAGATTGTGAACACTTTTCTAAGACATAATTTCTCCGTGACCGTAAAATATCCTGTATACTTGTGAAATACTTTGATTAGATTAAAATATGTATTTTGAGAAAAATTACCTTAAATAAGTGAGTGAAGACATTTTTTAAATGACAGAGGTTTGAGAGATGTCTTTAATATCATTAACTTAATAGGCCTAGCAATAATTTTACCGACTGCTTCTGCACGAAAAGTATGTACTATTAGAGAGGAACTGATCTGATTTGAGAACTTTAGTATTGGTTAAATATCTCAACTTGCAGTTCTATCTAGGGTTCATTCCAGCATTACTCTCTGCTTAAGTCTTATTTTTTAATTATAAATTTTTCTATTGAATAGTTTAATTGTTAATTGAAAAGCATGTCTTCTAAATAAGAGCCGTGAGTTCGATTCGCGCTACCGGTGACATCTTTGTGAGCAATTATTTTTCTGAAGCAGATGTTAAACAAGGCCTTAAATAAGATTAAGAGGATAACTGATTTCTGATCCTTATCTGACTCGACGGATTCAGTTAGTATGGCCTCTCATATCGCCTGTAATTATCGGCTAATCCTGCCCATCTAACCTAATGAGAAGCCTTTCGCTGTTAGCACGATGCTAATTGTTAGGGCATACGTTGAACAAACAGAAGAACAAAGAGATTAAACCTGGTGGATTATGTCCATATTCCTGAGGGCTAAACCGGAAGGAGCGGGTCCAAAGATTCTGGCTTATCAACCACAAATTACAATCCACTTGATCAGATTGTCGGGACCTGTTATTACATGGAATGGCTGCAGGCAATTTGGTGGCTGCTTCATAATGCTGACTAAACAAGATAACAAATATCGAATCTCTGGTGGTGGTGATTAAAGGCCAGCCTCGCCTCCACTGATATCCAATTGATAAAAAGCAATTATAAGCTGATTACTTGAAAATTAGCGAAAATCCGGTCACTTAGTAAATTTTTATACTAGAAAGTTGCAACTTTAAAATAGCATTATCTGGTATTCGTATTGAAGGCTTTTACGAAGATATCAAAACATTTAATTTTCACTTAATAATTATATTTTATTTCTCTAGATATATTGTAAGACTCTGATGTTAATATTTTGTCTAATAATAATTGTAAAATATTAATGCTTTTCTATTGATTGATATTGTTTCAGGCATATCTTTACGCTTTTGTATATTTTCGTAAACACCCTTAAATTAAATTCTTGTTTAGTTTTAAGTCAGTTATCGGTGACGCTTTGCTAACTGGATCTGCCAATTACCCCAAAATGCATGCCAATTACCCTACGGTAAATGCGTGGTTAGTAATGCGACATAATGAGAAAAAAACTGATTCGGAAAAACCCTAAATTCTATCGAATGAACGGGTAACTGCACGGTTAGTGCGACGTTTAAATATTTATCAGTTACAAATGTACAATCTTTATAGTGTATATGATTAATATGTATTTTTGTCGACTTCTTCAGTTGACGGGTCGTGGTCGACTTGGTCGTCTTGGTCGACCTGTAGCGTGGATTGTCATCAGCACAGGAGGAGGCTGTGTGACAGTCCACCCCCCGTCAATAACGGGCATCACTGTAATGGTACTGATCTCGACACAACAAACTGCACGGGCGGTCACTGCATAGGTAGATATCGATGTATCATTTCTGACTTCTCTATTGTGGTTATCACACAACGCAATTGTCATGCTATCATGCAATGACGAGGACGGGCGAGTTACTAAGTTATTATTAATAAATATCTTGTTCATGTGCATCAACAACAAAAAACTAATACCGTTTGTAGTCTGATTTGTTTCTCTTTAACCGTTTACTCTTCCTGAATACGTTTCGATTATTGAGATTTTATTGCCTTTGATTGAGGCCCCACTTATGCCTCCTTCAGTTTATGAAAAGGAAGTTAAGCCGTATTGTGTTATTGTTCTCAATTGGACAGTAGTAAAATAGTTCTTCCAAGAATCAGTTTTTAGTTAAATTAAAACAGTTATATTTGTTCTACTTCAACGCGGATTGTATATTTAATCTTTTACGCAGAGTTAGTTATTTTTCAATTGTCTGACAGTAAATTGTTCGATTTATTGACTGATTGATACTTTGACCGTTTGATTGAATAATTTATTAATTGATTTATTTAATGATTTGTTGATAGACTGATTGATCATTGAATGTTTGATTGATTCAAGATTGTCTGATTTAACGACCGATAGACTAATTGTCTAATTGCTGGGTGGATTAACTGTCATCGACGATTCACTCTTTAATTGTTTAATTAATTCTTCGATTGATTAGTTAATTAAGCGACTGAATGACTGATTGATTAATCGAGAGATGGATTATCCTCTTGCTTGATGATTGTTTAATTGTTTAATTAATTCGACGATTTATTAATTAATTAATCAATTGAATGACTGATTAATTAATCTATAGATGGATTGTCTGCTTGATTGATGATAGTTTAATTGATTAAATGATTGTCTGGCTACTTCATTAACTATTGTATTGATTGATACAGTTATGAGCGGGGTAAAGAGCGGAGGTGTCGCTATGTACGTTGGGCTGATTGTGGCTATCACTGTCTTCATACTCGTTGTCTGCCTGGTTGTCCTGTTGCTGAGACGGCGACAGTGCCGTGCCGCAGGTCCGTTGCTCTATCGTACCGGTTCATTAGATGAGTCTGATCAAATCTGAAATATATTCCATCGAATGCCAATTTTACTGCTATCGTTTCATCGTAACGTAAACGAATGACGAGCTGTGCGGGAAATATCGCAGAAATGTCTTTGCTTTCAGAGGTTTGGTGTGTAGAGGTCGTTTGGAAGAGAATAATTATTTCTAACGACATTCTTGTACAATCTGGTATTTCTGTCCTAAAAAAAGTTGAAAATCATAAATATTAATTGGAGCTAAAGCATACACTAATTTAAGTCTTATTTGATACTAGAAATAAACAATATGTTTTAATAAAAATAAGGCATAATGCTACTTATAATAATAAAGGTCCGTTTATTAATCCAAGGATGACGTCAGGGTTCCGTACTACGATATTATTAACGATATTTTTAACCACAATATGGCCTGGATTAGATGCCGTAACATCGTGCATATCAGGCAACTGTTCCATAGGCATCAATAAAACTACACTATTACTCTGATTGTGGTATTACGCTGGGTGAGGTATTAAACTGAGTAAAGTATTACACTGAGTGAGGTATTACACTGAGTGAGGTATTACACTGAGTGAAGTATTACATTGAGTGAGGTATTACATTGAGTGAGATATTACACTGGGTGAGGTATTGCATTGAGTGAGGTATTACACTGAGTGAAGTATTATGCTGAATGAGGTATGTGAAATTATTATAAACATTTGTGTTTTCCTTTCAGGATTGAACGCTAAGACTTCAACAAAGCTAAATCATGGTTAGTTGCTAAGTTAATTTTGTCTAAATCTTACTTATGCAAAAAAGTAATTTAGCGTTCGTTTAATTTGCATTTAATTGTCCGAGAACTAATTAATTAGCTGTGATTAATTAACACTAAATAATATTTCCAGTGCAAAAATTTAGCTTACACTGAGGAATGAAAAATTTGCAATCCAGAAGCTGCAATTCTACTTTGAATTCTTAACCTGTAAATTCCTCGTTATGCAAAATACAGGTGATAAATTTCTGGGAAAAAAGATGGTTGAGATAGATATGATCATGCATGCACAATGCTGTTAAAAGTTGCCTGTAGAATGCGACTCCTAATGTTATGAAAGTTAAAATTTATACAAGGCCTTGACGATGAAATGGGAACTCACATTTACAAATTAATTTAATATTACAAACAAAAATTATAGTACTAAAACCCTCAATTACAACATCGAGCACTATTAAGATAAAATCAAGCCGACGAGCAAAAAGAAGGTCCAATAGCGGTGCAAATTCCGAAATCCAGCAAAAATTAATTATTTTTGTTTACATTTTAACATTATTTCAGACATCTTACTGGGACCAGACTTAACAAAGACCATTCCAGTAATAGCCCAGGACAAAACTTGCGGGAACAGTAGCTGCAGCAGCAAGAGTGACGGAAGCCCCCACAGCTACAGCAGCTGTGCCGATTCCCGCACAGCTATGAGAGAAAGCACTCAGAGACTGCTACCCTGTCACACTGCTGATACTAGTCTTCCACTGGTGTCAGATTACCAGACTATTTCATCAGCAACAGCCAATGAGAAGCGTTCTCTAATGATGACGTCACAGCTGCCTTCGAATATCGATTCTAATGCTTTGGTCTGGTCGATGGTTGGTAGTCAGGGAGGTAGATTGACTCTTCCTGAATCAGGTAAGCTAGGCTTTGAATTAATACCGAAAGTCGTTTTAAAAGTTGATTTTTTTTCAAGTGGCACAACAGCGATAAAAAAATCAGAATTTTAAAGTTAAACAGCATCCGGTTTAATTAGAAAAGTTTAGTTTACTCGAGTCGTTAATCCGATGAGTTCAATACTCAACCATGGCTAACGACTTAGTCAAAGTATTAGGCCCTTGACTTTTGCCATGTTTGTATTTTCAGTCTGTCACATAATGTTTTGCTAAGTTTTAAACATTATACGTCTTTTAAAGTAAATAATTTTTTTAAATTTTTGGTCCGGACTACAAGTAATATTCTATAGTAAAATTTAATAATCGAAAATAAAATTGGTTGTCCAATTACTAGGAAATAAATTGATGCAATCTTTATTGCCTAGTTAAAGTGCTAAGCTTTCACTGTTCCAGACTGTTTGCATGTGACGGCTTACTTACTACACTGACTATATGCCACCTGTGAATAATTTTGGAATAATTTCTCATAAGATTTGTTGAACCGTTGATGTTATGTTTTTCAAAAAATAAACGCTAAGTTGTTCACTTAGATCTGCTGTGATATTGTAGGCATCAGTTTATTGATTCCGGAAGGTGCGATAGATGAAGGAGAAACTTCGGAAGTGTATTTGGCAGTATCCAGAGACGATAAGGATCGACCTAAACTCACAGGTATCGATGCCTAAAGCAATCTTGCTTTCTCAATCAATCCCAATCCAATCTTTATTATTACCGTCATATCTGCAATGTTATTTGGAAAAAGTTAGTCTTTATTAAGCTCGAATTTTCCAGAATGATACTTATTAATTATTATACTTTAATAGATGATAAAACCCTAGTTAAATTGGGATTCAAGGGAAGATAATGATGATGTCATGTTAGAGTCTTCGAACCTTTGTTTACTTACCATTTCATATGAATTGCTGTATTTTGTGAGACTTTTCTAACTCTATTTATGAAATGAGTGACTCATTTAAATAAAATGATGATACTCTAATAGATGAATCATGAATGATCTTAAAATGAGTACTTTTGTAAAAAGAAATTTTCATGTTATTCTGTAGATTCGCAGACAGTTGTCAGCGCTGTCATAGTCTGCGGCCCGGCCTCTCTAAGACTGAACAAGTCTGCTATCCTGTCCTTTCCGCATTGTGCCAGTGTCAATCATGGACAGTGGTCTATATCTGCCTATTCTAGTGATCCGGTAGCCGAATCCCCGTCCTGGCATGTGAGTGCACATCTTGCTATTAATTACAACGTATTTTAGTGACTAATATAATTATACTTTAATAACTTGCTGGGTTTTGATGAGACGGATGTCTGCTTAAATAAACGTAAAAAAACGCACATTATAGTGAAATGATCAACTACATTGATATCTATCACTTTTAACACCACATGTTTAAACCGTTAGGCAATTTAGTCCATTTTCCATGTAACCAGTCCAGTGAATGTCCGAGATTTTACTCTCAGATCAGCGCGGCTGGGATTCAAACCCACGAGAGTTCAATTCACCTCAGGATCTGTCATTTAAAACTTCATGACGTTACCCCTACGCTATTTAGACATTCTAAATATTCAACTGTGCACACGTGGTGATGTCAGACTGAAGGATAGCTGACCTTGAGGTTCATTTTTTCTTCTAGACCCCTCCTTGTCGACCAATTAAAATAGGACATAACTTGAATGTTTTTAAAAGAGTAATAGCTATAACTGTGTTATAATGAATCCGTATATTATATCTTCTATAATAATCTTTAAAGTGTTAAATATCTCTATAATGCTCCTATAATACTAATATATGTAGTAGAGTACTATAGTACTTATCGCTAGTACTATAGTACTTATCGCTAGTACTATAGTACTTATCGCTAGTACTATAGTACTTATCGCTAGTACTATAGTACTTATCGCTAGTACTATAGTACTTATCGCTAGTACTATAGTACTTATCGCTAGTACTATATTACTTATCGCTAGTACTATATCTCTAATACATGTGTAATGTAATATCTTTATTGTAGTCTAATATCTCTAGTACAATATACTATTATAATACTAATACCTCTATAAGGTTATTATATCTTCTATGATGAATCTCTACATTATATCTTCTATATTATATCTGCTAACTCAGAGAATTATGTCAGTCTGATCCATTTTCCGTTGTAGGTTGAAAAGTACCGTTAAGGAACTTTTTATTTCACTTTAGCACATGTTTCTTCAGATCGTTTGGGGTGAATCTATATGTAGTGATATATGATGGGGGACGTCCCTGACATCATCCTAGTATGAGGAAACGGACGTTAAACCTTTATTATTATTATTATTATTATTATTATTATTATTATTATTATTATTATTTATAAAATATTTTCTATCGTAGCATGTCTGCACTCTGGGTGAGGAGACAATCAACACTTCAGTCTACCTACAGATGGACTACAACCAGTGTCATCTAATGACAGAAGTTCTCTCACGTTACACGCTCATAGGTCAACCGTGTCCCGGCCAGTCTGTTTCCGTCAAAGTCCTTCGCCTAGCCGTCTTTGCGCCTCAGATACCGTCACCGATGGATTACAATCTCAGAGTCTACTGTGTGGAGGACACAAAAGATGCCCTTGAGGTCAGTTTTGATGGCTTAGGACCTAAGTTAGCGTCTGTTTTTTTGCCTTTTGTGTCAGGTTTGAAATTATTTAGACAATTTTGCTTATACATATCAGTCATGCCCGCTATATTCTCGGCTACATGCACCCTACTGCAGACTCAAAGTAAAGCTACTGAACATACTCATACAAATTGTTTAGTTATTTTAAATAAATAAAGTACGAAATTGCAAAATTTATAAGGTAAGATACAATAAAATTTATTAATATGTTTTTAAAATGCAACTTTAAATTTATAAAATTTTTATAATGCCTTCCTTTTCTTTTATTTAATATAAATATGAGTAGTCTTTTTGAAATAACTATTTCAAATCTTCGTAAATGAAGTTTCCTCGCAATTTTATTCTTTGTCGTCGATGAAGATTCATCTGAGATTTCTCAGGAATTATTCTACTCATCAAATTTTCAATGTTACCTTCATTTTACTCATCTACACGACTAATCCATTATATGCATTTAAATTGCGACCGGCTTCCGCTTCTGAATCTCTCACCCGCTTTTAACTTACTCTGTTTTTATTCTTCACTTCTATGAAATTGTGCTTCTCGGTCTATTGTAAAATTTGCTATTCTTCTGCGTTTTGAATACATCTAAATTTGTGCTTTTACCGAACTTCATCTTTATTATATTCTTTCACTTCTAACTTCCATTTATTTCTCTACCTCTCTCTCTCTCTCTCTCCCTGTGTCTCTGTCTCTGTCTTAATCTCTCTCGATATTTACATATATTTATCGCCATTCCTTATCTCTATATCCTAAATAATTTTTTTAATTTTCATTTACAGACGTCTTCTCAATTTATTTTCAAAAGTCTCTTTTCTTTTTAGTTCCCAGTTGTCTCTTCCTTTCTTTCCCTCTCAACTCTCTTCTTTCTCTATTCTCTTTATTATACGTGTATTATTTTGTATATGTCCGCTTTCACTTGTCCACGATTTGATAGAACTTCCTAGGAGTCTTCACACACAGTGTTCACTGTGTTCACTTCAGCACAGTGTTAACAGTTCCTCTTCAGAGTGTTAGTACAGTGTTAACATATCCTCCTCAAAATGTTTAGCACAGTGTTAACACATCCTCCTCAAAATGTTTAGCACAGTGGTAACACATCCTCCTCAAAATGTTTAGCTCAGTGTTAACATAATATCCTCATCAAATGTCGTCATAGTGAACGCACCAGTGTGCCTCTGCGAGTAATTATATAAGACCGCTCGTGACACAACGGGTATCCATAGCAACAGTGTCATCTTGACTGACTGCTATTTCTGAAACCTGTCAGGTTCAGGAACTATTGAATAAGCTACAATAGCACGGTGTATAGACGAGCTAGAAAACAATGTGTGAATTAGTATTGAATAAAATCTACGAAGTTAAATCAAAGTAAATCAACGTTATATAATGAAACACTTATTAACTGGCCGTGGCTATCGGAGTAGCCTAAGGATATAATATAATATCTGGATTTAAAGAATTTTTAAATCTTGTAATGCAAAAATGAAATTCTTAAGTTGTTCCAAGAATTTTATCCCCGATCTCTATGGGCAAAATAGTCTAAATTTATCATCTTTAGTATTACGTACCTGGCATACATTTAACGATGCTGTTAAAAACAGCATCTCTCCACAACTTGGCAGAGTGAGCAACTAATGTTGCGGCCATTGTATTGAAATAAAATCTGACAACCCTTTTCTAAATTCTAAGTGAGTTTAGCAGATGCTACTAACTTTCCTAATGACTCTAAATGTTACAACACGGGAAATGAATCTACAACGAGGCGAGAAAATCAGGCGTCTGTGTGCGCGTGTCATTTGAAAGACTTCGCTTCACTTCCGTTATCCTTTTATCATCACTTCCTAATAGCTTCTATCCACCTTCCATGTCCTTTGTCAAGTCTCCGGTTATCATGCATGTTCAGTTTAGAACGATGTGTTATTCATTTTCGCAGAAACTGTTGTCGTTACTTATCCTTCCTCAATCTTAGGCTTTTGGGTGAAGCATTGTATAATGAAAGCTGTTCAATGTTTGTTTCCGAAATTAAAGCAGATTATCAGAAAAGGAGATTATCAGATACCGACCGAAACACTTGACCTCTTATCTACTATACACATCATTACACATCATTACAGTATCATACAAAATATAACAGCCAAAGACCGATCCAAATTTAAAAAATAATTTATCTATTTGACTATTGCATTAGGTTTAAAACGTATACAAAAATAATATAATTTAAATGCATACATGACCTAGGAATGATTCTAGGACGGGGAAGGGGCAAAGGAGGGCCCCATAACATCGGTGCTTAGCCCCCAAACTTTCAACACATTGTAAGTTAAGGGGCAAGAATCAAACTTCCCCTATAGCCCTCTATTTTATGGCCATAGTGTCGTCCCTGATATTACATTAAAATGAAAAGCTCAAATTTGGCATTAACTAGAGAACTGAGTCTTGGTTCTCCAAAATATTTTTGAGTTTGTCGCTCTCGTTCAATTATCGTTGATGTTGAAAGAGAATAGCCGAGATTTGTAAAATGGAATTCGGCCGACTAGTAGGTTATATTCTGCCAACAGTATTCATGTTTGTGAAGTGATATGTTTCTACAGAGCACGTCCTGAGTTATGTAAGTTGAAACTATATGTGCTCTGGAGACCTAGGGTTTTTTCATTCAAAGCTGTCAGTACACAGTCTTCCAAGGTGGCTACCCATCCATGTACTAATTCTCCATCATAAAGATTACTTTTTGATTGAAGTGCTCATTAGTGAGCGGGAGTTTGAAACAAGAACTTTCATTTGTCAGAAAGATAGAGAATTAGAGTAAGTGGAGTAAGTGCTAAGATTGGATTTAAAGTGTTTATTAAGATCTTGCCTCTCAGCATTGACTATGAGTTGTCAATTTAAATTTGCTATAAATGCAAAGTCTCCTCATATTGAAAGTTCTCGTCAAATTATTTTCTTCCAGGCTTTCAACGGATGTAATTTCTTCGGAAGCCTCCAGGCTATATCCTGGAGGTCCAAGCATTCCGCCTTTTCCTCTTAAACTGGAGTTGATTAATATGAAGCTTAGCCTTTCTTTGTCATCTGTTTAAGTCACCTGCTACTTGTATAATTTCACAGATTCGACTAATCCTGTACTCTCCGTACTCTTCTTTATTTCCTTACAAATTAATTTTACGGATATAATAAAGGAATATTAAAGCTTATTACTCACTGTTCATTTATGCAGTTGGTATTTCAATGTTCCTGGTTCTCTTTAGCAGCTTTCACTTTAATTTCATTGAATTTATGAATGCCACTTTTTAAAGTAGATTATCAAAATTTTTTCATTTATTCATTCCGTCCATCGTTCATTTTCTTTCTTTCTCTCTTTTTTCTCTATATATCTATATCCATATATCTCTATCTATATATCTATCTCTTAAACATTCTGTTTCTCTACTTCTATCTCTCTCTATCTCTCTATTTTTCTCGTAACACTCGGCTTCTCTATTTCTATTTCTTTTTATCTCTCTCTCTTTCTTTCTTTCTCTCTCTCTCTCTCTCTCTCTCTCTCTTAATCTCTTCCTCAATCTCTTATTCTGTATCACTCATGTCTTTTTCTAGTTATGAATCTCTGCCTTTTATATAATCTTTATTCATTATTTTCTTGATAGAAACACGTACACAGAAAATAGTTTATATTTAAACTCGTTAAATCGCAAACATAACATATAAAATGAGCAATTAATAAAAATCCGTTGAAACTTTAGCTCTTTGAATGCTTCTTGCTAATTTTGTCTGTTGCAGCCATTCTTTTTGTGCTTTAAATTGTGCTACTTTGTGCTCGTTAGAAATCTCGTTAGATTTCACTTTAGCACAGCATCAGTCCACTTGATCCTGTTCTTTCATTTCCTGACGTAGTAATCACTCGTCATTGTTGCTTCAGCTATACTTTCTCTCAACGTTACTCATTCGCTTTTCTGATCCATGCTATTTCACAAATGTCGAAATCGACGTTACGTTTGAATTATCTAAGTGCATTCAATATTTAAGCACTAAGAACTACGTAATTATAAAGCTCGGTAAGCTATAAAGCTAAATTTAACGTCTAATTCTTTCCAAAATGTATAATAGGATATGCCTACGTTCAGTCAGGAATCTGAGCCTGTTGATAAGCAGTTGCAAAATTTATTAAATGCGCCCATGTTAATCTATTCTACAAATATTAACTTAAAAATTTATATTGTTGCATCTTTATTATTACTTTCTAGTATTAAATGTTCCATGTTCTAATTATAGTGTCATAAGATACTTACTAAATAAAATACAGTAATTAGCTAATATATGTTTCACGATTCATGCTTTATTAGAAATTTAACAATATAAATAAATAGTTCATAATTAATATTTTCGATGAATAGTGAAGTAATGGTGTATTTTTTGGGTCCCCGTGTTGTGTCCGGGTTGCTTAAAGAATATACCAACCATGTAAATATGCACGTGTCGTAGAAGGCGACATAAAAATAAGATCCAAATCAATTTGCAAAAATGGTATCCAGTTGATGAGCGCCTAGGCTCTAAAAATTGCTTCAACTTTTAAACGAATGGAAAAACTTCAGAAGAAGGTCTATTTTTATGCCGACCCTAGTTCAATTGGGATTTATATGAAGATGATGATGATGAGTGACGTAATTGTGTATTTTGATGATTTAGGGTGTGCTACAAGTAGAGAGAAGATTGGGGGGCTATCTCCTCGACAAACCCAAACAAATGTTGTTCCAGTTTTGTGGTGCCAATCTCTGCCTCGCTATAGAAGATTTGGGTTCAGGATGGCGCTGCAAGATGTCGGCTAACTACCAGGTATTTAAATATATCTGGCAGTTATATTCAGAATATCGAAGCATACTTTTAACTATGAAGCATTTCTGCGGTAAAATAAAAACTACCCGAGTTTTTTCAATCTGGGGTAGTTTAAATATGGTTTTTGCTGTCAGAACTGTTAATTACATAATGTTAGAATAACTGTATTACAGCTACTTACAATGTAGCTCTAATATGCTAACACAATAAACCTAAATTGGATCATAGAGGCTAGTCTTGCTACTATTAGGCCTAAACTTCGACTCTTTTCTACGCAGCCACTGTTTGAGTTTTGGGCTCGGCTCGTCGCATATGTTGTTCTGCAACTGCCTAACCATTGAAAAGACTACCGGCTATAGTATTAGTCAATCTATTGAAAACGGGAGATTCTAATAATTTCCAAACGATAGTAACAGTAGGGACTCAGCAACTGTTGAGCCTCTACTGTACCCATGGCAACATCTACTCGGAGATGTTGTCATGGACGTTGCTTCTGTACACATTACAGCATGCAGTCTGTCTTCGCTTCTATTTCAGTGCACTTGGCTTTGTCGGCGTCGAAGTGTATTGTCAAAAATGACATTGAAAAGTTGACAAGCTCGCAATTGTAATGGATTCATTGAAGCGAATCGCAGGCAACTGCTAATTATTTCACGCTTGGTCGGGCGCTTTCCACTGTTTGTATTTTACAACAAAACGTTGCAAAGTCAACGGTATGAATCGATTCAAAATACTCCAGTTCTGGCGGTAATAATGATATTCAAGCGACATCAGGATTTGTCACACTAATTATGGTCTTCACGCTGAACCTTCGTCACACTCAAGTTCTCTTCTTGCGCAATGACTGTTCGTAACACAATCATTGTCATGCGATGTGATCATTGCAACGTGACAATGACAGCGCGAGAGAATAGTGACAGTGTCACAGCGGGGAGCAATTCGATAAGCTTCTGAGCTTGTTGGAAAGCGGAACGGCTTAGACGAAAGTGATGAAACACTCGCACGTCTAAAGTGTCTTTAGAAGCGAAAAGGATAGGTTAAATTGTTAAATTAGGAGCAGCTGTTGTTACCTCGTTGGATCGATATTAACACTTACATTTTTCTAAAGTCTAAGATAATGTCGTTATATGGTGTTTTCCTTTATTTATTTAACAGTAAATATAAATATAATATTTCTAAACTTTTTGTAGCTACTGAAAATATTAAGACTGCAAACTCTTTTTTAATATTTTAGAGCACTTACTGATAATTTCATAATTCATGTATATAGTGAAAATAATTTTATAAATAATCTTTATGACAGGATGATAGCTGGATAGCTAGATAGATAGATACCATTAGATAATCAATAAAGACTAAATAGATTTGTAGATAGAATATATATATATATATATATATATATATATATATATATATATATATATATTATATATATATATATATACCTATACATATATATATAAATGTATATATATATATATATATATATATATATATATATAGAGAGAGAGAGAGAGAGAGAGAGAGAGAGAGAGAGAGAAAGATACATTTAACAGAGAAAGACTGAATGGTAGTTCAGCTAATAAACTCCTAATGGATGACAATTTAGAAGAATCTATTTTAGTGGAAATAATCATATGGTGAGACGGAGACATCATAATTGACTTCCAGCTGGCGATGACGGATGGACGGATATGAGAGGCGGTAAGGAGCTTCACCACTCCAATTAATGGCCGCCAATACTTTTCTGTGGAGTCCTTTGTACGCTTCCTTTGAATGATGTACTTGATGTAATGTCGCACACTTGCTTCAATTCACCTTTGTTATTTAAACTGAAAATAATGCTAAGAAGAGAATACGGTTTAGTATTATATTATATGTAGTAATAGATAAATGTGACATTGCAATTAACCCCCCTCTATCTTTACATGTGTCATGCAAGTCATGTCGTAGAAGTCGTGTGTCAAACAATTGTGAAAGTGATAAATAGTATTGTGGATATTTTTGAGAGAAGAGATAAATAGAGATGTAGATATTGAGAGAAGAGATAAATAGTGATGGAGATGTTGTAAGAAAAGATAAATAGAGATGTAGATATGAGAGAAGAGATAAATAGTGAAGGAGATGTTGTAAGAAGAGATAAATAGAGATGTAGATATTGAGAGAAGAGATAAATAGTGACGGAGATGTTGTAAGAAAAGATAAATAGATATGTAGATATTGAGAGAAGAGATAAATAGTGAAGGATATGTTGTAAGAAAAGATAAATAGAGTTGTAGATATTGAGAGAAGAGATAAACAGGAAGTAACGAAAAAGGAAGAGTGATAACTGTCTATTTAATTTTATTTTTGTTCGCGTAGTTACACATATGACATACCGCATGTACTACATAGTTTCCTTTCTTAGTTTCTGTTTTTGATGTTTTCGTTATTTCCTCCATTCCCCTCCATGGTTATTAGTAGTCGTTGCCTTTTGTTATTTTAAATTGCCAATTTATTAATTCATTATTTTGTTTACTGTAATTAGTATATTTATTTATTTATATATTTCTTTTGTAATTCACTCTAAGTTTCATTTTATTTTATTGCAAGAGTCTTCTTTTAAATTCATAGTAAAGTTTTCACCTGGTTGCTGCTATAATAAAATATGCAGTATGTTTAAATTATGTTCTAACCTTTTGTGATTGATTAACATTAGTTTATTATTTATAATACTGCAATTTGGCTGCCGCTCTAACCGCAGCCCATCTGTAAAATAAGTCTCTAGCTTTGATTAATTAAGAAATTAAACATTAAAGTCAAGATCATATACGAATTATCAATTATTAAAATTGTCGATTTTTATAAAATATTTTGCTGTTTATAGGAAATTCCATTCAGACACATCTGGAGTGGTACTCAGAATGGAATGCATTGCTCGTTTGCATTAGAACAGCAGCAGCAACAACAGCGACATTTAACATGTGATATACATGTGTTTCAAGCCGGATTGATGTCCAATAGACAAATCCTTCGCATTTCACATGATATCAGCGAGGTAAAGAATATTTATTTTTCTTTGCAATTTTGTTGTGGTAATTTTATTGATTTTATATTGTTGTGGTGACTTTGATTTTATCTCGCAGAAACAGCAAACAACATCAAATTAAAGTGCTATTATCATCAACATTATCATCGAAACCAAACTTGAATTCGCAGTGAATAGAAAATATTGATTAATTTGTTGTTAGAAGTCATTGCTTAGAAAAAGTATTTTAAAGTTTCATTATGCCACTTTCTACGTCAAGCTTGAAGTACATCTTTTTCAACAATATACAAAAACTATTTCTTTTCTGTGATCTGTTTTATAAGCTTGGCACCTTATAGGAAACTATATTTTCTCTAAGCTCCAATGTTTTTGTAAGTTAAATTACTCAGTCTATATCAATCTATCAGTCTATAGTAGTTTTCACAGAAATCTCTGACATACTCTGTCTTCTTAATTTCACCAATGATTAAATATAATAATTAATATTATTTAATAAGCAAATTTTTCTGTATTTTTCTATTGTTTAATTATCAAATAAACACATATATCAAATAAACACACATATTGTTTAATTATATAATTATTTTAAGTATATAATATAATTAATTATATAATATTGTTTAATTATCAAATAAACACATATATTGTTTAATTATATAATAAACACATATGTTGATGCTGAAATAAACACATATCTCTTTCTCTCTCTCAAATAGTGTTGTACTGCTCTACGGAATAACAGTTTTAACAAGTTTTCTCTGTTACAATTAATTTGAATTTTAAAATTCTTAATATAATGAAAGATTACAGCCCACGAAACAGTTGCAATATAAGGATTGACATTTATTGACGCTATAAGTAAGTAAGTTACGTAAGTATATAATGTTATTTCAGCACGGGGTAATCAGCATGTCTCAGCCTTCTCTCTGCGGCCCGATCGGTTCTCGAAACTCCACCTCACACTCAGGTTTTGTACATCTTGACCACCCGACCAAAACGTTTAGGTTAGTTTCAGCATCTGAAATTGACGTAGAAGCGTTGCATGTAGATAAATTGATGTTTAATTACCATTTTAACTGTTTATGAATTATTAAATATTTTTATTTTAATATTGAATTATAATTCCAGCATGCAGATTTAGTGTCGAAACAAGACTTGATTTGAATTTACTCATTTTCTCAATATATTCATTAATAGTTGATATAAATATTTTTATTATACTTCTGTAGCAAATTAGTTGTGATCTCATCAAGACGTATATCAGCAACATTAGATTGTGGTAATACAGCCACGAGTATAAAAATAGGAATGCCGCTCGGACAGCAGTCTGACGGAATATTTTATTTCAATTGTATCGATTAAAATTGTCTGACAGAATATTTTATTTCAATTGTATCGATTCAAATTGGCTGACGGAATATTTTATTTCAATTGTATCGATTCAAATTGGCTGACGGAATATTTTATTTCAATTGTATCAGTTCAATATATGGACCTATTGTGCAAGCAATATTATATTTCTTGTTTAATTAAATTTGATGTAAAAATTGGAACTGAGATATGTGTAATATCTCCTTTGTATTAATTTATTACATGTTTATGGATTTATCTACAGGGTGAGTAAAAAAAGTGATAACACCTGCAAAAAGTTTGAATATCTCAGGCTATTGCTAATATTTTCAAAGCTAACTTTCACCAATTAATTAAGGACCAATATGTGATGGGGTAGCCAATTTTCATCTATTTTAATAGATGGATTGGCTAGATATATAAGTTTCAACAGAGCAACCCATTTTTACCTAAAAATGGCGTTTGCTACAACGGTAAGGGCAAATTGCACTTCATGGGCGAGAAGGAAAAGGTGAACCCTCAGTATTACGTCAATACTTTGCTTCAGGAGCTTTTTGATGATTGCTATGCTCTTCTACCAAATGGTTTCATCTTTCAGTAGGATGATGCTCCGACTCATGCATCTCGCCATGCAAATGAATGGATCAGCGAGAGAAATCCGCATTTCATAACGAAGAGTGAATGGCCTCCAAACACTCCCGATCAAAATCCTCTGGATTACCATGTCTGGGAAACCATGCTGCATCTCTATCAGAAACACCAGTCGAAGCCTAAAAACAAGGCAGAACTGCAGGAAGTGCTACCTACCATCAATTTGGGAGAGACTGCCCCAAACTGGAATCAACAAGGCTGTCCTAGCGTTACGAAAGCTGCTGCAGTCCTGAAAGCAGCTGGAGGAAAGCATATCGAATAGGCAGTAATGCTAGCAGATACAACTGGTTCTTTCTGAACCACCACAACGACCCTTTTCAGAGCTAAAATAAAAATAAAATAAAATAAAATTTTTATTTATAGTACGTTCAAAAATGAGGGGTTGCTCTGCCCAAACTTTCATAATTGGCCAATCTATGTACCAAAATTGATGAAAATTGGCCACTCCATCAGAAATTAGTCCTTTAGTATTTGGTAAAAGTTTGATTTGAAAATATTAACAATGGCCTGAGATATTCAACCATTTGCAGGTGTTATCACATTTTTTACTCACCCTGTACATATATAGTGAATGTATGAGATTGGCTATTGTTTTAAAATAATTGTAATATTGAATTTTAAATATATGTTTATTATGAAATCTTTGGCACAATGTTCTTAAATTTCATGATGTTGCAGATTGTATGGTGAAGTAAAGAGGAAACTATGTGAGATACTTGATCCTCCTAACTGTAGAGGTAATGATTGGAGAATGCTCGCGCACCAGTTAGGTGTAGACAGGTAAAATTGGAATTAATTGTTATAATTTAACCTTTTCATGTGTATTTAAGTTTTTATACTGTGTGTATCACAGCGAAATGATAAGCGCCATTGGCTCTTTAATTCCCTTTACTTTGGACTGATTTTCTGGATTTTGAAATTTGAACCGTTTTTGGACCTTCTTGTTGCTCGCCGGCTTGATTTTGTTTCAATAGTGCTCGATGTTGTCATTAATGACTTTAGAACTCTGATGTTGTTATTATTACTCTGAGATCTCTTCCATTGATCTAAGATCATATACTCGTTTACCAATTTGAATGTCTTGACAGCATATGGGTAACGTCATGAAGTTTTTAATGACAGATCCTGAGGTGAATTTAACTCTCGTGGGTTAGAATCCCTGCTGCGCTTATCTGAGAGTAAAATCTCGAACATTCACTGGACTGGTTATACGGAAAATGGACTAACTTGCCGAACGATTTAAACATGTAGTATTAAAAGTGATAGATATCAACATAGTTGATCATTTCACTATAATACGTGTTTACTTTACCAGTGCCAGTATATTATAGAAAATAGGCTAGTGCAATATACATGTATATCTATATATATTGGCTTCGTTCAGAGGATAACGAATTCCAATAATTAATTTGCTAATTTACTTGTTTATTTAATAAAATTCTATTTCTTTATTGATACTCAAATTTAATTAACGTGCTTCTATAAATTCAAATTGTAGAAAGAATTTGCTAGTTAATTCTTAAAATATAAAAGTTTAACATTTACAAAGTAATTTAACTGCTCAAATATTCCTTCCTACCATAGACTTTTTTCATCCTGCCGGACTGCTTTTTGATCGCCGGACCGGCACGGTTTAGGGTCTTTCTCTTTCTCTTCAGCACATATTTTTTCAGATCGTTTGGGGTGAATCGATTTGTGGTGACATGTGATGGGGGAACGTCCCTGACATCAACCTTATATGAGGAAACGAACATTAAACCTTTATTACTATTATTATTAATATTCCAGGTACATAAATTATTTTGCCACAAAGATCAGTCCTACCGAGCATATCCTCGATCTATGGGAAGCTCGACACAGCGAGAACTCGGCTCTCTCAGATCTCATACAGTCACTTAAGTCCATGGGCAGAGTGGATGCGGCGGCATATCTAGAACAGGAACAGGCTTCTGGAGTATGGCTATAAAAAAGACTTCCGTTTAGAGTGCCGTTAATCCCTATTCTGGGTTGACAAGGAGGGGACTAGATAGGAAATGGAACATTAAGTTCGTCTATCCATCGGCCTGACATCATCATGTGTACAAGACTAGGATTTTAATCGCCCCTCGGAAGAGAAAAACCCATGTCGCTACGCAGTCTCGAACCCGCAACTTTTCATTCAAGAGGCGAGGTCTCTACCTGCTGCGCCACGAGTTGTTCCTAATATGCCTGACATTGCCTTATGGCGAGGAACCGGACGTTCTACTCTTTCGATGAATTTTTGACTTGCAACTCATGACATTAGATTCACTAGAAAGTTTTAAAATAATGCAATTTCTGAAGTTTTCTTATAAAAAGAGACAAAATATTTTAAGAATTTCTCTATATTCCCTAATCATTAGTGTAAATAGCATTGTAATCATGACTTGCAGCACGACTGGCAATACTCGAAAGATACTATTTAGAAATAAATGTCGTCTTGTAATATTGGCCCTGATGCCTTCTGTAGTTATTCGCTGCAGTCTAAAGCATTTTGCTACTGTTTGAATCTATACATGTAAATATCTGAAAATTGTTGTAAATAACGCTTGTAAAAAAATTATTTTACTATGGATTACGCGTATCAATAGGGTACCCGATTAATGTCTTTATAGCTATTTAAAGTTAGCCAATTTTTTGCTAAAAACTTATAAGTAGTTTATATTGAAAATTATGTCAGGACCCATAGAAACTATTCGCTTTTGAAATAGTTACAAAGAAAATTTTAACTTCAATAAAATGCCTTCTTTTAAAGGGATATGGCTTAATGGTTAAAGTGTTCGCCTCAGAGACAAGTGGCCTGAATTCAAAACTCTGGTCAGTCAACAACAAATGGATATCCCTAAGGCCTCTAGAAGGTTAATCGTATATCTAAGATTGCTGCCAATTAGTGCTATCAAGACAAAGATGCAATTAATCTTGGAATAGAAGCAGTCTCGAAGACCGGTTACCGGCCATGACACTGCAATGTAATGTAAATGATTGTTTCAAAAAAAATAAATACCAGTTGTGCAAGTTAAAGGCCCTATGATTGATCTTTCAAAGTGATTGGAAAAGAATTCGAGACACGTTGTTTCAAACTTACATAATGAAAACGTATCACTTACACATAAAGTGAAACATTCTTAATATAATGAGTCTCAGGTGGCCTCCAATTGCTGTGTGATTGTTGCTAATCAGTATTAATGTTTTATAAGGAAATGCTGTGCTTAACTTGAAATAACTAAAACTTGCCATTGCTAACTGCTAAAGCCCTTCTTAAGCCAGTTTAAGTTTAATAAGTCTTAGCAACAGTGGTAAAGTAAATTCTACAAATTTTCAGTCATCTAAAATAAAAATTACTATTAAATTGACTTTACTCCCCGGCTATGGTAGGGCGAGAAAGTTGTGGTAGATATTGGTTAAATACTGAAAAATTAAGTAAAAAATTCTACCAGAACCAACATATTTTTTATTAAATTTCGAAAGTTGTTATCTCTTCAGTTGTGAAAATGCTTAAAGTGAAAGAGAATGCAATAGCCAATATATACAGTTTTGCTGCACTTCGAATCTTGCTATGGTCGCCTTATTTAATTCACTGCCATAATCTATAGCTATATACATGTGTTTACCATGTTGTTTCATTTAAAAGAACATCATATTTACAATGAATTTGTTCGGAGTTGTACTTGCGATCCCTTTATTTTGCGGTAATTCAGACATTATTTGACATTTATTTGTATTATATTAACTAGTTAGTTTTCTTTAGTTATATCGGTATATTGCCAAATTCTAAAGAATATTTGACACTATGAGTTGTGGAGTATTTTATCCAATATTGTCTATAAATTGAGTTGAACAGTTCATGTATATTTTGTATGTGCGGAGTAACTCATAGATTTTTACTGCCTGATATTTGTACAGTGTGTATAGTATCTTTTATGCACGTTTTGTGACAGTATGAAATATAGAAGTGTTTCACAAATTGCGCATTTGTTTGTTGATTTGAAAATGTGAAATGAAATTGGGATTATATGTTTTTATTTCATTAAATGCAAAACATGAATAGGAATACAGCGCGACGACCTTTTCGATGGAATTAAAAACATAACAGCTTAATAGATCTTTTCATCAACCTACTATACGTATATTAATTAAAGAATAACTTAACACTTATAGTTTAACTCTTTCACCCATTATAACGATATGCATGCATTATAACGAAGTTATAATATAGACCCATTACATTTACATGTAAATTTATGTATCAGATGTCAACATAAACAAACCAGTGTTACCATACAACAAAATATGTTTTCAATTACCGTACTGATCTATTGAGCAATCAGAATCAGAGCCAAGTTTATTTAACTCAAGTTAACTTACAACCCGACACAAAAGAAATACATGCAGCCTAAGTGATACAAGGCACAGAGGCCTGAAGGCACTGACATGCGACCCAAAATAAAATCACAAAACACAAATTTAAATGAACAACGAATTAAGAACACCTTATATAGTCTATTTTCTCTATGATAAAAGCCCAAAAAAACCGACGACCTACAATAGCAGCTTATTTTATATCTCCATTTATATCTCCATTTTATAACTGAAATTAATAATTATATATGCATGAATCTTAACATTCGAATTATTAAATTTTAGTTAATCATGTTTAGTGTAACTTCAAAGAAATTATTGATGTTCATGCTCAATGTTCAGCATTTATCATCTTGTTTCATAGTATCTGGAATTTAGATTTAGTTTACATACTAAGCTAACACGATATATTTCAGGGTTATCAGTATAAAGTTAATTGGGAAATAACTTATAGTATGATCAATTCGTGCATTTGTAAGTCCTTACAATTGACAATTTACGCGGCAAATAATATAATAATTTATTTAAATTTTAACAGGGCTAAGCCGGTGGCATGTTGAGAGTTGCAAGACAGCGGTTCGGTAGGTGCAGGGTTCAAATTTAGTGCTTTCCCCGTCACTGATAAGCTATCGAACCGGAAACTTACGTTAACCTTGGCTACAGCCTATTTTAATCTCACTAACTAAAAGATTAATCCGGATAAAATATATTGATACAGAGTAGTTATGAACAGTTATGTATCTCTCAAAAAGTGGCATTAATTCAGCTGGTTATCTCTAGCAATTGAGTCACCGACAATCATAGGAGGCCCTCTTCTTCCATCTTCTTCTTTAATCAAATTTGAAAGAGGAGTCATATTTTCAGTTGATAATTTTTCTCTAACAATACTTTTTAATTTAAAAAAATTTCTTTAAAAAGAGCTGCCTTTTGTTCCATTTAACTGTCTCCTCTAAATGATAGCAATAGCAAAAGTTTACAGAAAGATATTAAAATTAAATTTTATAACCACAATGAAATTTGAGAAATCACATAAATTTCTTTTACGGATTTAACTATAATTTTTAATATCAAAATCTGGAATATATATGGTGGGGGAATATATACAAGGGACCTTTCGTGTATACATGTAAGTGCCTTTTGCGAAAAATTCAATATATGACGATAGAATAGGCCTATACTACAGGAAATATATTTAATCATCGTGTTATATATGAAATTTGGCGACACAAAATTCACAATTATTGAGCATTCACAACTGAACAGCCAGATCATTGTTTTCTAGAATTACGCTCTATTATGCAAAGAAATCTTGCACAAAATGCTAACCTGACACTAACAATAAAGCCTAAACTTTGGTCTATTTCTATAAAAGCGGTTATACTTTATATTGAAGCGGTTAAAATTTACTTCAACCGCGGTTAAAGTAAACTTCAAAAGCGGATATAATTTATGCTGTTAACAAAATGGCAGATTACAAAGTAATGAAATTTGCTAATATTTATAAACACGAAGCTAATCTCTGGTGTAATATAGTTTTAAGTTACTGCATATTTGTGAACCGATAAATAAAAAGCGATTGATAATGATCGGACGCACAAAATGGTAAAGAAATCAATATAGTTCAGGTATATATAGGAGGAATTAGAATATTATTATAAATTATGATATACAGTATTTATTATTTAACATCCGTCTCTCAACTAAGCTTCTCAGATATCAAGCAATAGCAGAATGAGTATGAGCTCCAACAACGACGAGAATAACCAGCAGATTTGAACCCGCTTCTTCCATGCAGGTACAGTACATTTACGACGTCTTGAAGAGAAGCCCTTCGGGCTTCTGACCTTGACGCTAACCCCACATCATCATCATCATTCTTATAAATTAAATGGCATACGTATTCCATTAATCACCAAAAATAGCATATCAGTACTCTTATTAACAAGTTTATCACACAATATAAAAAATGCAAAACAAATAATTACCTTTTAAATCTTTAAATTCATGTACACTTTATTTAGCAACAATTATGTAACACATGCACTTCGTAGATAACCTTTGATTGCTGCTGTTTATTAAATTTATGCATATATTTTATGCAAGTATGAAAATAAAAGATTTCTAAAAGGTTGTTTTGAGCTAGTCGACTTGTGCATAAAATTATTAAATAGTTTAACGCATTATTCGCACAAATTCAAATCAAATACGACTCTGAAATAACAATTTAATTCTGATATTTCTAACGGAAAGATACATTTTGTATGCCTGGATTGAAAAAAAAACATAAACGATATTCACTATTTCAGATGTTATATGATTTTCAAGACTATAAAAAGATGACGGTGTTTAGCTGCGAAGTATTCCTGCATTGCACTTTTCTGATTTCATTGCACTCAACATGATGATTTAACAAATCTCTGCAGAGTAAGTTGGTGCCATTTGAATCATTTCCGTACGGGTCATGGTAGATGCAGAGAAAGTGACTTGCGCTGGGTATTTGTGATTCGCCTCTTTGTGACTGCGGCCAATCTCAAAACATGAAACATATCGTTGAGGAGTGCCCTCTAACCCGCCTACCGGGTGGACTGTCTACTTTAAGTTGACTTAAAAGTGAAACAACTATCTGGATTAACGCATACGCTAAATAAGACTCAACCTTGAATGGTACAATTTATTTTCAATTAAAATTGCTGTCATTTTATCTTCTTTATTTGTCATCACCAGACGGAGAAAAATAAAAATACAATAATAAAAACGAAATATACAAAAATAAATGCCAGCATTGCACAAAAGTAATTGTAATTTTGAATAAATTACAAAAAATTTCTGTCTCTAGCAGGATAAATAGTTCTAAATAACAAACGATATTGCTATAATATAGACTGAGTATGGTTTTCAGAGCAGCGTCCATGCTAGAATATATAACAATTATAATACCATTAATATCAGTATTCTAATGCACGTCATAGTATACTAATGCAATTACACTGTAAGACGATTGATAACTCAAACGACCAATAACAAGAAACGTTGCTGATTAGAAAATATTATGACATATTTCAGCGAAAATCGTTGGCAAAGAGTAGACATTGGAATAGTAATATAAATTGCTAATAGTAATATCAATTACCCGTTTCAATATCTCGTTCGTAGAGCACTTTCCAGATAAGCAGGAGATCATTGGTTCGGATTCTAGCCGGACAGTTTCTGACAGTGTCCCTTGTTGCAAGGAAACAGACGTTAAACTTAAACCTAACTTTGTGGCCTTGACGTGTTTACACGAATGTGACCTTTGATATAGCATTAAAATAAAAATTTTGCTGGCAAAGGGTAGAATGAAGAATTTTGATTTTGTGAATGAATGATCTGAGTTCAAACCCAGTCAGCACCTCTGGTAAAAGTGTGAAGAGAATCAGTCAAATAACTTTCTAAACTAATAATAACTAAACTTGTTTAATCAAAAGATAAAAATATAAAGAAAAAGGTCAAGAGCCATTTTCTTTATTTTTTTATCTTTTGATCAAGAGTCCATTATTTAGTTGCTGTAACAGTCAAGGAATTGCAGCCTTCAGCAAGACATGCTTCGTTTAATGCTTAGCGGAACAGGAGAACGTGCATTTATCACTTATTACGATACGTTTAAGCCGATTAAATAAGTTGATATTATTTGAAATAGAGTCTTCAAATTTTGTGCCAGTTGAACGACAATTAAAAGTTAAAGAATAAGCTTGTGAGGATGGACGCTACCAGTGCACATCAGTTCAGCTAAATAATAATTTATTATTAATAATTAATAATTTAATTACACAATTATGCATTCGGCTTTGTCGTCATATTAGTATCATAGTTAATAATACGACTGTCAACCAAAAACCTATGGTATGTTGGAAAGTTGTTCGATAGCGGATCAGCATGTGCAGGATTCAGATCTAGTCTAATGCTCTTCCCGTCATTGAAATGCTGCCGAGCAGAAAACTGACGTTAAATTTGACTTTACCTTTGGATATGAGTATTTACTGCTCATATCTAAATATTTTCCCATGTTGTGTCGGCGACTTTGAAGAATAAACCAACCGTAAATTTTACGAGTCGTAAGAGGCGACTGAGCAAGAACTGAGGAAGGCATGAGAAGGAAACCCATCACAAGCCATATTATTACAAAGCTATAGGCTACATTAACGTATAGATAAAGCATAGTCCTTTGTGAAGGGATTAATTCATTAATCGATGGAGTCTTTTTTATGGAGCGTGAATGCAGCATCTGAGTATGAATATGTACCATGGACCTCCCACTTGGCTGAACGCTCTAGTGAGAGAGAGAGAGAGAGAGAGAGAGAGAGAGAGAGAAGAGAGAGAGAGAAGAGCATTTAATATGTATAGCCTAAACGTTAATAATGTAAATTTTCATCCTTTTTGGATTCATTCAAAAACGTAAAATTTATTTAAAAAATACACAAAACAACATACAAAATATGCAGTATTTTAAACATACAAAATCCGTAATAGATTTCGTTTAAGAAATTACATAAGTTATTGCATGGGTAAAAATATTTTGTAGCGTTTTACTTTTCACACTCAACTTCACCAATATATGTAAAATGTTTGTATGTGTCGTATTGTATTGTGCAACATTTTAAACTCTTGCTTTATTGAGCAGCATCTTTCGACAGTTACACGTTTCGGTATACTTCAATAAAATATTTTAACACTGACTTTGTTTAAAAAAGATCTGCTTAACTGTCTCTGAAACTTTACAAATACATTTTTCATCGGTACAAAAATGAGGAAAACGAATAGAAAATACAAATAAAAAAGCCACTTCTAAAATATAAAAATAACCCTAATACTGCTAACCGAGAAGATAAATAGAAATACAAATTTTACCTTTTAATAAATTTCAATATCTAGTATAAATAATTATGAACAAAACCGGAATCAATCAGTCACGAACTCCTGCAACTGGCTGAGTTTCTATAACACCAGTCTGTTTTACTAACATTGGATTGTATTTAATAAACCGGTAGAACAAAAATTGGCAATATATTACAAATATTATTAATGTATTCCTAAAATGGCAATTTTAACTGGTGTAACTTACACTTTCTGTTCACACATTCTGTAAAACATTTAGACCGCTATTTTAATTGAATTTCTGATTTTTACAGACAACCTAATGAACTGCATTTAAATGGCAAGCGGAAGAGACTGCAGCTTAGACTAGAATTACATGTATTAAAAAAATATTTATTGACATTTATTGCGATCAAATACTAAAATAAATTTATCGTTTCAATTTTCTTTACCTTTTAAAAAACGGTAAAAGCGGAGTTTGACAGTTAACTTTAAACAAATTGCATATAGCTAAGCTTACTAAACTCGACAAGTAGTTAGAATGAATAGCCAAATAGTAAACGTAATACGTAGTTGACTTTTCACTGCCTTTGACTAGACAGGTTCTCTAATTTTGAGGTAACTTTGTCTTAATATTTAAACTTTTATCTTTCACTAACATTTTCCTTCTGCAAATCACTTATTGTAATGATTTTGATAACAATTTAATTGAGTATGATTTAGCAACTTTAGATGTCTCGTCTCTTTAGAATCATAGTTACAAAAAATCAGCTCAAGGTCTATTGTCTTTCAGAATCCTTAATAATGGACTCTCCGGTAGGCCTACTGACCCCTACAGGAGTCTAAACTGATTCCACATCTTGTAGATCTGAAGGATTTTTAACAGGCCTTGATTTTTTCATTACCAGTTTAATCAGAAATGTTGGTGCTTGGCTTTATAACAAGTTGTTCATACAATGATCTGACCCCGGCTCCTCTGTTCCAGCCTGAAAGCACATTTTTGCATATTATAAGCAATTCAAATGTTGATAAAGTAAATATCAGTTTATTGCATGGAGACGAAAAAGTTCAAACCCAACGACACGATAGGCTACATGGACGACAAGTACTCCATGAGCAAGGTAAGGGGATGAAAAGAATAAAGCAAGCCGAAGTTACATTTGTAGATTAAATTTAAAAAATTTACCTTTGCATTTTATTCTACTAAAATGCATAAATACATGAATGTACATATATACAGACTGCGTCAAAAAAATTGACCCCCTACAGTAAATTTTCTAGAACTTTGGTATCTGATTTCTCTTTATCATGCAAATTTTAGCGATAATTCATGATCCAATTCTACACATACGCTGAAAAATTAATGGAAATATATGTACCGAAATTCGAGTTACAGATCTTTTGCGCCCTGTAGGATCGAGTTACAGATCTTTTTGCACCTCTTATAGGTTTTCCAAGCAGTTTGTCACCGATTACTCCTGATGAGAGCCCTTCATTGATTCTTTGTTTTGGTAGTAGCAATCATGCGAACTGATGCGGCAGAAATTCCTAGTACTTGAGATATCTGACGTGTAATACGACTTGTTCCAGGGTCTCCTTCCTGAGAACCAATTAGTTACTCAACAGCAGCAATATTAGCAGGAATTATGGCAATTTTGGGCCAGCCACTGCCCGCCTTTCTATCAGTACGAACACATAACTAAAACTTCACAAGCATGTTTCTTCCATATCCGTGATCTTCGTCGAATACGTCCATATTTGTATGTCTCACTTGATTAAAGTGATGCAGCCTGCTATTACTCGGTCTTGTAAGTTAATTACTCTTGTGAGACCTAGCTTACCTCCACGCTCTAAGCTATCTAATCGTTCTTTCCAGCATGCTGCACCTCAGATCTGGAATTCTCTTCCATCCAATCTTCGGAAATCTTCATTTGAATCACATCAGCCTTTGCTTTCCTATGAGCAGTTCCATAAGCAGTTGAAGACCTATCTTTTCCATCTCTCTTTTCCATCCAGTGTCCATGAGCAGCGACCTGCGCCTAAACCACATTTTCTTTAACTCCCTTTACTTTGGACTGAATTTCTCGATTTTGGAATTTGCACCGTTTTTGGACATTCTTTTTTTGCTCGCCGGCTTGATTTTGTCTCAATAGTGCTCGATGTTGTCATTGATGACTGTAGCACTCTAATTGTTGTTATTATTATTAGTCGCTCTCTCTCTGTGCAATCTTCCGACAAATACATGTACTCTTAGTAGTTGACAAGCACCATCCTTTCAGCGGATAGGCTTGCTTTATTCTTTTCACCCCCTTACCTTGCTCATGGAGTACTTGTATCCGCATCTGATAGTTACTTAAAGTGGCAAACTGCTTAGAGAATCTATAAGGGGTAGGGGCATGGCGCAAATTGGTCTGTAACTAGTAATGCGGTGTACATATTTCCATTAATTTTTCAGCATGCATGTAGAATTGGACCACGAATAATTGCTGCATTTTATGTGATTAGAAGATCAGATACCAAAGTTATAGAAATTTTTATGTAGGAGAATCTATAAAAGGTTGGGGCATGGCGCAAAAAGATCTGTAACTCGAATTTTGGTGCATGTATTTACATCACTTTTTCGGCATATGTGTACAATTGGACCACGTGTAATTACTAAAATTTACATGTCAAGGAGACATCAGATAACAGAGTGATAGAACATTTTCTGAAGGGGGTCAGTTTTTATGACGCAGTCTGTATATATATATATATATATACAGATATATATATATATATATATATATATATATATATATATATATATATATATATATATGTAATTTGCATGTATAATTTGCATGACATATAGGATGAACCAAAATAAAATTAATGCTTAATATTTGAATTTAATTTAGAGGCCGTAGCACGAAACTGCCCGTAATTTACTGAAACTGTTTCAGCTCGAGATAATTCGAATATTCAGGCAATTCCAATGAACAAATACGGAAGGAATTTATTAAAAGAAACTAACGCATATTCTGGAACCCACTTTAAAAATCATATCAGATTGTATAATATTGCTTTGCATTATGAATGAGTTCTAAAGAAATGTTTATTTTGGACAATATCACGGTCAATCTTTACGACAATATTTCTCATAGAATTTCTGCTAAAATCTTAGCATCTGTGACAAAATCTCTGATAATATCTCTAAATAAACATAAGTTTATAAAGCGCCAATGACTTACTGGATTATGAACAGCTTCGGTCCCCTTAGCTTCAGTAGTAAAAGAAAGACGTTCCTTTAATTCAACTTCTTCATATCTATCTGCAGAACAAAATAGTATTCTCTCGTACTACCTAAATTTCAATCTAGATATGTCAATTTTGACTTTAAATATCCTAAAAATACTCGGCCAAATGTGAACGTGAATGTATCTCAAACTGAATGTCAAAAATCTTTTTCTTTGGCTATAGTTCTTCTAAGCTTAATGTAATCTTCTATGTTTCCTTCAGTCATAACTCAGGTGAATACTTTTCCAGTTTCTCCTTTCATCGAACCATATTGTCTATATTTTGTTAAACTGGATTATGGGGCGTAATTTTGGCATCCACGTAAACAGATGCACTGTTGCAGAGACTCAAGTGTAGAATATGTTTCTAAATGATTCTATTTCCTCATATATAACGAGGTTGAGTATTAAATTCATATATTCTTTATGCATTTAATAAGTTAGCCTGAATGGTAGAAAATCGACCACCCGAATTGCAATCAGATCGCCTCTGAATGTATCCTTCTGGTAAGAAAACAGACAATATACTTTTTTAATTGTTAGAGAAATTCATTCAATTTTTACTCCATGACATGGAGGATTTTATTCGTTTTAAAATTTTTGAATGTTTTCTGAATAGGCTATATATTTTAAATGCTATCATCAGAAATGTCCATTAAGCATAGAAGATCGCATTGTAGCAAATCAGCGTCAGGGATCTGTCCCCTGTAGGTTCGGGATAACTGAGAACTGAAGCTACCAACAACTGCAAGAGTTGGTAAAAAGCGACTGGCGCAGGCACGGCAGTGTGTAGACTTGTAACATTATGGCAATGATTTCTATTGTACATTTTAATTGGTTCCTCGCATGGCAGTCTAATACACGTCCAGCCATTGTATTGTGGTGTCCTGATGCAGTTAGGTTACTTGGCGCTTCACTACCTATTTAGCGATACTGTTATTACGTTTTGCCCGGTGCGGAGCTTTATAAATATATTGATTTATTGCTTGAGTGAATATTTGATAATTGATGGGCGTATACTACCACAGAAAGCCTCATTTAATATTATCATATTTGCAAGCAGTATAGTGAAATGATCAACCATGTTGATATCTATCACTTTTAATACTACCTGTTAAAGCCGTTAGGCAATTTTTTCCATTTCCGTATAACCAGTTCAGTGAATGTCCGAGACTTTTTAAGGTTCAGTGCAGCCGGAAATCGAACCCAAGATAATTCAATTCACTTCAGGATGTGTCATTTTAACTCAATTAAAACTTCATGAAAGTTACCTGACGCCTCTATCCACAGCGCTATTGAGATATTTAATATTTTGTTAATATTCTATATAATATAGTAATAATATTCTATTTGTTAAATATATTATATCAATTTAGTATTATAGTATTAGAATAGATGCAATATTTAACTAATAGATTAAACTTACTCTTGACAGTTGTGGTAGGCGTCAATTTAACTGAAAATTGCAAAAAGTAAAAGTATATCTGGATATATTAGTTAAGTTTTCGATAAGTGATCAAAGACATTGTGAATACAGTATAAGGAAGGTCTGGTCATAGTTAGTAACCGTAAATAGCAATTAATTTTAAGCAATTTGTATTGAATTATTGAATTAATATTATTGCCTATCCCCGTCATGTACCCGTGTTGGGCCTGAGTGTGGCTAAGACCACTAAAGAATAGGGCAACCGCAAACAAGCTGTCGCGTGTACGTAAGAGGCGACTAAAGCAGGAGTTGAGGAAGGTAGAGTGGACCCACTTCAACATGAAATATTTCCTCAGGATTAAATGGCAGTTAATCCATTATAGAACTGAGGAAAGGATCGGGAAACTACCGTAGAAACCATATTATTCCCAAGCTATAGGCTATAACAAGGTGTGAAAAAGGCATAGCCATTTGTGAAAAGATTAACTCGACAATCCATGGTGTGCTGTTTTTGGAGCATGAAAACTACTGGTGTGTAGGAATATGTACCTTGGACCTGCTGCTTGGCAGAGCGCTAGTGAGAGAGAGATTGAAGACTCCTTTATAGACACAGCATATTTTAGAAATCTACATTTGTAAACATTATTATCTATTTAATATCACACTTGTCATATACTTGTCATATATGTGAGACATCAGTCTTTTAAATAGAAATTCTATAGTTTTCCAATGCGAGTAGAGTAATAGTTATTGGTCGAAGTAGTACCTGAATTGAAATCATTATGTTAAGTATCGATAAATTTGTAAATTTATGAATTTGTATTTATTTGTAAATAAATCACTGAGGAATTAATATTAGATTTCTCAACCAAAATTGCAGAAATGGAAAATAGAACATCAACGTTACCTTTTCTATCCTTATTCACCTCAGCATATATTGGGATAGTGGCTATACTGCTTTCTTCAGAAGCAGCTTCGTCAGATGAGTGTTCTTCTTCTTCCAGTTTCATATCTACGAAAAGAAACATTTGCATTATTTGCTTTATTAAGATTAATAAATATAATTAATTTTACACGCATAGTTTCAAGTCAAGGGTAAGAACAGTGAAGCGCTACATTTTGTCGCGGAGACATTTTGTTGTAGAGAACTCGACGTTGCAGAGAATCGATAACAGTTACACTGTATAATGTTTTGTAATTTTTTTTACTTTTGATTCTCGAATATTCTGAGATTCGAACCGTTAGATCATGAACAGCAGGTACAACGGCTATTAGTCTCGACAGCTGGTCAAAAATTGCTCGAATGGAAATTAAGGCTGTTCTTTGAGAGGCGAAACCGACGCTAAACTAGGTATTAGCCCAATAATTAACTTCCGGTAAAAACTGTATAACTGACTTTTCGATAATTTAAAATACGAAGCTAGAAATGTCAATTAGTTTGAATAGAGCAATCTAGATTTTGCAAATCAACCCTTGAGGAATTAATGCCATATTTCTTCTACCCAAAGACGATTTCAAAAATGCCGGATAAGAAATCCATATTACCTTTTCTCATTTTATTCACTTCTGCATATTCTGGAATCTTGTTTACGTTGTCTGCAGTAGATTTTCCTTTATTAAGCTTCTGGTCTAAACAGAATAATGCAAAAGCTACGTTGAAATTGCAATTCAATTTTACTTAATCAAAGATCATGATATATTGCTTCAAACCATATTAGTCAAATCAATGTTATATTTGGCCTGTTCGAAATCTACATGCATATGTAAACATTAATATATATTTAGCATCACACTTATCATATAGTAAAATATGTGAGAAAATTTTTTTAATTTTTAATTTTACTTATGTGAGTACGGTAAAATTTATTGACCAAAGTATCAAAGTATTACCTGTATTGCAATCATTATAGTAAGTATCGATAAATATATAAATTTAAAAATTTGTATTAATTATTATTTGTATTATTTGTATTATTAGTAAATAAATCACTGGGCAATTACTATTAGGCTAGGTTTTTCAAACCAAAAATTCAGAAATAAAAGCTAGAAAATCAACGTTACCTTTTCTATCCTTATTCACTTCAGCATATATTGGGATAGTGGCTATACTGCTTTCTTCAGAAGCAGCTTCGTCAGATGAGTTTTCTTCTTCTTCCAGTTTAATATCTACGAAAGTAACATTTGTATTATTCATTTTATTAAGATTAATAAATATAATTGATTTTACACGCATAGTTTCAAGTCAAGGGTAAGAACAGTGAAGCGCTACATTTTGTCGTGGAGACATGTTGTTGTAGAAAACTCGATGTTGCAGACAATCGATAACAGTTACACTGGATAATGGTTTGTAACTGATTTGATTTTACTTTTAATTATCGAATGTTCTGCGATTCGAACCGTTAGATCACGGATAGCAAGGTTCATTGCAGATCCATGGGCACAAGGGTTATTAGTCTCGACAGCTGATCAAAAATTGCTCGAATGGAAATTAAGGCTGCCCTTTGAGAGGCCTAAGCTAAAACTAGATATTAGCCTAATAATTAACTTCCGCTAAAACTGTATAACTGACTATTCGATGATTCAAAATATAAAGCTGAAACAATACATGTCAATTAGTTTCAATAGAGAAATCTAAATTTTGCAAATCAACCTTTAAGGAAGTAATTCCATATTTCTTCCACCCAAAGGCGATTTCAAAAATGCCGGATAAGAATTCAGTATTACCTTTTCTCTTTTTATTCACTTTTGCATATTCTGGAATCTTGTTTACGTTGATTACAGTAGATTTTCCTTTATAAAGCTTCTGGTCTGAACAGAATAATGCACAAGCTACGTTGAAATCGCGATTCAATTGTACATAGTCAATGCGCATAATATATTGCCTCAAACCACATTAGACAATTCAATGCAACATTTTGCCTAACTCAGGTTACACGTAAGTACTGTCAATCAAATAATTGCAATGAATAGCTGCTATTCATTAACAAATTCTCTATCTATCGTCCTGCCTGCAGGTCAAAGTACATATTTATTATCAGAGTCTGTTTTCATTCCCAATAGACGTTACTATATATTTAAACAAGTTAATCTCCCCACAAAGGGCTATGCCCGATCCACATCTTATGCAGCGTATAATTTGGGAAAATACTGCTACTGCGATAGTTTCTGGTTGCCTTCCTTAGTCCTTGCTTAGTCATCTTTTACGACACGTATTGTTAACGGTTGGTCTATTCTTCAGTGTCTTAGACACGACAAGGAAACACTAGCAATCATCACCATCATCATCATCATTATCATCATTATCATCTTCATCATAATCATAATCATCATCATCATCATCATCATCACCAGCATCGCCATCATCATTATCTTCCCTTGAATCCTAGTTTAAATAGGGTCGGGATTAGACACTTTTGCAACAAATTAAGCAAATTACAGAATGCAAAAACTAATTCCGTTATTCAATTGATACATTAAAGTAGATTGATATACGTCTACAAAATCAGTTATATACATGTGCTAGATTTCTTTATTCAGTTATCACATCAGTTAGCTGATAAAATAAATAACAATGTTAATGTAGAAACGATTGAGTAAACGGAGAAAAACTGGTCAAGGCAGGGGCGTCTATCCCCCTAAAGCAAAGAAACAAGCACACGTATTTCCCCCCCCCCCCCTTTCACTAACTCACGATGGGCAATTTCTACTTCCCTCCTCATTTTTAAAACTCCGTACCTTTTTCCACTTCCCCATAGTTTATGAACGACGAAAATTGCGTCGTTATTAGCATTGTGTAGACGCCCCTGGGCCAAGGGGACACTCCCTTTCATATTCTGGATATATATTAATAGAAACGTGCATTATATGAGAAGAGATTAATCGATAGAATTTAAGTGACATATAAATAGGTAACTATAGTTTATTAATAATAAGATATTCGTTACATCAAAAGATCTGTCAAATCGCAGAAGATTATAACCAGCGTACACAGAGCAAAATAGAGAACAATTACAGAATACAACAGCAGTAACAACAACAACAACAATAATAATAATAATAATCATAATAATAATAATAATACGAAGAAGAAGAAGAAGAAGGGTCAACGTTCGTTTCCTCATCCAAGGATATAATCTACTGGTAAAGAAAAGCTAAAAGCTAAAGTTAACGTCAGTTTCCTCACTCGAAAGCAATGTCAGTGACGGGCGAGCCCAGGATTTGAACCCCGCACATACTGATCCGCGGTCGAGTGTCTTACCGACTTCGCCATCCAGCCAGTAGCGAATTCGGTAAGACACTCTGTAGACAATTGAACTGTAGACAATTCAAATATTAGTAAGAGTCTGAGTGTACGAGATGTCTGAAACTATACAAAAGATAAATAGTCAAGCTAAAAAGCTAAGGTTAACGTCAGTTTTCTCACTCGAAAGCGATGTTAGTGACGCACGAGCCCAGGATTTGAACCTCGCACATACGCGGTCGAGTATTTTACCGTTACGCCACTGGCTCCATGGCGATATTGGTAATATACTCGACCGCGGATATGCACAGTATTGCAGAGCCGGATTATAAAATATAATTGCGCAGATTACGACGAACGATTTATGGCTTCAGGGCCTACTATGAAGTTTGTTGATATGCAATGCTAAAATATGAATTTAAGTATTTCAAATACAATAGTTTAGCTAATATTATAGCTAGCTAGATAGTTTCCTATACATGACTATCATAATTAGATTAAATTCTAAAACAAAGATGTGGTATAAACTTGAATTACCTTCATGAATTTCGTAGTGACCTGCCCCATATGCATGATTTACTTTCCTATAGACACAGAGTATATCAATGATTATGTAGGGCAATTATCTGATTCTCTCAGTGCGATTATTTTATTGTGGAATTGCAATATACATGCATAACAAACATGCTCGCGGAACTCAGATAGAAGCGATTGTCTACTTAATATAACACAAAATAAGACCAGCCCTGCCAACTCAACACTGAATATAATACCAAAGTTAACATTAGACTAGCCTACTTAACACTGAATATAATACAAAAGTTAACATTAGACTAGCCTACTTAACACTGAATATAATACAAAGTTAACAACAGGCCCGATCAACACTTAATACAATAGTCACAGGTTGTGTCAGAGTGCGTTCAATGTGCAAATAATATTATAAATTAAAAAATTAGAAAACACTAGACTTCAATTTATCGGTTGACTGCAGCCAAATTTACCGATTAGTTATTCTAGTAGGCACCTTCACTAGCAAACGTACGTAGTAGAAAATTTTGAATTACGGAAAGGCACGTAAAAAACTAATTGATAAGATTTAGTAAAGTTGCGGTAGAATTGAAGACCGAGTAATCCCTCGCGCTAATATAAAGCATAACTTAATCAATACGAAATCGACTAATTGCAACCTTTTCTACTTGGTTTCATAACGCTTTTGATTCTTATTTTCATTTCCAGTTTTGCCCGTAGCACCAACATAGTTTCTTTATGCTAACCTTTCTAATTTATAATTTTGTAAACATTAGTTTGAAGTGATTTTCTCTCTCTCTCTCTCTCTCTCTCTCTCTCGTGAAACATAAGTAATAAACATTTGGCGGGATTTAGGTTAAGCTGCGCGTCAAGTGAACCAAGTTAAGCTCCATCACGCCCGGTTAGTACTTTGTGGGTGACTAACTTTAGAAGACCTAGAATTGACAGCTTTGAAAGAAAAATTGCCGAGGGTGTTGGAAAGTTATTCTTAAATCCACGCCGACTGCATTTGATGCGTCCACAAAAGGTAACGATTACTAATAACCATGGGGGGTGAAGGAGGAAATAACGAAAACTACAAAAACAGAAACTAAGAAAGGAAACTATGTAGCAAATGTGGTATGTCATGTGTGTAACTGTACAAACAAAAAATAAGTTCATGTTAAATTCAGCGGACTCTGCATCTTTATCAAGCATAAGCTCACAAGTTTATAATACTCTCATCCACTGCAAGTCTAAGTGTATGGGTAATCATTGTTATAGCGCCTTATTATATGGCTACTTAATTAGTGTATGTTGAATCACTTTGTATTTTGTAAACATCGGTTCGTATGCGTGCAAATGTGTGACTTAACATGTATAGTAAGTCTACTCAATATAGTCACTGTAGAACATTTATGTCCTAACGCTCTTATGTCCGTTTTCACATTCCTCTGTAGCTTTTGCATGGTTATATTCGACTTTTGTTACAAAGCTTCAATTCTCTTCTCTTATATTCTATGCTATTCTAATCTAATCTCATCTAATTTATTCTATTCTATTTCATCCTAATTTGTACAAGCATCATGCAGTATGTTACAATTGTACCGACTTCATGAACGACTTTGTAACATATTTTCCTTATAAAGAGGAGGCTATGTGTTCGAAGCCTAACTAGACCGTATTACGGTAACTTTTTGATGCAAACATCCAGCGCTAAATTAGCTTTATTTTATATTTTGTTACCCAATACACATTTCACATTCATATGCACGAACTCAAACACTGTACATTCACATACACGCACTCACGCACTCATGCATGCACTCTCACACCGAGAATATAAATACAAATTCTCACCCGTTGGAGGTTTCATTTGTCTTCACTTTAGCTGCATAAATGTCATTTTCACAATTCATTATAAATATAAGATATTGTTAACCTGGTAATATTAAATTAATGAACACCCAACAATTACCATATATACTAGATTCGTATGTTTAATTTTTACGTCATCCTTAAATAAAAATTATTTAAGATGCTCTTATCCTACATTACACGTCATCATTCTTATCATGCAATTTATTACCTTATATTAACCCACAATTACCTTTGAGGGAAATTCCTCACACTTAGGTATCCGCATTATAATTTTACTCACGATTCGGGGATACCCCCCTCCTCCCCGAACAAGTGGTTTGATCGTTTATTGATCGTACTCAATGTATTGTTTTGCATATTCAAAAAGGAGGAAAGATGAGAAATACTAAATTTTCATAGTTTTAACATACACAATATGGAGCATACTTCACTTTAATTGCTTCAAAATTTTATAAATTTTCTGATAAATGAGTTTATAAATGGGGAGGGGGTTATATAATTATAATTGTTGAATTTTGAAGCAAGTTGTTAGGTGTTGAACATATTGTGCATAATTTTCATCATTGTTGTAAAATTATGTATAAAAATGTATAATTATAGTGTCATTATGTGTAAGTAAATCATAATTATGTATAAATAGTATATCTCATATCTCTCCTCCTTCAAGATCCTGTGCGGCACTATGCTCAATGTAGCTATATCGTTGCAGGAACGAAGCAGAAGGTCTTTATGCTTTGAACCCGATAGCTCGGCGAATATTATCGGGCTACAGGCTGCAGACAAAGTTCTATATTAACGTATATTTTTCAGTCTAGATAGCATGTTATTAACATAATAGAACTGGATTTGAACCATTCATCTACTGCTCTGTCGGGTACAGTTTCTTCAAGTAAAATAGCCAATGATAATGTTGTGATCTCTATAGACTTTAATTCCAGCAAACAATTGCATTTGATTGCTAAGTCTCTTTTTCCTTTATCGTACGTCAATTTAGCCGCGTAGTTTAAACTTTCTGCATGATGTGGCTTTTGTAGATTATCATGTAAAAATTTATTGATGTTGACTGACTGACAGATGATGCTTGCTAAATTATTATCGCAGATGTATTGTTGCTTTTGCTTTTGCAGTCGGTTAGTCTCGCACAAATCCACTACTTACACATTTGAGCACAGGCTGATAAAATTTTACTTCGATATTACAGAGGAAATTATGAAATATAATCAACTCTGACGGGTATAGATGAGATCTTAATTATTAGTAGTAGCATTCACGCTATGCAACTGAATGCATCAATATTAACTTAAGAACTTGTTGAAGTATTTTTAGAAAGCGGAAAATCATATGATTCCAAATACTTCATTTGAAGAGATGAACGCAAATATTTCAATTATCTCATATAATGCAACCACATATCTAATTCAATATACCGTTTATTTGTAGATTTGATTGTACAGTACGATTTTTGTCACAGCTGACTGATTAGACTAATAAGAAGCCATAAGTTCACATTTTTTACTATTTTATATGATTTTTATTAAATTGTACTTAATTTATAAGTTTTATTAATTTTGAAAAACGATGAAATTGCTAATTAAATATTGATCCAGTAAAACAAAAGAAAAATAGTTATCCTTTCAAATATTGCTAAAGCCCTTAAAGGCCCTTAAATTGTATCTTACCTTATCGTATCGTACGATTGCCAAAGTTTTCAAAGCGAGCGAAGCAATGGCATATTCAGTACAAAAAACAAGAGATTAAAATTTTTTGCAAAACAAAATAGTGATTTCTTGGTCTAAACCGTAAAAACTAACCGTTTGCTGAAAGCTTAGTTTGACTATACGGTTGCATATCATCAAAAGTGTCTTCTTCACAGCCCTCAATAGTCTTACTCTGACTTCTGAAAATGAATTTATATTACATTTAAATTACAGTGACCAGAGGATACACTGAATATTTCGGACAGCAAAGGCATTGGGAAGTACTTAATTTGAGGTTTCATTATGGGAAATACTATAATTTGAATAACCGAAAAGCAATTACTGCATCTAAATTTAGTTCAAAGGATCATTAGCTATGTTTCAGGTCGTAGCTTCGCAACATCCTGTAAGCCGAAAGTCCAATAATTCGGCGTACAGCCTGCGCAAGCAACACAGCTATCAAAGCGGCGTGCTGCGTAGATTAGAGCTCGAATTTAATCACTTTGCGGAAAACATCGCTTGGAATTTTTGGATGAGTAATGAGCCTACATGACAATTCGTGAACTGTGAATTAATTAAGCGAAATAATATCACGCGGTTGAAAATTATGCTAAATTTAAGATAAAAAGTCAAAGCCAATTTAACGTCAGTTTCATGCTCGATAGCATATCAGTGACGGGGAGAGTACTGTATTTAAGCACCTACAGATCCGCTGACGAACAATTAGATGAAATTCACCGGCTTAACCTATTTTATACAGCGATATATGAAGGCCCATAAAATTAATAAGAATTGAAAAATTTGTATAAGAAATAAAATGATTCCAATAATCAATAGTCTGTTGTTAAGGCACAGATCCAAGATATAAATTTCTAGTATACTTATTGTCATATTTAAATTGACACTTTAGGTATCAAGATTAACAGAGTACAATAAAAGTTCATTGAATAATCAAAGCGTACAGTAGTCTTAGTGTGAGATAAAAGGCGTCTGAGGTGGCTATCCATTGCCTTTCTCAATTATTTATTTGTTTCCTCTTAAATTAACCATTACGGTGATCAATTAATTATATATATAAGTTATATGAATGAATGCTGATGAAGTAAGATAATAGTCTCACAAGAGGAAACACTATTAGTTAATAACTTACCCATTGTAGAGCCCATTTGGTGATTTATCTGTTTATGCAAATAAGCAAATGAATTCTCATAGCCATTATACAGTATAAATATATGCAAAATAAAGTTCCTACAAAATTATTAAGTATAATTCTGTTGGATAGCAGAATTGGCTACACGAATGCCTGATAAGCAAGAAGTTAGAGATTCAATGTCCAATCTCGCCACCGTTTGCACCTATAAGAGAGTTTACAAAGTTTCCCCTACTTATGGAATTTCATTTGGAGGCAATGTTTTAATCTACCTCGCATCTAATACTGAAAGCTAGTCTCCTATAGACTATAGTTTAAATATCTCTCAATATTTATGTTTGGAATTTACCTGCGATTTTCACTTGAATTTGCTTACACTTTACACTTTTTGAATTTGCTTATACTTTCTCGATAGTATCACAGAATAGTGGGCATTAAATTGCGATACCGTCGTTCACGTTAGTTTTTCAAATAATCGAAAAGCAAAACTAAAACACTAATTATCTAACTTACAAGAATGGAAGCAAATTTTAGAAGTTTTTGAAAAACTTAAAGTATTATTTTACGAAACCTTGAGAGAACTAACCTATTCCCGGAGGCTTGAATACACCATAAGGCTGAATATCGTCATCTTGTGAGTTACTTCCGCTTTCGACTTGATGGATCGATAGCCGTGATCTGAAAACAATATCTTTAAGTTTATTAGCACTTTTACAAAATGGTCAAATAAATGATGAAAAGTTGTGAACCGTTTATCTATGATGCTTTAAAATTACTATTTATATTATTAATAATAAAGGCTTAACGTCCGTTTCCTCATAGAAGAATGATGTCAGGGAGTCTCTTAAGTATTCATTTTCCTTTACTACATTAAGGGTCGACGCATGTACTAATATGCAAAAATATTATGAATTCAAAATCATTTTTGAACTTGAAGACATTTATTAATTGAGCACCGGATTTATTAATTGAGCACCGGATTTGAACCATGCATTTACCAAACCTCATTCGGGCACCCTATCGATCATGCTACAGGCTCAGAATAAGTGAAGTGACATTCTGCATAAGATACACTCTATTTAAAATCTTTTCGTTTCTAACAAGAAATATAATATAATTAAAATTAATTTGACATTAAACTAATGATTAAAGCATAAGTCGCGTAAATCATTTATTAGCATTAGGTAAAAGCTGTTAAACTAATTTCAGCATTTTCTATAAAAGAAGGAATATCCCTATAAAGAAAGTTTATGCTACGATTCGAATGATTCTAATGTCTTCTGTTTATAAGATCATTGGGCTACAAACTCCTTTATATAACGATGCACCCGATTGGATTCAACTGTAAGATGATTCTAGACCTTAACATTTATTACAATTTTAACTTTCGACATATGTTAATCAGTATGACATGATTTTTCACGCCTTAAAATTTAAAAGAAATCTAGAAATTATGTAGAAATTTAAAACTCTAATTCAAGTAACAATTTCCTTTTGAATGACAAGTTGCAACTATAGATGACATAGTTTAGAGCTAAACGAATAAGAGTTCCTGAATTCGATTCTCAGACAGACGATTTCATCTCTCACTCTCTCTCTCTCTTTCTCTGGCTGGAGCCAGTGGCGATGTCGGTAAAGTACTCAACTGCGGATCAGTATGTGCGGGGTTCAAATCCTGGGCTCGTCCGTCACTGACATCCCTTTTGAGTGAGGAAACTGACGTTAACATTAGCTTCTTTTTCTCTCTCTTTTTCTCTTTTCTCTCTCTCTCTCTCTCTCTCGCTATATATATATATATATATATATATATATATATATATATATATATTATATATATATATATATATATATATAATCTGTTAAAGTTAAGGATAGCGTCAGTTTCCTCACTCGAAAGCGATGTCAGTGACGAGCGAGCCCAGGATTTGAATCCCGCACCTACTTATCAGCGGTCGAGTATCTTACCGACTTCGCCACTGGCTCCAGCCAGTATATATATATTAATATATATATATATATAATATATATATATATAATATATATATATATATATTCATTACAGTTAAAATTTGCTCATAATTAAAATTTTTATACTGAATTGAGATTTACCACGTATACTATTCCCTACACTGGTAATACATTGCAGAATACATTGTATAATTTCGTTTTTGAATGACAAATTGAAATAAGAGAAAACGTTTAAATGCCAGTAAGTATCAATAAGAAATCTTACCCATTTAGCGAACTCTCTGACAATTTACCTGTTTACCAAATATACAGCGAAACATAAAATGTGAAAAGTGTATTTTTATGTCATTTTAATCTGTGCCGTGGCTGGCAAATATACGATATGATGATGAAAAAGCAAAGAATTAACGAGTACATACATGCAAGTGATACCTTAATTCAATGGTAATAGTAAATATGCTTTATAATCCGCATCTTATTGGCAAGACAATCAAATAGATTTGGCGGAGTCCCCAATAGAAAATGTCGACACTGTACCTACTGTATACAGCCAAATGCTGCAACCGATTCTGAACTCTTAGATATTGAATTTTAGGTAAGAATATTATTAGAAACGAATAAACTGAAGAAAGATTTAATATAGTGTTAAATTTGGCTCATTAAACTCGCATTTCTGAAGATTTACTTCCAGAATACTCTTCCAACGGTATAATGTAAATCCTGTTTTAGTAATTTCAGTAAGTTCTCTTTTAACCATTTCCGTCGGAGCACTATAATACTTGAAGTGAAAGTTAATATTTAAACATGCGCAAATTAAGTATATTATTGTATGGTACGGTACGATATGATATGGTGCGGAACAGTACGGTAGCGTACCTTTTTGTATGATATGATATGTATGGTCTGGTGTGGTGTGGTATGGTGTTACGGTATGGTAGGGCATGGCATGAGATGGGATGACATAGCATAAAGTAGTAGAGGAAATCAAAGCATAGTATAGTACATCATAGTATAGTATAGCATAAAATAGTATAGCAGACCATAGCATAGTATAGCACAGCAGAGTATAGCATGGAATAGTATAGAAGAGCATAGTATAGTAAAACACAGCATAGTATGGTAGAGCATAGTATAGCACAGCATAGTATAGTTGTTAGCGCTATTACTACGGTATTATGCACAACACTACTTACCATGTCGTGATCTTTTTACAATTACGACCAAACAGAGAATGATTATGAGTAATAATACAAGAACTCCAGCAACCACTGGTACTATTACTTTCTTTAAATCACCTGGTCTCGGGTTCAGCTCAGTACATCCATCATCAGAACCATCGGTGTCTGCGAATTATAAATTATAAGAAATAAATAAATATAACAATATTATTAATTATAAATTAAATATATTGAGCCAGCTCTCTCTATCTACTGTCTGTCTGCTCCATGACTCATATTTAAAATTCCTCAATAATTGCGCTAATTACTGCTTCATCATTTGTTCTTTCTCAACTTAAATTCATATACCGAGTATATAATGAAAATTTAAAAGTGCCTTATATCTCTAATTAAAGCTTTATCATTTGTTCATTCTCAACTTAAATTTTTATACCTAGTATACAAGTGTAAAATGAAAGTTTATAACAGCGTCATAAGACTGACATCTCTAATAAATACAACTGTAAATCACTTGTTGACTATCAATAACAATTCGTGTGATTAGCATTTATATTGAATTTCTATACCTTATTCTACGAGTTACTACACCGATTATATTAAATTTCCTCACTGTAGGTTTATATCGACAACTTAAGAAATTTGTTATCATCATCATCATCATCATCTTCCCTTAAATCTCAGTTTAACCAGGATCAATATATTTTAACTTTTTACATTGCGTTATACTGATTTAATTAAATTTACACAATGTAGGCCTATATTTACAATTTTTAGGCCTATATTGAAAACATTTTTTTCTAATATTAGAAATTGTTAGATATTTATTTATTGAGAGTTGTATGCTACATTAGTAGAAAGTTATCGTAAGATTGAGAGGTTCGCTTTCCATGATATCTATCATCTAGGAAAATGGTCTATTTTAAATGAACCTAGATTCAGTTAAACTGGGTCACTTTTCCTAGATGTGTGCAAGTTTGAACACGGGTATACATTCTAGTTATTGAAATTTTGACTAACTTATTTCAGACAAAGATGATGTCAGGGACGTCCTCATATTATATGTCTCTACAAATTCATTCATGATAAGTGATTTTAAACTACATGTGTTGAAAAGAAAAAAAGTGTGCTGAGGAGAAAAAGGTGTAATACATGGTGCCAGAATACAAACTCGCCTAGATCATTGTAGTATTCATAATCAATCTGACGATAATATGCCACTAAAATGATTCACACTAAAGTGACACGGAAAGATATTTTACGTTTCCATAGTGACTGAGTGGCAAACTGAAAACCGTTGCCGTGTTTTGTACAGGCTAAATAAAAATAGACAAACTTTACACTGCACACTGCACGTATCTTAAGATTCTACTAAGCAATAATTGAGGCAGACAAAGTAAAGTCACATTTTTTCACATTTCAAAAACTATGGATATGTCAATCGCCAAATTTTTAATACATAACAAAATATCATGGGTCACTTGCTATCAGTTTGGTTTTGGTAGCAGCTGTATGACGTAGATCAAACGTTTTGATATCGGCCTGGGCTTACCGTACATTGGCCTTCGCCATTTCAATAATTAAGCTTTGAAATTTCTTTTCGTTGTATGGATCAGTGGTTCCCAACCTGCTTACCCCAACGACATCTATTTTTTCCTTCAGGTGGCAACCCTTGATTTTTTTATAGGTCTTCTATGCTTTAATTAGATTTAATTAAAGAACATTTAGAAGATTTTTATTCAATTTTAATGACAACAGTGATATAGGCGCTAGACTACTTCGTTTAGCCCAGGGACGTCAACCAAGCTAAAAAGAGCTCGACTGTCTGCTGCACGGATGATTTGTTTCGAGAATTTAGCCTTATCTTTAATAGATTGATTATATGAAATCTGTCTTAAAATATTGTTGGGTGAAATAAAAGATTATAGTAAAATTTAAACAGTCCGCAATTATGACCTTGAAAAGTTATGAAATTGATTAGGAATTAAATTAAATATTATTTTTATATGACTTATTTTCTGGAAAAATCTTCCAATTATGGATTCTAGAAAAAACCATAATTCGCACCCTTCTCTCTCTCTCTCTTTCTCTCTCTCTCTCCTCACGCTGATACTCAAGACGTCATTACTCAATAGAGGGCGCACCATATCTCTCTTCCGATTGACATGCAGGGTTTGACCAGGAAGGTTGCACCAGCCTCTTTTTCGTTTATTTCATAATGTTTTAAATATATATTTAGTCAATTTTCAGATAATACTAAATACTGGTCTACTTGTGCTTTAAATTATCAAAGACGCAAGAGTCAATCTTTAAACAAAAGTGTCAAGTTTCAAATTGTGTAGATGAGGTTTTTATTGCATGCACAAATGTCTGGCGTTTTCGTGTTACGATTACAAAGAAACCAATTGCCATGTTCATGGAAATAAATCTCTACCCAATTTGTCTGACGAACATCCTTGGCCGTATTTGACATTCATATTTGAAATGATCAAATATGAAAGGAAAATTTATCGCTCTAAATGTCCAAAATGTAGTAATTCTATCAGTTCCTTCTGCAACAGTTCATCAAATTTAAAGAAGCATGTTGAGGTATGTTATTTACCTTTATTTAATCATTCATATTTACAGCGACAGATCCAGTAAGTTCCTAGGGGTGGGGGGGGGGGCGAAATCCTTTATACAGTGTCAACTTTGGTTTGTTTGACATCACGAGGAAGTACAAAATTTATATGCAATTTTAAAAAAATTCCTCAGAAATAAAGCGAGAACCTTTTTGGACGTTCATTTTGGATAGGAACCGATTCAATTTTAGTTTAAAAATTACGCTGGAGCAGTGATACATGAATGATTGACGGGATTATTTTATTGATTTATGGATTTATTATTTTTTAATTATAGTGAAGCATGTGCATGTGTATCGCACATTGTTTTAGTTCAGAAACCTTAGACCTGAACTTAAATTTTCATTAGCCTTTACTTCTCAGTTTCGTCGTTTTTAATTAAATAAAATAAGTAATTGAAAACTAATTTAAAAACGTTTAAAACGTTTAAAGCTATTCAATATATGTATACATACATATATATATATATATATATATATATATATATATATATATATATATATTTCTTTAAAAAATATGAGTACTTTTACCTTTTACTCAAGAGTACTACTTTTTTGTCGAGTACTTTTACTCTTTACTTCAGTAAAATTCTGATTAAATACTTTTTACTTTTACTTTTACTCTCACTAACCATTTACTTTTACTTTTACTTAAAGTAATTTTCTGAGTACTTTTTACAACACTGATCTTTTCCCTAAGCTATAGACTACAACAAAATGTGAATAAGGTATAGCCTTTTGTGAAAGACTTGTGGATCGATGGGGAGTTCTTTATGAATGGAGTAAAAAGACTACAATAGGAATATATATCTTGGACCTGGCCATTAGAAGCAAAAAATAGAGCGAGAGAAAGAGAGAGGACTTGACTATCACATTCAAAACTGTGCAAAAAGCATTACATTACAATTAGTAAAAATATTTAACAAAATAGATACAAATCGGAAATAAATAAAGTAAATGAAATGTGGTTACTGAGCACAACAAACGAATTGAGATAACATGTCGGTCGAGTAATAATTTTAAATAATCTAAAGCATTCAGACATCAGGACAATAACTACGCTTAGATTGCTAGTGTCGTTAAGACAACATCGAATACTACTGAACCAAATCAAAGCCAATGAGCAAAAAAATGGAGGAGCTTAACTCAGAGATTTAATAGCGAAAGTTCTAGAATATATCTGCACAGGTACATAGCTGGAAGACCTCAGTACCACAACTGACGGGCATGCGAAATGGTCTACCTACGAATTGAGAGCACGAAAGAGTGGCGATGACCCAAATCATTAAATAGAATAATATAACAGATACAACTATGTATCAATTGACAAAAAATTCCAAAATCTGACTTATGTTTCGCGAAGGTGATCATTTTGACATCTTAGCTAAATACTGATATTGCCAATTGCCAGGAACTAAAGCTAGATAGTTCGGCGTATCGAGCTGATGCTTTTGGTAGACACAATTTACTATCATGAGTGGTTATCACGAAAAAAAGAATTATTATTAGGTGACGTCAAGTCATCAAGGCACAACGAAAGTGACCTATTTAGGCATTTGATGATCCTGGTAAATTACTGATAATTGTTCAATAATAGTACTAAAATTGAAACTATTTTTAACAATGTAATCTACTAAAGAATTCATGACAAAAATAGTATTTTACTGAGACTAATACATTACCTTTATTATTTAATTTTGAATAGCAATCTTTCACTTTAAATGTTAAAAATTACATTGTTGTGTAACACTTTTTTAGGCCAACAGGTTGGATGGCCGAATGGATAGCGTACACCTACCTGAGGAGTCACAGGAGGCCATCGGTTAAAAGCTCAGCCGAATCGCTTAACAACATCACTTATGATACAGAGACAGGCGTTAAAATTTAGCTTTCTTTATATCTTTACAACGAGCTTTTTTACACAACGCTCTAGAGAAACGAAGAGATGCTTACCGGATAGCAACAGTTGATCAATGATCACATCAGTCCTGTTATAGCTGGATATGGCTGGATTTGTACTACTGGTAAAATTTATGAATGCCGTGACTTGCCTGCCATTCATATCATTGCTCAGCTTAATTAAATTATAGCTTGTTGCTACAGATGTTTCCTGAGATGCTTCATTCCAAAGAAGGTTTTCACTTAAAGGTAAATCTCCTATAAATATATCTATACGAGGTTGCTCAAATGTGCGGCTATAATTAAGACTGCAGTTTATGCTCAAGTACTCTGAACTATTCATATTCACAGTGTAGTTAGTTGAACACCGTGTTTGAAAAAAAAAAAAAAAAAGAGCGTACCTATAAAACGTTTATTTAGTTGCAATTGTGCAGTAGACAGAACAAGAATTAGAGCTACTGTAACTGTAAAAAGCCTGAACGTACAAATGTAAATTGCAGAATTCAGTGGAACGTTTTTGAATATACACTATAGTGAGATTTGATTTAGTATTTTAGCACTCGGCTTCGATCAAAAAAAGATATATATGTATATATATATATATATATATATATATATATATATATATATATCAAAATCAAAGAAAAAGTTTAATAACAGTGACCAAAGAAAGAAGGAGATCAAAAACAAATCAAAGATAGAGATCAATTTCTTCAGTGCACTGCCAAGTGGCAGGTTCAAGGTACATATTCGTACTCAAAGTCTGCTTTCTCGCTCCATAAGAGCACTCCTTAGATCAACAAGTTAATCCCTTCACAAAGTCTATGCCTTACCCATTCCTTATGTAGCCTATAGCTTGGGAAAAATTTAATTCTGAGGTGGTTTCCCGTTGCCTTCCTCAGCTAGGTGGATTAATTACCATTTAATCCTGGGGGAAAATATTTCATGATGAGGACCCTCTTGCCATCCTCAGCTCCTGCCTTTAGTCGCCGCATACGTACACGCGGCAGAATTTTTGCCGTTACCCTATTCTGCAGTGGTCCAACCACACCCGAGCACAACACGGGGCTAGAGATCAATAACAAATATATATCACAAAAATCACAAGCAAAGATCAATCTAAAGTGTAAAAAGAAGATCGCTTAATTCAAAAACCTATCGGTGAAGCAATTTATTTCAGTTTTAGATATTAAGTTTTGATGATTGAATGGCAATTTGAGTATAAATTTCATTATATAGGCTTATTGTTGCACTACTGTTCGACAAGTTTTTCAATAGCTGACGAATTTACTGCCATACAAAGACGACTATTGCATATACTTTACATGCTCAATATGTAATCAATATTAATTAATGCCAATAGTCAGCCAGTTAATTCTAGTAAATATTCTTGTAATGCTGAAAAATTTATTATAAAATTTCGAAGATTATAAAAGTTCTGAACAACTGAAAATTCCTCCAATCAGAACTTTGCAGTAAAGGAAATAATAAAAATTAGTTTTTTTCACTTGTACGTATACAATTTTGCCTTGAATTCGAAATCTAATTCTTCAAATGTTTAATAAGTTTTTAATTTTTTAATGTTTAAATATCGATAGGAATATGGAATAATAAAACTTAATATTAAGTAACTCTGACAGCTAAAGTTTTCAGAAAGATTGGCTCAACTTGTGAAAGAGATTTTTCTCTATGATTTGGTCCGTACAGGCTGGAAATCAGTTAGATATCCTAATGAGTGTAGATACAGTGTTAAATCCATAGCTCGTCCGGCGCTGAGGTGCATTCGGTACAAAACATTTACTTTAAATTACTCATTGTATATCCCGATATTTTAAAATGATAAAATTTACCCGAATTTGTTTCGAGTCAAACAGATATTATTTCTAATTTGAACTCGTTTTTATTTAAGAATGACACACTATACTAACATAGATAACTGAAAAGAATAATTATCGTGTTATTTGATAGGGCCAACACAGAATAGACCAACCGTAAAATGCACGTATTGTACAGCAAGATGACTAAATAGAAATTGGAGAAACACTAATTCAAATCTAAATGAAGACTATCAATCAATCAAATCAAATCAAATCAAATCAAGTCTAAAGTCAAATCTTCTCAGTTTACAGCAGCTGCGCTGCATTAGGGTTTTGGAAATGTTTAGCGTTTGTGACAGAATCGACTTCATTAGATATAGCTGTGCTTTTGTGCGCGAAAGCGGATTTAAGTATGAATTTCCGACTTACCCACTTGACAGAGCATTACAGAGAGGTAGAGAGAGAGAGAGAGGTTGAGAGGGAGAGAGGTCAGGAGAGAGAGAAAGGGAAAGAGAGAGAAAGCGGGAGAGAGAGGGAGAGGGAGAGAAAGAGAGAGAAAGATAAAGGGAAAGAGAGAGCGACAGAGAGAGAGAGAGAGAGAGAGAGAGAGAGAGAGATAGAGAAAGAGAGAAAGAAAGAGAGAAATATAGGTGTATAACGCAAACTTACCTAATACTATCAGATTCCAGGCTCTATAAATACATTCCATTTTTGACGATGCGTCTTGAACAACGTAATATCCACCATTGCTCAATTCTATAGAATTAATTTGGAGACTACTGAAAGTAATATTTTCATCTCTAGTCCCGTCGGGTTCCACGAAATGTGTGACATTATAATATAAAGAGGAAAAGTTCTCGCCATAGCCTTCATATATTTTTTCAAATCTAAGCGGAACTAAATAAGAAGACAATGATAAGTGAAACCATTTAAGTATAGCCTTTGAAAGTGGAAAACCCCATCTAGACTTTGTGCTAAAATTGAAAGTAATCGATTCAGTTGTTACTGCTACGAAACTTTCTGTTATGTTCAGATTTGCTGAATTAGATCTATTTGCAATTAAATTATAGTCAAATCCGCACGAGTCACCATCTAAAAATACAAAAAAGCATTCCATTCATTTGCGATACACTTTAATTGAATCTCTACAAACTGAATCTTCATAATTGACAAACAAATCTGCGTTAAATCAAATATACAGCCATTGCGAATTTCTTTCAGAGAATTGAAGAGATTGTGGCAGGTGATCTATAAAGTACGCAGCTGGACGTACAGGTTACGGTTTTGTGTATACTAAAAAAATAAACGAATTCATGTGTATTCTCATAGGCAACACCCTAATTATTCATTACAACAAAATTCTTCATAATTAACACTAATTCAACCAGATGATATTATGGCCATGCACTTATTAAATACTATGCATTAAATTGATAATCTCTTGCTGTTAGTGCACAGCCTACTGGAAGGTCCATGGTCTATAACGCCTCCACTCATCTCTATCTTACGTTTTCCTCTTCATGTCCACATACGAGTGGATCTTTAAATAATCTATAGCATTTCCTTTTGATATACGATTATTCTTGGGGGATTCTGCCTATGATGTGGTTGGCCCCCTATGCCTTCCTTAGATATTAATATATATATATATATATATATATATATATATATATATATATATATATATATATATATATAATTATTCTTGTGGCACTTACGCAAACACTATGTTTAAGAAATCAAATTGTGTAAGATGGTATATCAGATAGTTTAGCGATAGTTGAAAGGATAAAATATACATAGTTTAACTATGTAACAAAAATATAAAATCTATATAAAATAATAAGCTAAAATATATAATTTCACAAGCAGTAAAAATGTTACCTCCAACTACAATCCTGCACCAAATAACGAAGATGAAACAATTCAGAAGTCTTCCAGATATTAGTTTCCTCATATTCATAGTCAATTCCTATAGTCAAAAATCACAAAGACTGTACCTGAAAGTAAATTTAAATTAACATTCAATTCTCGTATTTCAGGTATACTTTACAGTTTTCAGCTATGCGAATGTAAGTATATCAACTGGAATGACACCAATCTAATCTGCGTAAATTAAATATCAATTTTGCAAAATTAATCTGAGCAAATTTAACTCAGTTTAATAGAGTACAACAGGATAAACAGGATTAAACAGGGGTTTTTGGGTAAACAGGTATTTTAAGCCCTGTCCAGTAAATGTTAGTTGAAGCTGAGGAAGGCATAGAGGACCCACCTCATCATAAGCAGAATTCCCCATGAATAACGGTACATCAAAAGGAATGTTATAGGTGATTTAACGATCCACTCGTTTGTGGACATGAAGAGGAAAACGGAACATAGAGAAGAGTGGATGCGTTATATCCCATGAACCTGCCAGTAGGCAGCGAACTAAGAGAGAGAGAGAGAGAGAGAGAGAGAGAAAGAAAGAGAGAGAGAGTACCTAAAAGCAATCATAACAACGGTAGTAACAAGATCAAGCAAAATATAACATAATCAGAGTGTTATAGTCGTTTCACACAAAAATCAGTCACTGGGGCAAAATCCGATCCAAAAAGCAAAAGTTTAGTTCTATGCGGCGTCTCGGGAAAAGAGACTAAAATATAAGAAGTTCTATATCATCACGCATTTCATCTAGAGGACCAATCGGTAATAATTTGGGAGCCAAATAAAAATTTAGATATGTTAGTACTATATATAAAGTAATAGCATCCCCGCGTTGCGTCCGGGTTGTTTGAAGACTAGATCAACCGGTGACTGCACGTGTCGTAGAAGGTGACTAAAGCACTAATATCCAAACCAAAGCCAGAAAGGGCACTGAGTTATTGAGCACCTAGGCTCCAGAAATTGCTACAAAATTTTCTAAAACGAATGAACAAGATTTTGAATTGGTGTGGGGCAGAGAGGGGTGGAGAAGGTCCATTTATATCTCGACCCAAGTTGAACTGGGTTTAAAGTGAAGATGAAATGTACAGAGATACTGCGAAGCATGTAGCAATAGATTGAATTTCTTGATTTGCTGTAAGCTTTTACCTACTTTATATGGTTTATTTTGACTATGTTCAGGGCATATTTTAGTGCTTTCGTGACTTTTGTGCCATTTTTCACTTCATTTCATGTATTTCTTGCGTATGATGTTGCCTGAAGTGAAATAAACATGATTCAGTTAAATTCAATTCTGGGTAGCGAAAATATTTTGCTACATTATATTGATTATAACATTTAAGACCACTTAAGTAGCATATCCAGTCATAGCGCAATTGTTTCTGAATGCCTGTAGGCTGTAACGTTAACTGTATATGCCTATAAAAACTCTAAATAAATAATTGTAAAAGATTAAGTCTCAAAATTATAAGTATGTGATTACGTGTAGTGTGAAAACACCCAAGGTATAGATAGGCCTACATCATTCCAGCTGACCTTGGCGCTATAACATGACATAACATAACATAACATAACATAGCATAACATAACATAATATCATATAACAGTACAGCGTCACGAAGTAATAGATCTGTTCGGTAATAGCCATAAATAGAACATCGGGGATACCAAATGTAAACAGTGGACAAGAAAACGTAAACACTGTATAGAATACCATTGAAATGTACTAGTCCCTCATAAAATTTCTAATACAAGCTTTCTTTATAGATGCTATTTACTTTACAACCTACTATACGGATATTAATTAAATAATAACTTAACACTTATAATTTAACTCTGACACCCATTATAAAGATATGCATGCATTATAACGAAGTTATAATGAAGACCCATTACATTTACATGTAAATATATGTATCAGATGTCAACATAAACAAACCAATGTTAACATGCAACAAAATATGTTTTCAATTACCGAACTGATCTATTAATGCTTGTTTAAGACTCACTAAACACTCACTAAGCACTAACACCAATTGATTTAACAACATCTCGTAGTTCAATATAAGACTGAAAAATACATTATACAAGTACATTTACCAAAAACAGCCAGTAACCAACTAGGCCTAGAACTATTTATATGAAATTTCAAAATTTCCATTTCTGTTTAGGTCTAATTTTACCTATCTGTACATCGTAAAATACTTAATTAGGCCTACTTTTAAAAAAATCAAATCATACAAACTTCATATCAACATGTCAAATATATACACATAACACTGAACATGTAGTAGCATCTAATTTACATGTTCTTATATTTATAATATTTTTGCAAGAATTCACTGATTCTACTTCCACAACTTCGCTTGGCAAACTGTTACAAGAATTTATAACTCTCTTACTAACGAACAATTCCCTTAAATCTAGTCTACTTGTAAATTTACTAAGTTAATAAATATGTCCCCTAGTGTTTCTGTTGTTTGATAAATGAAACCAATTACTATGATTAACTTTGCTGAAGCTTTTGAGTACTTTAAAAACTTCTACTAAATCTCCTCTAGCTCTTCTCTCACTTAAGAGGTTAATCCCACGTATTTTAATCTATTTTCATAACGAAGTTCTTGACAGTCAAAAAGTAGCCTTGTTGCTCTGGCTTGTACCCTTTCTAATTTTGTCGATATCTTTCTTAAGATATTGGCACCAAGCCTGAATGCAGCAGTCAAGTTTGGGCCGTACAAGAGCTTTTTATGTAGCCTTACCAGAATATCAGAATATATATATATATATTTCTACTTGCAATTGTTCTTTTAATCATTCTTAATACACAATTATCACTATTTACATCTTTATTACAATTTTCACTAAATTTAAAAGAGCTATCCACAGACTGGCATTCACTCCTAAATCCCTCTCACTGTTTATGGAGTTAATTTTATATGGTTTAATGTATAATCAATTCCTAAATTATTTTTTCCTATATGCATGTCTCTACATTTCTCAGTATTGAACTCCATTAGCCAATCACTAGACCAGTTCTGGAATATTTTTATATCATACTTCAAAATCTTAGCATCTTCAATGTTGTTTACTGTCTTTGCTACTTTAGAATCATCTACAAATTTACTAAATTTTGATACAATTTCTATGTCAATGTCATAGATATAAACTAAAAATAAAAGAGGTTTCAAAATGGAGCCCTCTTATAACTTGAATTAACCCGTCACTAAACTTCGAATATATTTATTATAAATTATATTTTTATACCCATTCTTCCAAGAAGATATTGTAAAAAATGTAAAATCACAATTTTATGACTTACATTCGTTAAACATATCTTCTTTCAAACTTTTACAACTATTTTTCCCTATTATAATAAATATAGGTCTTCAGATAAGTTGCCATAGCTATTATTTATAGATCATTACATATCATAAAATAATGATCTGGAAGGCTTATTTGGCATCGTATTTGTTCATTTGCATGAATTCATAGATTTACTTGCATGAAAGTATAGATTCATTTGCACGAATTCATAGATTCATTTGCTTGAATCCAAATCTCAGCCCTTTCCTTGCTGATATTGGAACCAGTTACGGAAACAGAACTTCTGCTTAAATTATCTTAGCTTAAAACTTTTGTTTTAACTATACAGCACAATATATCGTACAGTAAAACTTCACTGCTTGATTTTAACGAGGTTGTATTCTACAGTAAATGATAGGCTTAACTAGCTTTACATTACTCGACTTTTAATTATTGTTGCTAAATAATGATAGTTACTGCATGGCTGCACTTAAAGCATCTAACTGAATAAGAACATGTGAAAGCATGTCAACTAAGCTTATTCGCTGAATTCCCATTCTGAATCAGTTTCGACCTGAAAAGTTTAAATAAGAGCGATTTTGTGTATTTCGAAAGAGCATATAGCAATTTTGCAAGAATTTGAAGAATACAATAACATGGATAATATCAACCGTTTAAAAAGTAAAAACGCCACTAAATTGACCTATTTTGTTTCATTCGCACTACTACAGAATACAGATTTAAATAGGCCTTTATGTTGTCTAGCTACTTGTGGGGGTTTCCAATGCTAATAGTACATCTCTTGTTTCACAGTCGTGTGTGGACTTTTAACAATTTTTGTTGAAAGGTTGAATGTGTAGCATCTTCTAGTTAATGTATCTATCTCTCTTTCTCACTCTCAGTGCACTGCTTACTGGCAGTTCCATGGTATAATGGTATATAATGCCTGCACTGTTCTATTTCTTCCATTTTCCTCTACATGTCCACAAACGAATGTCCGTCTTCCTCTGCTTCTCTTTCCTTCCATTCTACCTTCTATGGCCTCCTATAGTAAACTATCTCCCCTTTGAATCTGTCCTATCCAATTCGTCTTCCTATTTCTTAATACATTTATCAACTGTCTCTCTGTACACACTCTCTTCAAGACTTCTTCATTTGTTACTTTTTGGTCCAGCTAATGTTTTCCATTCTTTTCCATGTCCACATTTCCAACGCTTCTAATTTTCTAACAAAATCCTTTATCTAATGTATCGCGTAGCCTGTGAATTATGTGACGTTAGAGGTGGTTTCCGTTGCTTTTTTAAGTTTTTGCTTAGTCGCCATTGGCTAATGCTAACGTCAGTTTCCTCACTCGAAAGCGATGTCAGTACCTGAACATCGCACATACTGATCAGCGGTCGAATGTCTTACCGACATAGCCACAGGCTCCAAGATATCATATCATATTTGTATGCTATTTTGAAAGTCTTTAATTTGAAAACTCTTTCGCTATCTTCTGATATTACAATAGCACCCGTTTCTTCAGTGGGAAATCTCGGTGTAATCCACGATTTTCCACCTGACCTTCGATGAACATATAACCAAACTTTCATGCATCTTAATTTTCTTCCTTATCCGTAATCTTCGTCGAATGCGTCCATATTTGTCATGTGAGACCGCTGCTAGAATCCGTGAAGCTCTTTCGCAATCAAGATTGGACTACTCCAAGTCCTTGTTTTTTATTATTCCTGACTGTGAGATTGATCAGTTGTAGATTGTTCAGAATTGTCTTGCGAGAGCAAATCTTTCTAGTTCAAAGTACTCACATGTTAAACCTACTTTAAAGTCATTGCACTAAAGACAAACAGAGTATCATTTACATGCAGGCTTCGTTACGCTATAAGTCCATAATCATTCTGGGACAAAGTTGTGTCTCAGTTGATTAAAGTTATGCAACCTTCTGTTAGACCTACTCTGATTTCAAAATTAATTATACTTGCGAGATTTATAGCCTTCGTTCAAGAAAAAAGCTCTCAAATTGTTTTCCTGCATGCTGCACCGCAGATCTGAAATTCTTTTCTAACCACTCTTCGGAATTCTTGGTTTGAGTATCTCTTTTCCATCCAGTGGTCATGAATTTCTACCAGAAAGCAAACATTCTCTTCTTTAAATCCTTTTACCATCGCCTGGTTTTCTGGATTTTGGAATGCTCACTGCTTTGTACCTTCTTTTTACTCAGCGACTTGGTTTTGTCTCAATAGTGTTCGATGTTGTCGCGGACGACAGTATAACTCTAATTATTGTTATGCTGTACAGAATAACGTCAAAGTAGTCGCTTCGCCTCTTATGACACGTACAATTTGCGGTTGGTCTAATCTCCAGAGCCCCGGACGCTACACGCGTAGGTTGAATGTAACATTACGATATTGAAATCATTATTTGCTTGACGCTTTGTGCTATTTGTGATAAGTATTTACTGCGTTTACCGAATTTTACACAGCCAGTAACAGGATCCGTAGCTACTAAGCTGCACGTAAATTGAGCAAAGTTAAGCTCCATCGCGCCGGTTAGTACTATGTGGGTGACCACCTTGGAAGATCGAGTGTTGACAGCTTTGAAAGAAAAATCCCGAGGCTGTTGAAGACTATTCTTAAATCTGCGCTCGCTGGCTGCAATTGATGCGCCTACTGTGCGGCCTAAAAAAGGCAACGATTACTGATAACTATGGAGAGGATTGGAGGAAATAACGAAAAGTACAAAAACACCGACTAAGAAAGGAAACTATGTAGCACATGCTGTATATCATGTGTGTAACTATGCGAATCAAAAAATTTATATACCTTACCTACCTGGCCGCATTGAGTATCCCATCTGCATCCATTGCATCAGAGGTCCTCAAGAACCTCTGAAAACAGTCAATTTTTAAAAGTTATTTTGTGTCTAAGTCTTTTCTCTGTTATCCTATTTGGATCAGTAGATTCATAGTTCAAATTCAGTGCTAACCCCTCTCTGACACGTTTTGTAGAAATTAAAATTTTATGTAAAAGCTAAAGCTAATGTTAACGTCAGTTTCCTCACTCGAAAGCGATGTCAGTGTCAGGCGAGTCCAGGATTTGAACCTCACATATGCTGATCGAATATCTTACCGACATCGCCACTAGCACAGGCAATGTTTAAATAAGGCTTGTGAACTCATAGAGATGAGTTAATCATTTCGTAATAATTTGTAATATAGGAAACATTTGATCACTGCATGTAAGTCACTCGTATCACTGAAGATTTGAAATATTTTATAGCTATTAGCCATCAGTTTTAGCATTTCGTCTGTGAATTTGTGAAAAGTGGTTACGACAAAATCGTTGCACTATCTTTTCTGTTCTGGATGGTTCTTTGGGTACTCGACCATCCAGTAAGGTTGAGCGGGAAGGCAATGGATTCAATCTCACATGCTCAACTGATAACCCGGGCCTGCCCGTAAAATGGAGTAAATTTATTCCAGTGGAGGCACAAGAACTATATTTGAAGACAGTACTTTGAAAATACCCTATAATGACCTATTCAGTTTGAATGCTTACCGTAGTGGATCGACATTGAATTACGATTTGCACACAAGGACTGGAGTCATATTTAACCAAAGTGATTTATTGGCTGGAGAGTTCGTATGCGCCAACAGGGACGGGGGGGTCGGGTTCAGAAACTGCTACAGCTCAAATTATCATTTTGTGCAAGATAAGCTTTAGCAACAAGTCGTCAGTTTACGGATAATTGAAGCTTCATATAATTAGTAATTGTACATAAATATTTAGTTGTGTTAAGAGTTTTAAATACTGAAGTCTTAGTAGAACCTTTTTGATTCAGGTAGATCTTCTTCGTTTCTCTATCATTTTCTTACAGGTATGTCTACTGCATACTTGAATTAACAATGATTTCAAAAATTCAGTTGTTTCTCTGGAACCTGTATCGCCATCCCTAAGTAATATTTAGTGGATTAAACAGTATTTAGTTAATTACATAGTATTTAGTTGATTAAATAATATTTAGTTTATTAAATAGTATTAGTTGACTAAATATTGTTAACTACTATTTAGTTGATTAAATGGTAGTTAATTGATTAAATAGTATTTAGTTGATTTTAATTCAGATAAATGTCCGCTGACTGTGGAATCGAACCTATCAAAATCACTGCGAGATGGAGAAGTGATTCGTTTCTCTTGTAGAATTTGATATCGTGGAAACGTTTCACCGTCCTGGGCCTTTGCTTTATCCAACAGGACAACTCTGAAAGGATTCGACGTTATGGATACCACCAACGATAACATCAATTGTACGCTTGATCTAAAATTTGAATCGGACTTAGATGGATCTGAAGTGATTTGCAGTTTTAATTTTGGTGACGCGTCCGACTCAATTTTTCTTGTATGTACTTCGAATAGCTCTAAGTTACAACGGAGTCAGAAAAATTCACAACAATTTTAATCGAAGTTTCAATTATTTTAATTTTTAAAGTAAATTTTCATTTAAAAGTATACTTTGATATTTCTTACAATGGATCAAAAGTGGGCCTAAATTGAAACGTTTTGCAATATGAATTTTGTTGTAAGATATTACCTTGAGATTTACTACATGATCAATAGACACGTATGCTGTTCTTTTAAACCATGACTGATGAGACTATTGCAACATAAAATGTTCATGATTTAACTACGATAGCTACTGTAGGCCTACACACTAGTATAACTGTAACTAGAATTTGTATTTAACAAATAGTTACTGGTTTACACATAGTATGTCCTGTGAATTGATTAATTATCCAATATAATTAAATTTTTTCGTATAGAAATTCTTTAGGAAAAAAACCTGCCGGCCGCAAATGATTATATTAAGTTTAATTTATATCATTTCCATTACAAACGTCGTGACCGTAAACTGGTAGGGTACCTCAGTTGTGGAAAAGAGAGATTAGTTTGCGATATCCTATTAGATTAGGCCTATTGACTGCGAGACTAGTGGCAATCCGGCTCCTTAAAATATCACATGGAAAAATGTGAACAATCCTGATCAGATTATGCCCAACACGAGTAGACTAACGGCAGAATTCGCTACTCCGGGATCTCGCTTTGTGTGCATGGCTGCCGTCGAAGACAGTGACTTCTGTAATCAAACCTTCGTAGGTATGTATCTATAAGGAACTCGTGTCGCTGATGCTGCCTTCGGTCTCGTAATTGTCCGTTAGAATTAAGCATAGAACGTTTGTTCGGTCCATGACTGAAATTGAATGCCTAGGTATGTTCTAACTAATACACCAGAGATTGTATTTCTGAGGGATGTATAGGAGTTCGATCTGTCATAGTTATGAGAATCTCTGTGATTAATTCTTAACTTATGATATATCTCAGATGTGTGTAGGAGTTCAATCTGTCATAGTTGTGGGAATTTCTGTCGTTAATCCTTAACTTATTATACATCGAAGTCAAGACACAGATTTTTAATATTGCCTCACAACACAATAGTCGATAATAACAACACTACAACTCCATATAAACTAACACTACGACATACAACTGAATGTAAGATTTAAATATACAATCCCTAAAATATCAATACTCCAGCTTCTACTACGGTTTCGGCCCTCGGCCTTCTCCGTGCGGACTTGCCCGTCTCTCCACCACAAATTTAATGTCTCTCTTCCACGAATCTGCAAGTATTCTACCGCAGGTGACGCTTGGTCATTTGTTGGCTGACCAATCAGATTCAATTACTCTGCAGTTTGACCACTGCCTGGCCCATAACAAACAAGGATGATTAAAAAGTTAATAATATCCATAATAATTAATAATACATTAATTATATATGCGTAATTTCAAGTTCTCAACATAGCATTTAGCATTTTGTGGTGTAGTATCGAATTATTAAAAATAAATGGAAAATATATTCTGGTGCAATAGTTTTCTTACTTTATTTCTCTGTAGATAGAAATCGATAATTGATTTAGATCTACTTGTAGTTACGACGCGTAAGAACTAGTATTTATTAGGGAAAGATTGCTCTAACAATCCACTATTTTATAATCCTACTAGATTCGTATTAGAATTTACTTTAGCTGACAATTTAATATTAACTAGGATCAATGAGCAGGAGTAGTCTGGCTTAAAAAGCTCAATATTTTGCTCAGATTCTCGCAATTTGCATTTGCAAAAGTTAGAATCTCCGAGTTTTACTGATAATGGCGCAACCAAAGTGCTGATTAGCCATCTTAACTAACCATCCAATTAACCATTGATTAACTTATCTGCTAAAGGAGTTTTAAATCATTCCGGAATAAACATGCACGCATTATTAATTTATTTTATAGTCAACGCAGCAAAAATTAATAATAATAATAATAATAAAGGTTTAACGTTCGTTTCCTCATACAAGGATGATGTCAGGGACGTCCCCCATCACATGTCACTACGAATCGATTCACCCCAAATGATTTGAAAAAACACGTGCTGCAGAGAAATAAAAGATCCTAAACAGTGCCGGTCCGGTGATCAAAAAACAGTCAGGCAAGATGAAATAAAATCTATGGTGGGAAGAGATGTGTTTTCAACTTACAACGGGAAGTGGAAGTAGTAGAACATGAGCGAAGATCAGGAGGCAGAGAGTTCCAAACAGTAGAAGCGGAGAAAGAAAATGAACGTCTACCTAACGAAGTGAGAATATTAGGAATTTTGAGCAGTTTAGTATCAGAAGAACGAAGCTTACGAGAAGGTTGATATTAGATTAGGAGATCAGAAAGGTAAGAAGGTTTATCAAAAAGGTGTGTTTTGAAAGTTAAAAGAGCAATTTTACACTTAATTCTTTGAACTACAGAAAGCCAATGAAGGTTGTTAAGCAGGGAATTAGAGGTGGCCTGAAGCCTCGAGGATCGACAGACAACACGTGCTAGAGTATTTTAAAGGCGTTGCAAACGCATGAGAGGAGAAGAAGGTAAACCATACAGCAATGAATTGCAGTATGGTTTACCTTCTACTTAACTTTTGCGTTTGTAATAGTAATGGTATTACTATTACAAACGCAAAGTTTGTAATAGTAATGATATTATAATATAGACTCTTACATAGTCAACGAAAGAGGTAAGAGGTGGAAACTTAGGAGTAGAATTATAATGGCTAATCTATTACTTCTCTTCTTTGTTTTATCACAACGTACTGGCAGAATAAAGTCTAAAGAATTAATCCTAATTTCAAATTTAAACAAAGTAATGTTTATATTTTAGAGAATATGATTTTTAAGTTTATTTTTTTAAAATTTAAAAGTTTGTCCAATATTAGCTGAAAATTGATTGGTTATATTGCTGAATGATAATTTATGATTTGTACTCTTTCATATTTTGTAGCATGAAATTACACAGGTTTGTCTAGAAATAAAAATGTGTATTGGCTTATTTTGTATTTATGGATGTGAGTTCGATTTTGTTTTGTTATTTTCTTCACATACTCACAGTTTGAGTTGATGTATTCAACCGTTGAAAGCCTTTGATACTACGAGGTTTTATTAAACTTATTGACTTTATTAACTTTACCTCTAGCTGTCTAATTGGTGCTTTTATTTCGATTTACTATGATGTCTACTTTGATTATACTTTTATGTTAGTGCTTTTTGATTTGTTTTCCGTTACTTTTCTTCCTGTCAAATGTTGACGAAAAAAAATAATATTGGTTTAACGTTCGTTTCCTCATACAAAGATGATCTCAGGAACGTCCCCCATCACGTGTCACTTCAAATCGATTCGCCCCAATGATCTGAAAAACACGTGCTGAAGAGAAAGACAAAGATCCTAAACGGTGCAGGTCCGGTGATAAAAAGAACCGTGAGGCAAGATGAAAAATATCTATGGTGGGAAGAGATGTGTTTTCAACCTACAATGGAAAGTGGAAGTAGTAGAACATGAGCGAAGATCAGGAGGCAGAGAGTTCAACACAGTGGGAGGGGAAAGAAAAAGAACGTCTACCTAACGAAGTGAGAATATTAGGAATTTTTAAAAGTTGGCATCGGAAGAACGAAGCTTACGAGAAGGTTGATATTGGATTATGAGATCAGAAAGGTAAGAAGATTTACCAAAGAGAAGTGTTTGAAAGTTAACAGAGCAATTTTATACTTAATTCTTTGAACCACAGGAAGCCAATGAAGGTTGTTAAGCAAGAAACTAGAGGTGGCCTGAAGCCTTGAGGATCGACAGACAACACGTGCTAGAGAATTCTGAATGCGTTGCAAACGCATGAGATAAGAAGAAGGTAAGCCATATAGAAATGAATTACAGTAGTCAAGTTTAGAATGAGCTTTTGAGTTAGCAAGAATTATGGATGAATTTTTATCATGAGATGACCGTATCTGTCTGATTTGACGGATCTGGAAGAAAGGTGAACGACAGACAGATGAGATATAACAATATAACGGCACACTGAGTCAGGAAGCACTGATGCTTGTTTAAGGCCCATTTCCTCCTTCCTCTCCATGGTTATTAGTAATCGTTGCCTTCTGATGGCGCATCAATTGCAGCCAGCGCAGATTTAAGAATAACCTTCCATCACCCTGGGATTTCTTCTTTCATAAGCTGTCAACACTCAGTCTTCCAGGTTGGTCCCCCACAAAGTACTAACCAAAGTCGATTTAGCTTAACTTCGATAATTGACGCGCAACTAAAGCAAGTGCGCTAAATCCCGCCGAATAAGCTATGAGATTTTCTATCAAATATGACACCATGGCTTTTAACCTTGGCAATAGGAGTGAGAGCAAGATTTGGAAAAAATGGAAGAATTGGCTACTTTTGTTCTTTGCTGGGGGGGGGGTGCCGATTAAAAGATATTCGTTTTAGAAGGATTGACAGAGAGACTAATGAAGCAAAAACCATGAATAAGCTTTGTCAAAAACATATGAAATGTGTTACAATTTCAAATCAGAATCTGAGCTGGAAAATGAGATGTACAGCTGTGTATAATCTGCATAGAAGTTAAATTTTATTGAAGCATTGTCTAAAACATAACTGAGTGGGGTAGAGTAGAGGGAGAACAGATCCTTGGGGTACACCACGAAGAAGAGGTAGTTCAGGGGAGAATTCATTATCTCTAACAACAGATTGAGTGCGACGAGAAAGATAGGAGGAGATGAGATAGGCCTACCAAATCACTTTTTAAGTCTGCTGATGAGAATTCTATGATCAGTGGTGTCGAAGGCAGCCAAAAGATCAAGTAGAACAGGGATTGACTGGGAGTAGATTGAGTTAATGAAAAAGTAGATATATCTATTTCTGTAACTAAAGTTAACTCTTTTATCGCTAAAATTTGAATTATGATCTCATCAAGAATTGTTACACAATTTTTATTAAAAATGTCACAGCTACTGTGCTTTATTATTTAATAACTTAATAATTGTAAATGAATAATATTTAAATTTAGTAATATAAAGTCGTAATAATTGCAGTTTGAGTTATATCTTGATTGCGAAATCATTACGTAATCCCTTGAACTCGCACATTTACATTTATGGTATAATATTGAGTAATTTTTACAATTTAAAATTTAATTAAAATCCAGAAATTAACCAAGGAACAAAGAATAAAAATAGACAACCAATGATAAATAAGTTTGATTTTCTCAGTATTCGATCTAAATGTATGTGCAGTTGCCCGTTAGCCCTATTAACCTGTTAGCCCTAGTAGTCTGTTAGTCCTGGTAATCTGTTAGCCTGATAACCTGTTAACTCTGGTAGCCTGTTAGCCCTGATAGTCTATTAGCCCTGATAGTCTATTAGCCCTGATAGTCTGTTAGCCCTAGTAGCCTGTTAGGCCTGGTAGCCTGTTAGCCCTGGTAGTATGTTAGCCCTGGTAGCCGGTTATCTCTGGTAGCCTGTTAACCCTGGCATCCTGTTAGCCCTGATACCTGTTAGGTCTGGTTGGCAGTTCGGCCTGATAGTCTGTTAGCCCTGATAGCCTGTTAGCCCTGATAGCCTGTTAGCCCTGATAGTCTAGTATCCCAGCTAGCCTGTTAGCCCTTATAGCCTAAATGAAATGAAGATAACATTTCGAAGTTCAATATCTTCAAAATACTGAATAATTATCGAAAAATATTAACAGGATTTATTTTCTTCATTAATTTCTCATGAAGTGAGAAACACGTTCTTAAACTTCCTATTTTTAAGTTATCAAAAACCCAGATAAAAAAAAACGCATTGTCATAGGTCAATTTAAATACTGACAATTTATATGTCCTTTAAATAGCTTTTTTTGACTAGAGGTCTCTTTAATTACTGCAATAGCTTAACGTCATCATCATCATCTCCCCTTGAATCTCAGTTCAGCTATAGGACCATGGCACGGATAGGCCTTCAATTTTCTATACATTTAAAAAGTATTGTAGCTATTTTTGGAGCCTTTTGCCGCTCACCAGCCGTATACCCATTCTGACGTTGGTTTGTAACTTAATGCTTTGTCGCCTTTTACGACACACGTAGTCAATGGTTGGCCTATCTTCAGCTACTAGGACACAACATGGTTAATTCCGATTACTCATAAATTGGCTAGATAATGAAAAAACAACAATGAGCAATTATTCTCGTTTAACGGATACCAACGTGGTTTTAAGGGGATAATTTATAGTAGTTAATTGTTAGTAAATAATAGACTTTGTCACTGCAAACAACAAATTTCCTGAAAATGTAGAACTTCAAGAGCATATACGTACAGGTCTATATAGAGTTTTATCATTGGTCACATAGGATATACATGGTGTGGAGTGGGCATTATAGTGTTGAAGATTTGAGGTTATGGTGGCATTTACGGATGCGTTTGCTTTTAATTATATTGATTTTTTAAAATAATGTTAGACTCCTGCTTGTGCTTTATTTTTGCATTTTTATTTATTAGATGTAATTTCGCAAAATTTTTCTTTGTATGATAGAGTTTCCATCTCCCTGCACTGTTTCGCCTTGAGGCTGATTGTAGTCTATCGTCATTATCACCACAATCAATCAATCAATCAATCAATTTGATTCAGAATATGATTTCATTTAGCTGTTGCTACATCTGTATTAGACGTCCCTGCATCACCCTTTGATGAGGAAACGGTAGCTATTTTTGGAGCCTTTTGCCGCTCACCAGCCGTATACCCATTCTGACGTTGGTTTGTAACTTAATGCTTTGTCGCCTTTTACGACACACGTAGTCAATGGTTGGCCTATCTTCAGCTACTAGGACACAACATGGTTAATTCCGATTACTCATAAATTGGCTAGATAATGAAAAAACAACAATGAGCAATTATTCTCGTTTAACGGATACCAACGTGGTTTTAAGGGGATAATTTATAGTAGTTAATTGTTAGTAAATAATAGACTTTGTCACTGCAAACAACAAATTTCCTGAAAATGTAGAACTTCAAGAGCATATACGTACAGGTCTATATAGAGTTTTATCATTGGTCACATAGGATATACATGGTGTGGAGTGGGCATTATAGTGTTGAAGATTTGAGGTTATGGTGGCATTTACGGATGCGTTTGCTTTTAATTATATTGATTTTTTAAAATAATGTTAGACTCCTGCTTGTGCTTTATTTTTGCATTTTTATTTATTAGATGTAATTTCGCAAAATTTTTCTTTGTATGATAGAGTTTCCATCTCCCTGCACTGTTTCGCCTTGAGGCTGATTGTAGTCTATCGTCATTATCACCACAATCAATCAATCAATCAATCAATTTGATTCAGAATATGATTTCATTTAGCTGTTGCTACATCTGTATTAGACGTCCCTGCATCACCCTTTGATGAGGAAACGGTAGCTATTTTTGGAGCCTTTTGCCGCTCACCAGCCGTATACCCATTCTGACGTTGGTTTGTAACTTAATGCTTTGTCGCCTTTTACGACACACGTAGTCAATGGTTGGCCTATCTCCAGCTACTAGGACACAACATGGTTAATTCCGATTACTCATAAATTGGCTAGATAATGAAAAAACAACAATGAGCAATTATTCTCGTTTAACGGATACCAACGTGGTTTTAAGGGGATAATTTATAGTAGTTAATTGTTAGTAAATAATAGACTTTGTCACTGCAAACAACAAATTTCCTGAAAATGTGGAACTTCAAGAGCATATACGTGCAGGTCTATATAGAGTTTTATCATTGGTCACATAGGATATACATGGTGTGGAGTGGGCATTATAGTGTTGAAGATTTGAGGTTATGGTGGCATTTACGGATGCGTTTGCTTTTAATTATATTGATTTTTTAAAATAATGTTAGACTCCTGCTTGTGCTTTATTTTTGCATTTTTATTTATTAGATGTAATTTCGCAAAATTTTTCTTTGTATGATAGAGTTTCCATCTCCCTGCACTGTTTCGCCTTGAGGCTGATTGTAGTCTATCGTCATTATCACCACAATCAATCAATCAATCAATCAATTTGATTCAGAATATGATTTCATTTAGCTGTTGCTACATCTGTATTAGACGTCCCTGCATCACCCTTTGATGAGGAAACGGACGTTAAATCTTAATTGGTTATCTTAGCGAGTTATGTGCAAACGTTGGTTTGAGTAACTTTCAATATTCCTGATGTGAAAGGGAAAATAAATAACACGTATTCTCTTCTCCTGCTCATTGCCTAACGGCAGGTCCATGACATATAACTCTTCCAACTAATACAATCTTCAACCTTCCTTTCATCTCTATATATGAATTTGTTATCAAATTATCCAACATCCCATGTCTTGATCATCATCTAATTCTGTTTTCTTGCACTCTTCCTTCTTTTGCATCCTTTGGCAAACCACCCCTCTATTATAATATATCCTATCCAGCTTTTATTTCTATTTTTTATCACATTTATTAGCTGTCTATCTGTACCGACTCTTTCAAGAACTTCTTCATTTTTGATTTTGTCAGTCCAACAAGTCTTTTCCATCCTTCTTCATTACCACATTTCCAATGCCTCTAGTTTCGTATTTTTTGTAAAACAAATATTACGACAAACAAGTGCACCAACTCTCGTATGAATACTGTACAGCCATATTTTTCCCGCAATATTTATGGTATAGGCTTTTTCAGCTGAATGCTTGCTCCTTATTTTGATTTCCGTCGTGGACTATATCTCACTAACTAAATGATTAAAATGACATAAACGATTAAAATGAAAAAGTGATTAAATGATTATTTAAAATACTGCTATCGTGATGCCTAGATAATTACGTGTACATTACATGTTGCTACGCAGCAGCAGCTTTCAGCCTATGTCAATTGCGTATCAGAACTAAAGATGGGATAAGATCTCTTGTTTATATCGGCTGAAGCTGAAATCCTATATCAGATGGACGAGTAAAATCGTAAATTGTTTGGATAGTCAAATAGTTAGCAAACTTGCTTGAGAAGCAGGAGGATGTCGGTTGCTATTCATAGCCGGACCGCCATGCTTATCTTCCGACCTCTTTTAATCTTTTGTAAAATTCATGTAAAAAGCTTAGCTAATCAATTTGAAGGCCCGCGATGCAAATTAGTTGCCTAGTTAGTTGATTTATCAAAAAGTAAGGCTTTACTGCACCTTAATGAGATTTTGAATCAGGATTGCATGCCACCTGATATGTTTCTATGATGATTGTTTCTATGTTGTTTGTTACTCCAGTGATCAACATCTCTCTAAGCCCTGTTTGGAATTCGGCGATTGTTGTTGTTGTTGTCTCTATGTTTGCACTGGTTGCCAACATCTCGTACTGTTGTTTCTGGTTACTGTTGTACATTTTCCTAACTAATAAATCACCACATCCAGTGCAAGGTTATGGAGGTCTTGTAAGTTTTAAGGTGTTACGATGGTAGGTATATGCAGATTAATTTGAATTCCTATCCTTAAGCTTTTGTCTCGTTGTAGACGTCTGCAGAATATGAAGTTAGATACAGTTAGGAAGTGTTCACGTGAGTCTTTGCTTTTCTTTGCTGATCCGCGGTCGAATGTCTTACCGACATAGCCACTGGCTCCAGCCAGTAATTATAGTTGCAAATAGTAGTTTCATTATGACGATGATCATCATCGTTATCAGCATCATCATTATCATTTATAATTTTTTTATCTCAGATATTAAGTACCCGGGGTTTGATAAACCCCGAATTCATTATTATTACATAATTTTATTTATTTATAATTAATTAATTACTTATTTATTTTTACCTCGGATGTAAAGAACCCGAGGTTTGATAAAAACGATTCGAGCAATACGTGCTGAATCGCCCGTCGCCCCGCCACTCGAAGTCATCTAGCTGCTTAAAAGAATTGCTGAAGCAGATTGCATTAAATCTGTGCAAAGTCATGGAAAGCCTTTACCAAAGAAAAGAGATTTTTCGCTTATCGCTGGTTTGCTCTGCAATACGTCTTCCTATGCCATTAATAAAGTCAACTCCTTCGGGATTCATGGGGCCCATAGTTTCAATGGGTCCTGGAACAACTTCATACCCTATGGAGAGATCACGGTATATATCCATATGTATATATGACGCGGCTAGTACAGCAGCTACACGGGCTGTCACTGAAGTCGTATTCAGGTAGCAGTTTGCCATAGTGTCAATGAAGTGACGTCCCATGCGGCACATTTACAATTGCACTAGGGCACTAAAGTTTTGCCGTCCGGGCGCTTGCTATATGACCTGGACAACCCACTTGGTTCCTTAAAGGAAGGGATGCCTGGAAATTGTAGTGGCGAGACAATCTACCTGAACTGCGATTTCAGGAGAGGCCGTGGAGACCTAAAGCGTCGTCTTCATGACCGCAGGGGCAAAGGTGAGGCTTGCATGTTTTGTCCCCTAACCGGTAACTAACAGCTACTCGAATTGCCTCATTGTCTAAGAAATGCCCACAAAATGCAATAGGGAGAGCGTGAAGCCAGTCGCTACTTCTTTTGGTTGACACAGCTAGGAGTCGTGCTCTGCCTACTGTACCAGAATGGGACTCCAACGGACTATTATAAATCCGATCCACTATAGGATGGTCTCAAAATTTCTGGTTACTGACTGAAGTAGACGTCGGAGCACACGAGGTGAGGCTTTTAAGCCAAACTGACAACGCAACGTCAATGAATATATCGGCGGAAGGGGAGCAGAAGGACTATTATTAATATTATTATTATTTTTATTTTTATTACCGTAATATTTATCACTGCACTTATAAATATTATTTATTTACAACATTATTATATTACAATTGCAATTGTTAGTATCGTTATGGTAATCATAATTATCAATTATTAATTGGATGTGCCTAATTTCTTTCATGCGATTCTTTTCTTCAGAGAGAAGTTTAAATACGTTTATCGGGCAGATTGTAATTGTTGTAAGTTTCTTAAATGCAGTAACGTCTAAATTCAATTTTACTGATATGAATTCTTAAACTATAGAGACATTCACTAATTTGAGGAGGATTGCGGCATAATGTAGCTAATAATATGTATGCCGCAGTATAGTACGACTTATATATGTTCAGATAAATGTGATGGTTTTCCCATCAGTTTTGAAATCTGACACTCTTAGTTTTTCCATCAGTTTTTGCCCACACACGATCAAATTTATCTGTTCAGATATCTGAACAGATATCTGTTCAGATAAGTTTGATCAGTTAAATTTGATCGTTTGTGGAGAAATTAGGTCATCAGTTCTCTCGTCAGTTTTAAAATCTGTCTATTTTTAAAATCTTTAAAAATTTTAAAATCTATCTATCTATCTATCTATCGATCTATCTATCTACCTATCTATCTATCTATCTATCTATCTATCTATCTATCTATCTATCTATCTATCTATCTATCTATCTATCTATCTATCTATCTATCTATCTATCTATCTATCTATCTATCTATCTATCTATCTATCTATCTATATCTATCTATCTATCTATCTATCTATCTATCTATCTATCTATCTATCTATCTATCTATCTATCTATCTCATCCTCCTCCTCCATCCTATCCATCCATCCATCCATCCATCCATCCATCCATCCATCCATCCATCCATCCATCCATCCATCCCATCCATCCATCCATCCATCCATCCATCCATCCATCCATCCATCCATCCATCCATCCATCCATCCATCCATCCATCCATCCATCCATCCATCCATCCATCCATCCATCCATCCATCCATCCATCCATCCATCCATCCATCCATCCATCTATCTATCTATCTATCTATCTATTATATATACTGTATACACATATATGTATGAATGTATATGTATATATGTATATATATATATATATATATATACATTGCAGTTAGCATTTGCTTACAATTAAAATTTTAATACTGTTAGTAGACTTACCACGTATATTATTCCACATACTCATGTTGCACAACAGAATACATTGCATACTTTCGTTTTTGAATGAAATTGAAAATGAAATTGAAATAAGAGGAAACTTTTAAACGCCAGTAAGTATCAATAAGAAATCTTACTCAATTAGCGAACTATCTGGCAATTTACCTGTTTACACATATATGCAGCGAAATTTAACGTGTGAAAAGTGAATTTTTCTGTCACCTGTATAATTAATCTGTGCCGTGACAGGCCAATATACGATATGATGATGAAAAAAGAAACACTTAATGAGTACATACATACAAGTTATACCCTGATTCGGTGGTAGTAGTAAATGAACTTTATAGTCCGTATCTTAGCAATGCAATAATAATAATACATCCCTACTGACTCCAAACAATGGCGATGTCAGTAAGATATTAGACCGAGAATCAGTATGTGCGGGGTTCAAATACTGGACTCGCCCGTCACTGACATCGCTTTCGAGTTAGGAAACTGATATTAATATTAGCTTTGCCAACTTTAATAATAATAAAGGTTTAACGTCCGTTTCCTCATCCAAGGATGATGTCAGGGACATCCCACAGCACAGAATTAAAATTTTAATCAAATCTGCAAATCAATTCACCCAGACCAATCTGCAAAAGAAATGTGCTGAGAAGAAGTAAGATCCTAAGCGAAAGCCAATCTGGTGATCAAAAATGATCAAGGTAGATTGCTTATGTCTATGGTGGGAAAAGGTGAGTCTTGAGCTTGCTAGAGAAGTTGAAAGAGAAAAACAAGAGCGAAGATTAGCAGGCAAATAGTTCCATATTGTGTGTGCTACATAAGAAAATTAACGTCTGCCCAATGATGTGAGAATTTTTGGACCAGAGAGAAGACTGGTAACGGTGGAACGAAGTGCACGTGAGGGACGATAGGAAAGAATTTCAGATAAGTAAGAAGGCTTGCCAAATCGCAGAGTTTTGAAAGTTAATAGAGCTATTTTATAATTTATACGTTGATTAACAGGGAGCCAGTGAAGACTGCGAATTAGAGAAAGAGAGCGAAATTGAAATCGAGAGGACTTGCAACCAACACGTGCAAGAGAATTTTGGACGTGCTGCAAAACGATTGAGAGAAGAAGAAAGCAACCGATATAATAATGAATTACAGTAGCAAAGCTTTGAATGAACTATAGAATTAGCAAGGATAGTGGCTGAATTTCTAGTACGGGATGGACGTATTTGCCAAATCGGACGAATCCATCCGATTAGTGTGTAGTGCGCGACAAGCAGAAGATATAATATGGGATTTAAAGTGGAGGTTTTCATCAAATATGACTCCAAGGTTTTTGGCAGATGGAGAAGGTGAAAGAGCAGATTTGAAAATGAACAGTGTTATTAGTAATTTTACTTTACCATTATTAATCAATCAAATATTTTAGGCTCCCAATAGAAATAGTCGACACTGTACCTGCTGCATTCAGAAAAATTCTGAAACCGATTCTGAACTATTAAATGAAGAATTTTAGGTAATAACTTTATTAAGAAAAGAATAAACTAAAGAAAGATTTAATATAATGTTAAGTTTGGCTCATTAAACACGAGATTATGAATATATATTTCCAGAATACTCCTCCAACTGCAATGCAAATCCTGTTCTGGTAATTTCGGTAGGTTCTCTTCTAACCATTTCTATCGGAGCACAATAATACTTTAAATGAAGGTTAATACTTCAATGCGGCGCATACTAAGTATAGTATTTTATGGTACGGTACGATATGATGTGGTTTCTTGCGGTACGGTACGGTAGCGTATGGTTTTGTATGGTATGACATGTATGCTGCGGTTTAGTGTGGTGTGGTGTCGTATGGTGTTATGCTATGGTATGGCATGGCATGAGATGGGATGATGTAGCATAGAATAGCAGAGTAAAGTACAGCATAGGGGAGCATGCAAAGCATAACATAGCATAGTAGAGTATAGCATAGCATAGTATAGGATACTATAAAGTGTAGTTTAGTGTAGTATAGCAATGCGTAGCGTAGCATAAAATGACTTTGCATAGTGTAGCGAAGCGTTGAGTAGCGTAGTATATAGAATAGCATAATGTGTTATGGTATTGAATAGTACAGTATAGTATAGTGTAGCATAGTATGCAGTGCAGTGCAGTGTACTGTAGTGTAGTTTTAGTGTAGTGTAGTGTAGTGTAGTGTAGTTTTAGTGTAGTGTAGTGTAATGCAGTGTAGTTTTGTGTAGTGTAGTATAGTGTAGTGTAGATTAGAGTAGAGTAGTGTAGTGTAGTGTAGTGTAGTGTAGTGTAGTGTAGTGTAGTGTAGTATAGTGTAGTGTAGTGAAGTGTAGTGTTGTGTCGTGTAGTGGTGTGTGGTGTAGTGTTGTGTGTAGTGGGTAGTGTGTAGTGTGTAGTGTGCAGGGTGCAGTGTGCAGTGTGTAGTTTGTAGTGTATAGTGTGTAGTGTGTAGTGTGTAGTGGGTAGTGTGTAGTGTGTAGTGTGCAGGGTGCAGTGTGCAGTGTGCAGTGTGCAGTGTGTAGTTTGTAGTGTGTAGTGGGTAGTGTGTAGTGTGAGTGTGCAGGGTGCAGTGTGCAGTGTGTAGTTTGTAGTGTGTAGTGTGTAGTATAGTATAGCGTAGCGTAGCGTACCATAGCATAGCATAGCATTGCATTGCATAGCACAGTATAGAAAAGCATAGCATAGTATAGTATAATATAGTGCGGTGCGGTGCAGTGCAGTGCAGTGCATATATTAGAATAGCATATATCAGACTAAATATAATAGAATAAATCTAATAGAATAGCATATATTAGAATAATATAGCAGAGCACAGTATAGTATAGCATAGGAAAGTATAGTTGTTAGTAATATTACTACAGTAACTCCAGTATGATGCACTACACTACTAACCACGTCGTGATCTTTTTACAATTAGGACCAAACAGAGAATGATAATGAGTAATAATACAAGAACTCCAGTCACCACGGGTCCGATTACTTTCTTTAACTCATCTGCGCAGTGGTACGGCCCAGCATCTCTATCGTCAGAGCCATCGGTGTCTGCGAAATTGGATAATTATTATAAATATATTGAGCAAGGTCTCTTTGCTATCTTCGATCTATCTCAAGTAAGCTGAGCACCATGTAACTCATACTTACAATTCCTCGATAATTTCGCTAATTACGGCTCTATCATTCGTTCTTTCTCAACTTTAATTCGTATACGCGGTAAAAAATGAAAGTTCATCATAAGACTCATATCTCTAATTATAACTCTATCATTTGTTCACTGTCAATAGAAATTCATATGATCAGAGTGTATTTTGAATTTCTATACAGATTCTACAATTTTCTACACCGATTTTATTAAATTTACGCAGAGTAGGCTTATATTATTGATAACTTTTAGGCCTATTTTGAAACACAACTTTTTAAAATAAGAAATTTTTTATATTGATATATTTGAACTTTTTTCACAATGTCGTACTAATTTTATGAAAATTACGCAATATCGACAACTTATAAAACATTTTTCAAATTGTATACTACATACATAGTAGAATTGCCTTAAGATTTAGAGGCTAGATTTACAAAAAATCTATCAGCTGGGAAAAATGGTCTATTTTTAATTAAACTAGGTTCATTAAAAATGGCCATTATTCTTAGATGTGTGAAATCTTGAACAAGGGTATGCATTCTAGTGATGGAAGTTTTGACTAACTTAGGCTATTTCGGACAAGGATGATGAAAAAAAGTTTATGAAAAGAAGAGAAAAAGGTATACTAAACGGTGCCAGGATACAAACTCGCCTGGATCAATTTAGTATTAATAGTCAATTTCTGACGATAAAATGTCACTAAAAATGATTCACACTAAAGTGACAGGGATAGATTTGCCGTGTTTTGTATGGGTAAATAAAAATAGACCAACTTCAGGCAGAGAGAGAGAGAGTAAAGCCACATCTCTTTCCCATGTTATAGACTACAACAAACTGAATAAGGCGTAGCCTTTTGTGAAGAAGTTAACCTGTGGATCGATGGGGAGTTATTTATAATTGGAATAAGAAGACTAAAATAGGAATATTTATCTTGGATCTGGCTATTCGAAGCACAAAAAAGAGAGAAAAGTAACTTGACAATCACATTCATAAATGTGCAAAAATATTACATTCAATACTTAGTAAAAATATTGATCAAAATAGATTCAAATAGTAAAGATGTAAAGTACGCGATATGTGCTTACTGAGCACAGTAAACGAATTGAGATCACGTGTCAGTCGAGCAGCTATCTTGTGAACTAAATCATTCAGACAACAGGACAACAATAATACTTAGACTGCTAGTGCTTAGAACCAAATCCAAGCCAATGAGCAAAAAATGCAATAGATTTTTCAAAATCTAAAATCTAGAGAACCAATCTAAATATAGATAACTAAACTAAAGGAGGTTTACGATCAGGTCGTAACGTATGAATGCTAGATGGAAAAGACACATCGAAAAGGTTTGTCTTTAATTGCCTACACACCTCCTCATAGGAAGGCAAAGGTTGATGAGATCGAATAGAAGAGTTTTGGTGAGTAGCTTTGCAAGAGTATGGCAGATTTGCAGAGCAACATGCTGAAAAGAGCAATTACAGAGATTGCATCGTGAAGGTAAGATAGACAAGAACTGAATAAGCATTACTTAGAGATTTAATGGCGAAAGTTCTATAATATATCCGCACAGGTACATTGCTGGAAGACTTCAGTACCACAACTCACGGATGGTCAAATGGTCTACCTACGAATTGAGAGCACGAAAGAGTGGTGATGACCCAAATCATTAAATAGAATAATATAACAGATACAGCTATGTATCTATTGACAAAAAATTCCAAAATCTGACTTATGTTTCGCGAAGATGATCATTTTGACATCTTAGCTAAATACTGATATTGCCAATTGCCAGGAACTAAAGCTAGATAGTTCGGCGTATCGGGCTGATGCTTTTGGTAGACACAATTTACTATCATGAGTGGTTATCACGAAAAAAGAATTATTATTAGGTGACGTCAAGTCATCAAGGCACAACGAAAGTGACCTATTTAGGCATTTGATGATCCTGGTAAATTACTGACAATTGTTCAATAATAGTAATACTAAAATAGTAATACTAAAGAATTCATGAGTAAAATAGTATCGTACTGAGACTATTACATTACCTTTACCGTTTAATTTTGTATAGTCTATCAAACTTTCATTTGAAATATTAAATATTGCATTGTTGCGTAACACTTTCGTACTGGGTGGATAGCCGAATGGATAGTGTACTCTTGCTTGAAGAGCTGCAAGAGGCCATCGGCAGGAAGCTCAGCCGAATCGTTTAACAATATCACTTGTGATACTGAAAGAGACGTTAAACTTTAACTTTACATCTTTACAACGAGGTTATGATTTTACACAATGCTCTACAGAAACGAAGAAACGCTTACCGGATAGCCACAATTGATCAATGATCACATCAGTCCTGTTATAGCTGGATATGGCTGGATTTGTACTACTGGTAAAATTTATGAATGCCGTGACTTGCCTGCCATTCATATCATTGCTCAGCTTAATTAAATTATAGCTTGTTGCTACAGATGTTTCATGAGATGCTATATTCCAGAGAAGGTTTTCATTTAAAGGTAGATTTCCAATAAATATATCTATACGAGGTTGTTCAAATGTGTTGCTATAATTAAGACTGCAGTTTATGCTCAAGTAGTCTGAACTTTTCATATTCACAGTGTAGTTATTTGAGCATCGCGTTAAATTTTCTGAAACATAAAAGAGCTTACGTTTAAATCGTTTTTTCAGTTGCAGTTATGCAGTAGACTGAATAAGAATTTGAGCTCCTGTTGAGTATCTGTAAAAAGCCTGAACATACAAATGTAAACCACAGAGTTGAGCCAAACGTTTTTGAATATATATATACACTGTAGTGAGATTTCATTTAGTATTTTAGCACTCGGCTTCGATCAAAAACAGAGATCAAGGAAATATATACATAACAAAATCAAAGAAAGAGTTTAATAACAATGATCAAAGAAAGAAAGAGATCAAACACACAGATCAAAGATAGAGATCAATAACAGAGATCAATCACAAAAATAACTAGCAAAGATCAATCTATCGATTGAAAAGACCGCTTAGTTCAATAACCTATCGGTCAAGCAATTTATTTGAGTTTTAGATATAAACCTTTTTTAAACCTTGATATAAACCTTGATTGAATGAAAATTTGAGTTTAAATTTCATAATTTAGGCTTATTGGTGCACTGCTGCTGGACAAGTTTTTCAATTACTGATGACTTTTACTACCATACAAAGGCGGCCATTACTATACTGTATATGCTCAATATGTAATCAATATTAATGCCAATATAATTGTCAGCGAATTAATTCCAGAAAATATTCTTGTCTGAGCAACTTAAAATTCCTCCAATCAAAATTTTGTAGTAAAAGGAATAATAAAAGTAGTCCAAACATTTTCTCACTTGTACTGATTCAGATTTTGTCTTGAATTCTCAATCTAACTCTTAAAATGCAAAATTAGTTTTTAATTTTTTTATGTTTAATTATAGATAGGAATACGGAAGAATAAAACTTAATATTAAGTAGGCCTTACTCTAACAGCTAAAGTTTTCAGAAAGATTGGCTCAACTTGTGAAAGAGTTTTTTCTCTATGATTTGGTCCGTACAGGTAGGAACATCAGTTAGACATCCTAATGAGTGTAGGTGCAGTGTTAGATTGAAAGCTTTTCCGACACTGATGTGCCTTCGGTACAAAATATTTGCTTTAAATTTCACACATTAAAGTCCAATATTTTAAACAATATAATTTACCCGAATTTGTTTCGAGCCAAACAGAGATTAGCCTATTTCTCTATTGAAAGGGTTTATATTTAAGAAAGAGATAATAATATACAAACATAGATAACTGAAAAAAATAATTATAGTATTATTAGATCGGGCCTTACATAATAGACCAACCATAAAATGCATATGTCGTACCGTAAAATGACTAAGTATAAATTGGAGAAAGCACCAAGGAAGTCATATCGTCTCAGGTAACGGCTAAATTAGGGTTTTGGAATGATTTAGCGTTGTGAAAGAGTCGACGTCATTAAATATATCGGTGTTTTTGCGCGAAAGCAGATTTAAGTATGAATCCCTAACATGTCCACTTTACCGAGCATTCGAGAGAGGTAGAGAGAGAGAGAGAGAGAGAGAGAGAGAGAGAGAGAGAGAGAGAGAGAGAGAGAAAGAAAAATAGGGAGAGAGAGAAAGAAAGGGAATGAAAGAGAGAGAGAGAGAGAGAGAGAGAGAAACATAGGTGCATAACGCAAACTTACCTAATACTATCAGATTCCAGGCTCTATAAATACAACTCGTTCCTGACGATGCGTCTTGAACAACGTAATATCCACCATTGCTCAATTCTATAGAATTAATTTGGAGACTACTGAAAGTAATGTTTTCATCTCTAGTCCCGTCGGGTTCCACGAAATGTGTGACATTATAATATAAAGAGGAAAAGTTCTCGCCATAGCCTTCATATATTTTTTCAAATCTAAGCGGAAGTAAATAAGAAGACAATGATACGTGAAACCATTTAAGTATAGCCTTTGAAAGTGGAAAACCCCATCTAGAGTTTGTGCTAAATTTGAAAGTAATCGATTCAGTTGTTACTGCTACGAAACTTTCTGTTATGCTCAGATTTGCTGAATTAGATCTATTTGTAATTAAATTATAGTCAAATCTGCACGAGTCACCATCTAAAAATACAAAAAAGCATTCCATTCATTTGCGATACACTTTAATTGGATCTCTACAAACTGAATCTTCATAATTGACAAACAAATCTGCGTTAAATCAAATATTCAGCCATTGCGAATTTCTTTCAGAGAATTGAAGAGATTGTGGCAGGTGATCTATAAAGTACGCAGCTGGACGTACAGGTTACAGTTTTGTGTATACTAAAAAAATAAACGAATTCATGTGTATTCTCGTAGGCAACACCCTAATTATTCATTACCACAAAATTCTTCATAATTAACACTAATTCAACCAGATGATATTATGGCCATGCACTTATTAAATACTATGTATTAAATTGATAATCTCTCTCTCTTTCTCTCTTTCTCAGTGCACAGCCTACTGGAAGGTCCATGGCTTATAATGCCATCACTCATTTCTATCTTCCGATTTCTTCTTCATGTCCACATACGAGTGGATCTTTAAATCATCTAGAGGCCGACATATAACGTTCCTTATGATATACCATTATTCTTCGGGATTCTGCTTATAATGAGGAGGGCCCCCTAATGCTGAAATAAACACATATCACTATCTCTCCCTATGCCTTCCTGAGCTTCCTGGGATATTATATATATAATTATATATATTTGTCTGACATTTACGCAAACTCCAAAAATTACTACTAGGAACAAATTGATCTTTATTAATGGATTCAAAGAGATTGAATGAATTGTTTTTCTAACTACATATCCATCTGCTTTTTCGAAAAAATGTTCATGGGCGTAACACACTGAAAGACTTATAAAGGAAATATCCTAAGCATACGATTTTTAGCATTGTAAAGCAGAATGAAATATAATTAATAATATTAGAAAAGTTTTATAAAAATTCGATATGGCGTTTCTCGTGAACATTTCAATGGAGCTGAATCTAATTATAGATAATCATACCTACCCTCTAATCTCTAAACCATAACAGAGCAAGGGGTAACCAGCAGGTGGCATTCAATATAAGAAAGAAAATAGGCCAATGACACAGGTATATATTTGTAGACTATAACAAACTTAATTTTTCGATAAGTAGACTAAAACAAACCAATAAATAGTAGTAAGTACATTTAAATATTTTGTTTAAAAATCAAATTGTGTAAGAAGGTATTTCAGTAAGTTTAACTATAGTTGAAAGGATAAAATATATATAGTTTAAATTGGCTATGTAAGAAATATATAAAATCTATATAAAATAATAAGTTAAAATATATGGTTTCACAAGCAGTAAAAATGTTACCTCCAAATACAGGCTTGCACAAAACAACGATGATGAAACCGCTAAGAAGCTTTCCCGATATTATTTTTCTGACAATCATCCTCACTTACTATAGTCAATAATGGCAAAGACTGTACCTCAGAGTAAATTTCATTTAAATTAACAGCAATTCTCGTATTTCAAGTATAATGTGCAGTTTTCAGCTCTGCGAATTCAAGTATATCAACTGGAATGACACCAATCTAATCTGCATAAATTAAATATCAATTAAATAATAAAAATTTGAGCAAATTTAACTCAGTTAGATAGAGGACAACAGGTTAAATAGGTTAAACTGGGGTTTTTGAGTAAACAGGACTTTTTTGCTCTGTCCAGTAAATGTTAGTTGAAGCTGAGGAAGACATAGGGGCCCTCCTCTTCATAAGCAGAATTCCCCAAGAATAACGGTATAGCAAAAAGAATGTTACAGATGATTTAACGATCCACTCGTATGTGGTCTCTCTCTCACTCTCATAAGTGCCCTGCAAAGTGGCTGGTTCTAGGTACATATTCATACTCAAAGTCTGCTTACTCGCTCCATAACTGCACTCCTTAGATCAACAATCGAACCCCTTCACAAAGTCTATGCCCTATCCATACCTTATGTAGCCTATAGCTTGGGAAAAGTATGGCTTCTGAGTTGGTTTCCTATTGCCTTCCTCAGTTAGATGGATTAATTAGGCCTACCATTTAATCCTGGGGGAAAATACTCCGTGGTGAGGTGGGTCCCCTCTTGCCATCATCATCTCCTGCCTTAGTCGCCTCTTACGTACGGGAAGCAGCTTGTTTGCGATTGTCCTATTGCAGTGGTCCAACCACACCCGAGCACAACACGGGGGACATGAAGAGGAAAACGGAACACAGAGATGAGGGAGGCGTTAGATCCCATGAACCCGTCATTGGGCAGCGAACTAAGAGAGAGAGATATATATAGTACCTAAAAGCATCTAAAACAGCGGCAGTAAAAAACATGAAGCAAAATATGACACAATTAGAGTGCTATAGTCGTTTATGACAAAATCAATCACTGGGGTAAAATCCGATCCGAAAAGTAAAAGATTAGTTCCATGCGGCATCTCGGGAAAAGAGACTGAAATTTGAAAAGTTCAATATCATCATGCATTTTATCTAGAGGATCAATCGGTATTAATTCGGGAGCCAAATAAGAATTCAGAAATGTTAGTACTATATATATAAAGTAATAGCATCCCCGCGTTGCGTCCGGGTTGCTTGAAGAAAAGATCAACCGGTGAGTGCACGTGTCGTAGAAGGCGATTAGATCACTAGGATCCAAATCAAAGCCAGAAAGGGCATTAAGTTAATGAGCGCCTAGGCTCCAGAAATTGCTACAAAATTTTCTAAAACGAATGGACACGATTTTGAAATGGTATGGGGCAGAGAAGAGTGGAGAAGGTCCATTTATATCCCGACCCTAGTTAAACTGGGATTAAAGGGAATGTACAGTGGTATTTTGAAGCATGTATCAATATGCTAGATTGAATTTCATGATTTGCTGTAAGCTTTCACCTACTTTATATGGTTTATTAGGACTATGTTTGTTCAGGACACATTTTAGTGCTTTCGTGACCTTAGTGCCATTTTTCTCTTTATTTCATGTATTTCTTGCGTATGATGTTGCCTGAAGTGAAATAAACGTGATTCAATTAAATTAAATTCTGGATAGCGAAAATATTTTGCTAAATTACATTGATTATAGCATTTAAGACCACTTAAGTAGCATATCAAGTCATAGCGTAGTTGCTTCTGAATGCGTGTTGCATTAGCTGCATATGCTTGTAATAACTGCTGTAAATAAATAGACTAATTGTAAAAGATAGTCACAAAATTATAACTATATGCTCTCACCTGCATTGTTTAACATTTTTGCTGATTCGTGCATAGAAGAGTTAAAAAATACTAAAGCTGGCTGTGCATTTGGGCCCCTCTTTGCAGGAGTAATAATGTATGCAGATGACTTGTTGTTAATCTCACCGACAGTTTTAGGCCTACAGAAGTTATTAAATCAATGTTCTCAGTCGTTTAGTCGTCCAAATTTAGAATTTAACACTAATAAATCTATGTGCATTGCAATTGGCTCAGCATCGAAATTTTCTATCAAGCCCATGATTTTACAAGATAGGGCTTTAAAGTGGGTTAATCGCTTTGAGTACTGAGGTGTTAACTTCAAAGCAGATAGCGTATTACATGTGGATACTAATGCCATTATTAGAAGATTTTATGCTAGCAGTAACAGTATTTTAAATAAATCTTTACATATGAATGATCTCACTAGATTATATCTTCTTGAAACCCACTGCTTACCCATATTATCTTTTGCTACAGTTAGTATTGACTTGAGAAAAGACCAGATTCATGACTTAAACGTAGCTTGGAATAATGCTTTTAGATCAATCTTTCATTATAATAGGTGGGACTCTGTTAAACCTATTATGGCGGGTCTAGAAAAATTAGATTTCAGACACATTAGGGTAAAGTTAGAAATGAATTTTTTAAGAAAGACCTGCATGCTACCCAGTAATGGTATTCTAAAACATGTTACAATTAGATATATTATCGCTAACTTTGACAGCCTATGCAAGACATTTAATTTGCCTTTTAGATACTCTATTATGCTATCAAATAATATATATTACTGTCAAATTATGCACTTTCTGTATAAGTCTTTTTCAAGTCGGTGTGGCTAATTGTGCAATTATATGCTGATTTGCCTATTATTACGTGCAATGATGACTTTTTAATTTATCATTAATATTATTTGATTTTTGTTTTGTTTGTGGTCTATGCTCAAAAATAGTATATATGAAGTATTTCGATCTAATTAGGGCATTAGGCTAACTGTAGCTCTGTGTAATTGGTGGTGGGTTATTTTTTATACTAACTTTATGTTTATGTTGTTTGGTTTGATTGCTGTTGTTCCTGTCACGTGTTGACGAATAAAGAAGTGGATATATATAACTAAGTGATTAGGTGGAGTCTGAAAACACAGACGGCAAAGGCCTACCATACATTCCAGTAGACTTTGCCGTTATAACTTAACATAACCTAGCATAACATTACAGAGACAGGAAGCAATTCACCCTATCTGTACAGTGTACACTGTTAAATACTTAATTAGGCCTACTTTAAAAAAACAACTCATAAAAACTTGATATCAACATGTCAAATTTCTACACATATATAACACTGAACATGTAGTTAGCATCCAATTTACATGTTCTTATATTTATCATATTTGTTTTTAAAAGCATTCACTGATTTTGCTTCCAATACTTCGCTTAGCAAACTATTCCAAGCATTTGAAACTATGTGACTTAAGAAAAAATTCCTTAAATCTAGAATCTCAAATCTATCTATGTCAAAAACCAGCTTTGTTGCTCTGGCTTGTACCTTTCTAATTTATCGATATCTTTCTTAAGATATGGACACCAAGCCTGAACGCAGTATTCAAGTTTGGGCCGTACAAGAGCCTTATATAGCCTTACCACAATATCTTTCTTTCTACATGCAATTGCTCTTTGATCATTCTTAATACACAATTAGCACTATTTACAACTTTATTACAATTTTCACTAAATTTAAAAGAGCTACCCACAAAAGACTCCTAAATCCCTCTCACTATTTGTGGATTTTAATTTTATATTGTTTAATGTATACTCAACTCCTAGATTATTATTATATGTATATTGTTATATATATATATATATATATATATATATATATATATATATTATATGTATTATTATATGTATATTGTTATATGCAAAACTCTACATCTCTCAGCATTGAACTCCATTAGCCAATCACTAGACCAGTTCTGCAATATTTTTATATCATACTTCAATCTCAGCATCCTCAATGTTTTTACTATCTTTGCTACTTTAGAATCATCTGCAAATTTACTAAATTTTGATACAATATCTATGTCAATGTCATTGATAGGCCTATAAACTAAAAATAACAGAGGTCCCAAAACAGAGCCCTGTTATAACTGGAATCCGTCAATAAACTTCAAAGATATTTATTTTTTAGTTTATATTTTATATCCACTCTCATTGGCGTAACCACCGGGGGGGGCAGGGGGGACACGTCCCCCCCAGAATTTAGACTGGGGGACACGCATGCAAATGTCCCCCCAAAATATAGGCTCAAATATATATACTTTATGAAAGAAATTTTTGATGTCGCTCAATAACTACATGTGTACGTATTACTAGCATTTATAGAGCCGTGCTATAGATCAAGTGGTAAACTGATACGCTTCCATGATATTAATTAATGACATCTGTGGTTGTACTGTGTATGCTCGGCCAGAGACTCCTATATAGCCTGCTGTCACATACTTTAGTAGTATATACTATATAGGAGGAGACTATAGGGTTGAGCGACCGATGTTAAGTGAGTGTGACGAAACATGGGAGAGTGCCACCTTGCCGAGCTAAGCGGGATGAAACAATATTGGCCTATCTAGAGTTTGCGGCTGCTTAGGCCTATTGTATCTTGAGAGGTCAACTTATGAACCATCGGTAGATGATCTGAAGAATGTGCATAACGGTTTAGCTTATGGAGTTTGTAACAATATAAATTCATAGACAGTAAACCAAGTTCTGCATAACTGCATCATGGATAAATTTCTGATAAAGACCAAGAAGCCACATCTGATAGGCCTAAGAATTAATTTATTACTAATTTCTATTTTTAATTCTGAAAGTTGTAAATGCAACTTTATAGTATCATTCAGGGTTTTGTTAGAAAATCTCGAGGAATTTGAGCACGGCGCTGCTTCTGCCATGCAGGGCAAGGCACTGCCAGTGGATCGATTTCTAAAGTTAAAAGCTGGTTAAGCTAATGTTAATGTCAGTTTCCTCACTCTAAAGCGATGTCAGTGACGGGCTAGCCCAGGATTTGAAGCTACATCGCCACTGGCTCCAGCCAGTAGTTGTACTGTGTATGCTAGTGAAACTAAGTCCCCCCCTAACCACCGCTCTTACATATTTACACATAGAAATTGCCATAAAAACAATGAAAATATTGTTTAAATTTTTTTATCGGTGGGCCTAAGGGGGGAGCAGGCTCAACCCCCCCCCCCCCGTGGATACGCCAATGATTGTGTCCCCCCAGATTTTCGATCGTGGTTACGCCCATGTCCACGCTTTCAAGAAAAGATTGTAAAAATGTAAGATTACAATTATATGACCTACCTACATTAAATATATCTTCGTTCAAACCATTACAATTATTATCCCCTATTATAATAAATATGGGTCTTCAGATACGTTGCCATAGCTATTATTTATAGATCATTACATTTCATAAAATACTGATTGGAAGGCTTATTTGGCATCGTATTTGTTCATTTGCATGAATCCATAGATTTACTTGCATGAATCTATAGATTCATTTGCATTAATCCATAGATTCATTTGCATTAATCCATAGATTCATTCACCTGAATCCAAATCTCAGTCTATCCCTTTCTGATATTGGAACCACTTTTGGAAACAGAACTTCTGCTGAAATTATCTTAGCTTAAAACTTTAGTTTTAATTATGCAGCACAATAAATCATACAGTAAAACTTCACTGCTTGATTTTAATGAGGTTGTATTTTACAGTAAATGATAGGCTTAACTAAGATCGATTTTGTATATTTCGAAAGAGCATATAGCAATTTTGCAAGAATATGTAGAATACGATAACATGAATAATATCAACCGTTTAAAAATCAAAACGCCGATAAAGTAGCCTATTTCGTTTCATTCGCGCTACTACAGAAAACAGATTTAAATAGGCCTTTGTGTTGTCTAACTACTTGTGGGGTTTTCCAATGCTAATTACACATCGCTTGTGTTACAGTCGTGTGTAGACTTTTAACAATTTTTGTTGAAAGGTTGAACGGGCAGAATCTTCTAGTTAATACCACAGCTTCATTTTGTACTTGCCATTTTTATTATTTATTGATGATAATGAGATAATATTTGGATCTCTCTCTCTCTCTCTTTCCCTATCCCTCCCTCCCTCTCTCTCTCTCTCTCTATCTATCTATCTCTTTGTATAGTTTTAGGCCAAGTTTGTAGGTCTTAGGTCCACATTCTTACTCACATGCTGCTTTCACTATTCATAAAGAGAACTCCCTCAAAGTACCCACACTATGCCTTATCCGCGTCTTAATGTAGCCTATCTCAATTTCTCTTCCCCTTTCTCCCTCCCAGTGAACTGCCTACTGGCAGGGCCATGGTATCTAATGCCTCCACTCTTCTTCGTCTTCCGTTTTCCTCAAACGAATGGTTCTTAGTTAGATCATATAGCGTTTCTAACCTAGTCTTCCTCTGCTTCTCTTTCCTTCCATTCCACCTTCTATGACCTCCTTTAGTAAACTATCTCCCCTTCGAATCTCTCCTATCAAATTCTTCTTCCTATTTCTTAATGCATTTATCAACTGTCTCTGTACCCACTCTCTTTAAGACTTCTTCATTTGTAACCTTTTGGTCCAGCTAATTTTTTCAATTCTTTTCCATATCCACATTTCCAACTCTTCTAATTCCCTGACATGCTCCTGTATTTAATATAGCCTGTAGACTGTGAATTATTTGGTGTCAGAGTTGGTTTCCCGTTGCCGCCTTAAGTTCTTGCTTAGTAGCCATTGGCGTAACCACCGAGGGTGTGGCAGGGGGACATATGCTCTCCAGAATTTTGATCGGGAGACGCTCATGAAAATGTTCCCCCAGAATTTAGGCTAAAAATGTACACTTGATTTGAGAAATTTTTCGCGTTTTCAAGATCGTTCCAAAACTGTTTATGTATTACTAGTTAGAGAGCCGTAGATTGGCAAACAGATATGCTTCTATTACATTTATTAATGGAATCTGTAATTGTATTGTGTATGGTGAGCTACCATATTAGGCGAGGGTGACGAAACATAAAGATTGCCGGCTAACCGAGCTAAGCTAAGTTGAGAAATGGATATTTGCTGGAGTCAGTGGCGATGTCGGTAAGCTTTTTGACTGTGGATCAGTATGTGCGGGGTTCAAATCCTGGGCTCTCCCATCACTGACATCGTTTTCGTGTGAGGAAACTAACGTTAACAATATTTGTTTTTACTAAAACGATATAGGTCTCTTTATAGGCAGCTGCTGTTGTGCTAACGAGCTCAACTTAACCACGAAAAACTATATGCATAAATGTTTGGCAGTAACTGAATGAAAGTAGAGAATATATGTTTGTTTCCAGATGACATAATGCCGCTTTAATTACTTTTTATTCAGGTGTTGGTAAATGAGTGTTCAATAATTTAGTATAACATATCCACTGAAAGTGAATGAAATAACGCCCGCTGTTATCTAAACTCGTATTTACTGATTTGTTATGGACCCAAATCTACTGTTGAGAATTCTAAATATTTTTCTCGTAGTAAAATTGTTGATTTAATCTGATGTAACTCAGGCACAACACGGATATCCATTCCAATGGTCATTATTGCACATTATCGCTTAATTTAAAAAAGCTAATACTAAAGTCAGCTTCCTCACTCGAAAGCGATGTCAGGATCTGAGCCTTACACATACTGATCCTCGGTCGAATATCTTACCGACATAGCCACAGGCTCCAATTGCATTTGCAACTTGCTAGTTGCTCAATTTTCGGTTGGTCTCATCTCCAGAGTCCCGGACGCAACACGTGTAGCTTGGATCTAACATTACGATATTGAGATCATTATTAACTTGACGCATTTCGCTATTTATGCTAAGTATTTACAAATTTACACAGCCAGTAGCAGGATCCGTTAGCTCGTTCACAGCCGACGATAAGTTTGCATTAGGCAGGCGACGGCAGCGACCACTCCCATATAATACAGGATAGAAATTATTTACATATACCATATAATACAGGATAGAAATTATTTACATATACCATATAATACAGGATAGAAATTATTTACATATACCATATAATACAGGATAGAAATTATTTACATATACCATATAATACAGGATAGAAATTATTTACATATACCATATAATACAGGATAGAAATTATTTACATATACCATATAATACAGGATAGAAATTATTTACATATACCATATAATACAGGATAGAAATTATTTACATATACCATATAATACAGGATAGAAATTATTTACATATACCATATAATACAGGATAGAAATTATTTACATATACCATATAATACAGGATAGAAATTATTTACATATACCATATAATACAGGATAGAAATTATTTACATATACCATATAATACAGGATAGAAATTATTTACATATACCATATAATACAGGATAGAAATTATTTACATATACCATATAATACAGGATAGAAATTATTTACATATACCATATAATACAGGATAGAAATTATTTACATATACCATATAATACAGGATAGAAATTATTTACATATACCATATAATACAGGATAGAAATTATTTACATATACCATATAATACAGGATAGAAATTATTTACATATACCATATAATACAGGATAGAAATTATTTACATATACCATATAATACAGGATAGAAATTATTTACATATACCATATAATACAGGATAGAAATTATTGACAACTAATTGGCTTGTATTGCCTGTTCAGTTCAGTATTTCTCACCGCACCTAGAATGGACCTTAGAATAAGCCTACTAAATCTCTTCAGAATATTACTACTTCCGGTAATCGGTAAGAAACTTTGTTCAATTCTTGCAAGCTCAGTAAAAGTCACAGGGGTGGAAAAACCTACTTCTTTTTTCAAAAAGTAGGTTTTAGGTTTTCGAGGGTTTTAGGTTTTTTGTTCAGTTACTTTGAAAGTTAGAAATAAATGAAAACATAACCAGAAATGAGAAATGTAGTGCTATACTTTCAAATCCACAGTGTTCTTGTAGGTCCATGGTACATATTCATACTAACAGTTTATTTTGCTTATTTCAAGATCTATTATAGAGCACGCCATAGCTCAACAAGTTATTCACAAGGGATTTAGCGCACTCAGTTAAGCCGCGCGTCAACTGAACGAAGTAAAGCCACGTTGCATGAGGTTAGTAAATTGTGGGCGACCACTTTGGAAGACTGAGTGTCGACAGCTTTGAATGTAAATAATCCCCAGGGTGTTGGAGATTTTTCGTAAAATAAAGATATATAATGAAAATTTAGGATCCATTAATATTATTAAATATTAATGGATCCTAAAGCACTGACCGAAAGCCATCGCAATTTAGATATCGATAGCTGCAAAAATGTGGCTTTCTGACATATCCTTATTTTCTTTAACGTCTTCTAGCTAGCTAGCCAAGCTGGTATCTTGTCGATAAGTTGTATGCAGACTAGAGATGGGAATCGAACCGAACCAGAACCGAAAAGCACCCTAAAATCTAGAATTTTGACCGAACCGAACCCGAACCCAGACTCTGGCCGAATCCGAACCCGAACTTCGTCCAAACCGAACTGAACCAAACTCTTGTAGTTCCTTTCTTCTTCACCAGCCTGACATTAAATAAAGATAGTAAGAACAATACAAATATATATTCGTTTTTTGCATTTACATGTCTTATAGTATCTAACAGCATATATTCAAGTAAGGCTGGTTCCGACACAAATTAAAAAGTGGTAGCGGTACAAAGGAATGGTAGCGGGGAGCGAGATGAGCCTACAGAAGATAATGGATAGTCTGAATGATACGGCATTGAAATATGGAATGAAGATTAACATCAGAGAGCCAAAAGTGATGAGAGTATTCCTTAAAAATCTGAAAATGCTTGACTCAACCAAGGTGGATTTGTTCTTGTTAAATTTAAATTATGAATTTTTTCTAATTTTAGTGTGCTACCTTAGTATTTTTTCAGCCAGATTTACAAATAATTATATATGACATTCTATATGTGTTAAGATTATCTGGAGTAAATAATTTTGCACCATTGCAATGCAATAATTTCATAACTATTTTCGTAACTTCATAATTGATCTGAATGTTTCAAATTTGAAACCCTAAGGTAAATTATGAAGCTTATTACTGGTCAGTTGATAGCAAACGGTGTATATTATGATCATTTTTCTATGGAAGTACACGTGTTTACCAAATCATCTTTATTTGACATTTTTATGTTACTAAATTGCACTTTGTCTCTGAAATATTGGATCAAATTTTAGCCAAGACATTTCCACTTAATTATAAATGTATCTAATATATAGGCCTATAGTGACAAAAATAATTTTAAAATTGATGAATCATTCTATATGCTCGTTATAATCAAGGAGAATATTTCAGATACAATAATAAAGCTAAATATCTATATTATGAACATTTGTTGGTCAACTTACAATATTTAAGAAATGTACAGGAAAAAATACCACTTCTCTCCTTTTTTCATTGTCATATTTTTACCCAGGTGAAAAAATGTGGCAGCTGTTATGACTTAATGAATTTTTAAGCATATTTACCATGAACCATTTTAAACATGTTTGTCGTAACCATGATTATTATAAATAAAGTTAAAATATTGCAACATTATCCAAACAAAACCAATTCGAACTCGAATCGAACTCTTGCTAGTTGGAAAGCAAGCCGAACCCGAACCGAACCCGAACATGTTAGAACCGAACCCGAACCGAACTTCCATTTTCAACGAACCGAACCCGAACACCGGAAATTCATAAAATTCCCATCTCTAATGCAGACCGGAGGAATAGAAGGGAATGCAATGTGAAATTCGCAGTTGAATATACATTGATTATTGATATGGATTTAACGTCAATTTCTGAGGACGTTGATGATGATGTGGGAGCATGTTTACAGAACTTGGTCAACGTAGTCGATCTGACGTTCCGTCTATTGGGCGTCGACGAAGTGAGAGGCGATTAAGACGACCACGGTTTTAACAACAAATTCACACTTTATTTCCAGTTAAACATACATGTATACTAATTACCCAGTATACTTTAGACATCTATCATACATTAAGCTGTAATTTATAAATAACGCGAATACCGTTATTAAGGTATCATGCCCAAAGACTCCGCCTCTCTTTCAATTGAAACCCCGCTTTCTTGTCGCATCACCCGCACATCCAATCTGTTATTACTGACTGTTTTACTACAACGCTGTTTTGGCTGAGATTGAATGCCTTAGCTCACTGAAGATTATTGCTTTTGGGTGCGGGATTTAGCGCACTCGGTTAAGCTACACGTAAAATGAGCAAAGTTAAGATCCATCGCGCCGGTTAGTATTTTGCGGGTGACCACCTTGGAAGTCCGAGTGTTAACAGCTTTGAAAGAAAAATCCGAGGTTGTTGGAAGGCTATTCTTAAATCCGCGCCGGCTGCAATTTATGCGCAAACAAAGGCAGCGATTACTAATAACTATAGAGAGGAATGAAGGAAATAACAAAAACTACAAAAAATAGTAACTAAGAAAGGAAACTACGTAGCACATGCGGTATGTTATGTGTGTAACTATGCGAACAAAAAAGTATATAGTTGGCCAAACTGAGTAGCCAATCTGCATCCATTACATTCTCAAGAACCTCTGAAAACAGTCACTTTTAAAAGTTATTGCGTTTTAAGCCTTTTTTCTGTTGTCCTACTTTGAATCAGCAGGTGCAGAGTTCAAATTCAGTGGTAAGCCCATCACTTTTGGTACTCACAGAGAAGAGTTGATCGTTTCGTAATAATTTTTGTAGTTAATTTAGCAAACATTTGATCACTGCATGCAAATCACTCGTATCACTGAAGTTTTGAAATATTTTATAGCTATTAGCCATCAGTTTCAGTAGTTCGTCTGTGAATTTGTGAATCGAGGTTATGACGAAATCGTTGCACTATCTTTTGTGTTCTAGATGGTTTTTTGGTTACTCGACCATCCAGTAGGGTTGTGCAGGAAGGCAGTTGGTTCAATTTAACATGCTCAACTGATAGCCCGAGCATACCCGTAAAGTGGAGTAAAAAAACTTCTAGTGGAGGCAAAAGAACTATATTTGAAGGCAGTACTTTGAAGATACCCTACGACGATCTATTTAGTTTGAATGCTTACCGTAGTGGATCGACATTGAATTATGATTTGCACACAAGGACTGGAGTCATCTTTAACCAAAGTGATTTATTGGCTGGAGAGTTCGTATGCGCCGACAGGGACGGGAGGTCGGGTTCAGAAACTGCTACAGCTCAAATTATCATTTTTGGTAAGATAAGCTTTAGCAACGAATCGTCAGTTTACGGATAATTGGTTTCATTTAACTAGAAATTGTACACCAATGTTTAGTTGTGTTTAGAGTTTTAAATTCTGAAGTCTTAATAGAACCTCTTTGATTCAGATAGATCTTCATTTCTCTATAATTTTCTTACTGATATGTCTACTGATTACCTGAATTAACAATGATTTTAAAAACTTAGTTGTTTCTCTGGAACCTGTATCGCCATCCCTAAATAATATTTATTGGATTTAATAGTATTTCGTTGACTTAATAATTATTAGTTGATTAAATAGTATTTAGTTGACTAAATAGAATTTAATTGACTACATAGTATTTTGTTAATTAAATTTTGATTCGATATTATGGATAAATAGTATTTAGTTGATTAAATAGTAAATTATTTAGTTGATCAAATAGAATTTCGTGGATTAAATAGTATTTAGATGATCTTATTTCAGATAAATGTCCGCTGACTGTGCAATCAAACACATCGAAGCCACTACGAGACGGGGAGGTGGTTCGTTTCTCTTGCAGAATCGGATATCGTGGAAACGTTTCACCATCCTGTGCCTTTTCTTTATCCAACGGGACCAAACTACAAGAAATCTACATTATGGATACCACCAACGATAACATCAATTGTACGCTTGATCTGAAATTTGAATCGGATTTAGATGGGTCTGAAGTGATTTGCAGTTTTAATTTTGGTAACGCGTCCGACTCAATTCTTCCTGTATGTTCTTCGAATAGCTCTAAGTTACAACGGAGTAAGTAAAATCAAAACTAATTAAATGGAACGATTAATTTCTTTAAAATATTCAAGTAAAGTTTAATTTAAAATTATACCTTGATATTTGTAAAATTGATCACAAGTAGGCCTAAATTGAAATGTTTTGCAATATGAATTTGATGTAAGATATTACCCTGAGATTTATTACATGATTAATAGAAGTATATGGTGTTCTCTTATACCATGACTGATGAGAATGCTGCAACATAAAATGTTCATGATACTCTAAATACCAGTATAACTCGAACTAGAATTTGTATTTATAAAATAGTTATTTGCTTCACATATCGTATGTCCTGTGAATTGCGTATTTAGAGAATATTATTCAGTTGTTTCGTAAAGAATTTCTTTAAGAAAAAATCTGTGTGCCGCAAATGATTATATTAAGTTTAAATTATATCATTACCATTAAAAACGTTACAACTGTAAACTGGTAGGATATCTCAGTTGTGGAAAAGAGAGATTTGTTAGCGATATCAGCCCTATTGACTGCGAGATTAGTGGCAATCCTGCTCCTCAAAATATCACATGGAAAAATGTGAACAATCCTGATCAGATTTTGCCCAACACGAGTAGTCTGCCCGCAGAATTCGCTACTCCGGGATCTCGCTTTGTGTGCATGGCAGCCGTCGACGACAGTGACTTCTGTAATCAAACCTTCGTAGGTATGTAGCATTTTGTGGTTTTAATTTTGAATTATTAAAAATAAATGGAAAATATAATCTGGTGCAATAGTTTTCTTACTTTGTTTGTCTGTTGTCGACTGTCGATAGGAATAGCTAATTTATTTACATTTAGTTACGGCAGAATTCGTTTGTATTAGGGATAGCTTTACCAATCCGACTATTTTATAATCCGACTAGATTCGTATTAGAATTAATTACAGCTGACAAGTTAATTCTACCTAGGATGATTGAGCTAGAGATGTCTACCTTAAAGAGCTGAATTTTTCTCAGGCTCTAGCAAATTATATTTGCACAAATTTGAACCTTCAAGTTTTATTGATAAAGGCGAAACCAAAGCTGATTGATTAACATATCTGCTAAAGGAATTTTAAAATCCTTCTGGAATAAACATGCATGCATTATTAATATATCTTATAGTCAACGAAGTCAAATTACTATTGCAAAAACAAAGTTTGTAATAATATGATATTTTCATATAGACTCTTATATAGTTAACTAAGGGGATAGGAGATGGAGAATCCGGAACAGAATTATAATGGCTAATCTATTACTGATCTTTGTTTTATCGCAACGTACTTAGAAGTTAAAGTCAAAAAGAATTAATTTCAATTTCAAATTTAAGCACAATAAAATGGTCAGATTTGTTAGGCTATAAGTTTAATTTTAAAAATGCAATTTTTAAATTTGTTTTTAATAGATATATGTGGCTGAGGAGAACTCTTTTGCCGTTAGCTAGTTAAATTAGTAACTAATTTTAGATGACAATTGGTTGTTTATATTACTAAATGATGATCTATATTTTGTACAGTTGCATATTCTGTTCTATAAAGTGACACAGGTAGGTCTACAAAGAAAACTTCATATTGGCTTATTTTGTTTTTTTTCTATATGGGATCAAATTATTTTATTTTGTTTTATCATTTTCTTCACATAGACACAGTTTCAGATAATGTATTCAACAGTTGAAAGCCTTAGATAATAGAAAGGTATATTTGTGTCTGTAGTTAAAGTTAACCATTTTTATTGCAAAAACTTGCATTGCGATCGCGTCAAGAACCTTTAAACAACTTTTATTAAAAATCTTTCAAATACTATGATTACTATATATAATAATTTAATAATTTTAAAGGAATAGGCCTGATATTTATATTTAGTAATAAAAATTCATAATTATTGCAGTTAAAGTTATATCTGGATTGCGAAATCATTTGGAAATCCCTTGAACTCGCACTTATTTACATGTATTGTATGATATTGAGTAATTTTTTACAATTCAAAATTTAATTAAAATCCAGAAATTAAACAAGGAATAAAAAAGTCAACTATTGTAAATAAGTTCGATTATCTCAGTATTCAATCTACGTGCGCGTTAGCCCTGGTGGCCTGTTAGACCTGGTGGCCTGTTAGCTCTGGTGGCCTGTTAGCCCTGGTGGCCTGTTAGCCCTGGTGGCCTGTTAGACCTGGTGGCCTGTTAGTCCTGGTGGCCTGTTAGACCTGGTGGCCTGTTAGCCCTGATAGCCTGTTAGCCCTAATAGTCTCTTAGCCCTGATAGTCTCTTAGCCCTGATAGCTTGTTAGCATGGGTAGCCTGTTAGCCCTGATAGCCTGTTAGCCCCGATAGCCTGTTAGCCCCGATAGTCTGCTATCCCTGATAGTCTCTTAGCCCTGATAGCTTGTTAGCATGGGTAGCCTGTTAGCCCTAGTAGTCTATTAGCCCTGATAGCTTGTTAGCATGGGTAGCCTGTTAGCCCTGATAGCCTGTTAGCCCCGATAGCCTGTTAGCCCTGGTAGTCTATTAGCCCTGATAGCTTATTAGCATGGGTAGTCTGTAAGCCTGATAGTCTGTTAGCCTGGTAGTCTTTTAGCCTGGTAGCCTGTTAGCCCGTATAGTTTCTTAGCCCTGGTAGTCTGTTAGCCCTTATAGTTTCTTAGCCCTGGTAGTCTGTTAGCCCTGATAGCCTCTTAGCCCTAATAGTCTGTTAGTCTTAGTAGCCTGTTAGTCTGCAGCCTCTAAAGCCAAGTTATTTTATTACAACTTTTCAACACTAGGATCCTTACTGTCATCAGATTTACCAGTTTGCGAAAGAATACTGAACACTAGGAAAAAGACACAAGATATTTAAATGTGAAAGGAAATACTGAAACTGTATAGGGAAAACACGGTGATTAATATATATTTTAACGATATTATAATTGAGGTAAAATTTCCGGTTTAGTAAATACTACATAAATAATGAAATTATTCAAATATGTTGAAAATGAAGTTGCGACAGGCCTAGTAATGTCGATGAAATGAACATAATATTTCGAAGTTCAATATCTTCATATTACTGAATTATTATCGAAAAAGAATAAGGGGTTTTATTGTATTCATTAATTTACCCTGAAGTTTGAAAATATTTTTAAACTTCCTATTTTTCTCGTTTTTTAAAAATGCCTAATTTTTACATAACTTTATGTAATTGGCCATTTCAAATACTGAAAATTTCTATTTTATTTAAATAATTTGTTTGACTAGAGGTTTCTTAAATTACTACATTTGCTTAAGGTCATCATCATCTTCCCTTGAACTGAATCTCAGTTCAGCTAAGATCAGGGCTTGAATAGACAAAATTTAAGTAATTTAGTTGCTATTTTTGGAGCCTTTTGCCACTCACCAACGCTATGCCCATTATGACGTTGGTTTATAGCTTAATGCTTTGTCGCCTTTTACGACACGCGCTGTCTATGGTTTGTCTAATCTCCAGCTACCAGAGCACAACAGGGGTAATTCCTATTACTAGAAAATTAGTTAAATAATGTAAAAACAGCACGGAGAAATTATTTTCGTTCAGCAGATGCTAAAATTGTTTTCAGGATGTAATTATCGTTAGTTAATTACTAGATAATAATTGACTTTGTGACTGCTTGCATACAATTTTCTGAAAACGCATACCCTAGAGAGCGTATAGATATGCATATAGGTCGATCTGCAGTCATATCCATTTATATAAGATAGTCATGGTTTGCAGTTGAAATTCTACTATGCTATTCATTGAAGATTTTGGGGATGTTGTGGCCTTTACGGATGCGCTTTAATTACTTTTACTTAATTTAATTTTTTTAATTTAAAATAAATTTAGACTCCCGCTTGTGCTTTATTTATGCACTTACAGGACGTATTGCACTTATGACTAAGATTCTGATAACGCTTATTTAATTTTTTTGTCACACGTTCATTGATGTGATTACTCCGTGAATTTTGTGCAACTTTGTGTAATTGTGTATTGCAGTTCATTTTATTTGATGTAATTTCGCGAAATGTTTATTTTTATGATATAATTTCTATCTCTCTTTACTGCTTCGCCATGATTGGAGCCTATCGTCAAAATCACCTAAAATCAATTAATAAACTAAGCAAAATAGTTCATTGGATTCAGAAGATGATTTCATTTAGATATTGCTACATCTGCATTAGTTGGATCTTCTAGATTGCTTTGCGTGAATTGATCTTCTGTGATGTGTGTTCTGGATTCGTCCCTGACATCATCCTTGGATGGGGAAACGGATGTTAAATCTTAATTAATGTTATTTTCTAGCGAGTAGTGTGCAAAAGGTTAGTTTGAGTAATTTTCAATATTTCTGATGTGAAAGAGAAAATACAAAACAAATATTCTCTTCTTCTTCTCACTGCCTAACGGCAGGTCCATGGCATATAACTCTTCTAACCAATTCCATTTTCAGTCTTCCTTTTGATCTCTATATATGAATTTGTAATCAGATCATCCAATATCCCATGTCTTGGTTTTCATCTAACTCTTTTCCCTTGCATTCGTCCTTCTATTACATCGTTTAGCAAACCACCCCTTATAGTATGTCCTATCCAGCTTTTATTTCTATTCTTATCTCATATATTAACTATCTATTTTTACCAACTCTATCGAGAACGTCTTTATTTGTAATTTTGCCATCCAAATAATCTTTTTCATCATTCTTCATAACCAAATTTCTAATGCCTCTAGTTTCGTAATATTTGTTATTACAAATATTACTACAAATAAATACACCAACTCTCATATGAATACTATACAACCATGTTTTCCCGCAGTATAGGTTATATCAGCTGGCTGTTTTGTCCTTATTTTGATTTCAGTTGTGGACTTTATCTCGCTGACTTAATTTCTCGTGATCATTTAAAAAATACTGTTCTCATGAGATCTAGATAATTATGTTTAAATTATATGTACTGAAGCAGCTTGCAGCCTAGGTCAATTGCGTTTCAGAATTATAGATGAGAGCAGATCTCTCGTTTGCATGCATATCGGCTGAAGTTGAAATCCTGTATCAGACTGACGAAGAATCTGTTTCCTTAAACAATTACTGTTCGTATGGTCAAATGATTAGGAAGCTTGCTTGAGAAGCAGGAGGCCGTCGGTTCGATTCCCAGCTGGACCGTCTATGACAGTATGTCTTGTGATACGGAAATACACTTAATATTTATCTTCAGAGCGCTTTTAATCTTCTGTAATATCCATGTAGGCCCTACAAAGCTTAACTAATCAATATGAAGCCCGCGAAGCACATTGGCTGCCTGTTTAGTTGATTTATCAGAAAAGTAAAACTTTACTGCACCTTAAAGAGATTTTGAACAAGGATTGCATGCCACCTGATATGTTTCTATGATGTTTGAGGTTGTTTGTAACTCCAGTGATCAGCATCCCTGTCAGCTCTGTTTGGAATTGGGCGACTGTTGTTGTTGTTGTCTCTACGGTTTCTCTGGTTGCCAACATCTCGTTCTGTCTGCTGTTCTACAAGTTCAAAACTAATAAATCACCGCATCCAGTGCAAAGTTATGAAGGTAATGCAAGCTTTAAGGTTTTATGACGGTATGTACATGTATATGCACATTTATTTGAATTCAAATCCTTGAGCATTTATCTCTCTGTTGACTTCTGCAGATTGTGCTGTTAGATACAGTTAGGATTTGTTTGCATTGCATTTAATCAATCAATCAATCAATCTATAAGAATTTAACGTCCGGTTCCTCGCCATAAGGCAATGTCAGGGACGTCTCTTGCAGACACTACACAAACAGGCGCTAAAGCACCACACGATGACGACTGAGTGCACAGAGACCACAAGAGAAAGCGAGATCAAAACAGTGCAAGTCCAAGATCCAATTCCTACATCTGTATACCTGCAGTAAACATCTGTGCATGTTGTCCCTGATATTTTTCTTGAATGAGAAAACAGACTTGAATTCGCAATTATTATTTGTATTATTAGATCATTTTCAAAAGTAAAAGTATAAAAGCTTATGCTAACGTCAGTTTCCTCGCTCGAAAGAGATGTCAGTGACGGGCGAGTCCAGGATTTCAATTCCGCACATACTGATCAGCGGTCGAATATCTTTCCTACATCGCCACTGGCTCCTGCCAGTAATTATAATTATTAATAATAGTTTCATTATGATGATGATCACTGCACTGATATCACTGCATTGATAATTATTACTTATATACATTATTATTATCTTACAATTACAATTGTCAGCATGGTTATGAACTTATGATTATTATCTCTTATTAATAACATAACATAACATAACAGTTTCTGAGACAGAAAGCAAATTATTGCTTGTTTAAGACTCATTAAAACACAATAAACACTAAAAACTAGGCCGAGACAATTAACTAACAGAAATCATAAAGGCCTATACACATGAACATAACTAACACAATATACATATTTTGGCTAGATTTGACATTAAACAGCGTCTACAGAAAAGCAAGGTAAACAGCTGTTTGAATGAAAAATAGCTTTATTTTCTGTTTTAGAAGTAGCCTAATGACACATATCTATACAAACTGAAATACCTAATTAGGGTCTACTATCTAACAAGTAATTTTACACATTGGGCAATATTACACCAACTTCTTATATTTATCGTACAAATTTTTTAATTTATTTATGGATTTTGCTTCTACAACTTCCTCTGGAAGCTCATTCCAGCTATTAATAATTCTCTGACTAAAAACGTTTTTACGTATATCTATTCTACTTCTAGGTTTAACAAGTTTGTATTTATGACCTCTAGTTCTTAATAGGATATGCCTAATTTCTTTTATACGATTCTTATTTTCAGAGAGAAGTTTAAATATGTACATGTATATTGGACAGCTTCTAATTATTGTAAGTTTCTTAACGTCTATATTCAATTTTCTGATATTAATTCTTAACTTATAGAGAAATACTCACTAATTTTAGGAGGATTGTGGCATAGTTAAGCTAATAGTATGAATCCCTCAGTATAGTACGACGCAGTTCAAATACCAGGTCTGAGCGGCTCTGCATCATGGTAGATCATCCATGATAGCATCTACGATCTACTTTTCAAAGATCAAACAATATTAAATATAAAAATAAATATAAAAAATAATAGAGTAAATAAATAAATAAATGAGTAAATAAATAATAGAGTAAAATATAATTGAACATAGTGATTTAATTCTAGCATTTATTTCATTATTATTACACTTTCCATTTTTCAGGGGCGTACATTACCCAGAGCTTTGAGTCCATGGCGCGTACTGCCTTGGCCACCGAATTCACCATATGAAAATTTTCCACTCACTCTAATTTTAAGGCTCCATACCGTTTATCACTTTCCACTTTCATTATTTTTCCAATGACGCAAATTGCGTCATTGTTAACATAGCGTGAACGCCCTGCCCTTGTTAAACAAATTAAGCAGTGAACAGAGTATTTGTATGTAGATCACTTGAAAATAATATGTGTTGTTTATAGCTGACAGTTACTGCAAGCGAAAGGAAAAGCATTTAAAAGCAGTTCATTTGAGTAAATCAGTTTTCTTTGAGTAAAGGCACCTTGAAAGTTGGATATGGAAAGCCCAACTGATAATATAAAAAGTGTGTTAGTAGATGGTATGCTCCACATATGGAGCGGAGTAATTGATTAATTATGCTTTAGAGTCAGCATTGGGCCAGCCATTTAACATTAGTGAAAAGAAAGATCGTTGCGGAAGTTGCAAATGTAATTATTTAAGATGCAACATTTTACTAAGTGCTTAGAAACTTTAAACTGTTCGCACTAGAGTAAGCTCCCTTTCAATACTTTCGAAACTGTGCAACTGATAGCTGTATATATTTTGAGTAATCCTTGTGCTTGCTAATTGCGTTTAATGAAGAGAAAAGTATTCTCAGAATTCATTATTTACCAACTACATATTTTAGCGTATATGCGCACTCGTTCAATTATCGTTGATGTTGAAACGAGTGTTGCTGGGATCCTTTGTCGAGGAATGCGGCCTGCTGGTAGATTGTAATCTGCCGAAATATTTATATTTCTGGAGTTTAATATTTCGGCTAAGTACGTCTGGAGTTATGTATGGTGAACCTATGTTCTAGAGATCTCGGGTATTTTTCATTAGAGCTGTCTTCACTTTATCGTCGACGATGGTCAACTACCCATTTAATAAGCGGGCTCGGCGAAGCTTAACTTCATTTATTAAGGCGCACCTTAATCGATTGCTCTAAATCATGCCCTAATGCCCTAGCTAAATATAAACGAATTAGGCATTTTATTACATAATAATATCTGCATTTATCCAAATCATTATGAATCATAAAATTTGAGATTCTACTTCTTATTTTCTGAATATACGCGGATTGTGACTCATGAGAGACACAAGATGGTGGGCAGGTGAATTTATTGTCATCATAATTCAATCAATCAATAAATCAGGCAATTAATCAATTAGTATATCAATCTATTAAGCAATCGATCGATCAATCAATCGTCTAATGAACCGATTGAATGTTAAACACTAATGTTATTATTGATTTCAGATCCCAGCAGCTACATTAGTGATCGTAAGTGGAGTAATTTTGAGCACAGTACAATCAAATGGTAATTTTAATTTATTAATATTACCAGGAACCAATAAATATGTTATGTGAAAATAAAATTGCACTGTATATAGAAATAAATTTTCAATCTTCGTTCACCAAATAGTGTGAGCATAAAGAATTAAATTTAAAAAATAAGTTTAATTTGACTGAATCGGGTAGCATGCTAGATGAGTAAAGTAAGGATTCGAAAGATAGAAAATTGACTTTTATGTATTCCTTAAACTAGATTAATAAACTTTAATATTTACATATGTAGTCTATGAACCTTTCAGCCTTTGGCATAAACTACATGTACATGTCAAGAACTTCTTTAAGAGCAGGTTTGGATGTATTTAGAATTGCAGAAGTGTTTGGCCAAAAATAGAGCTATGAAAGAATTTGTTTGTCAAAGTATTTGAGAAAGCAAAATAGTCGGATATATTTTGTTAATAGTTGTAAGTATAGACGTACTATTGGATTAATTTAATATAATACGATTCAAAGCATATTGCAATACGTTAGAGAAGGAATTGGTTAAATTTTGTTGAGGAATATCAATTAAATGATAAATTGAAGCGACGAGAGCAGAGTTTACAACAAAATGTTTAATGCACTAATCTACATATAGAGCGTATTATACTTACATTTCTTATCTATTGGCATAAAAATAAAATATTACTTAACTCTATGAGTGTGTGTAACTATAAATTTATTGATTGATAGACTCTCTAGATTTGTCTGTGAAGACTCGAGACTGGAGTATTGGAGTGATTGCCTTGCATGCAGTATCTCTTTTCTTAGCCGTTTTCTATTCAGCTCTTGTTAGGATCTTTGCAGGAAGTATGCTTATTGCCAGTTTCTCTAATTCTAGGCGACACAAGATTGATACATTTTGTCCAAATTGCAACTTTTTAAAAGTGGGCTTAACGTCAAGGTCAGAAGCCCGACGCACTTCTCTTCAAACTAACCGACCAACCAAAATAGCAGTCAGACTATACTGAGTTCTCATTTGAAAAATACACGCCCAACATATTCGAATATGTAAGGTGCAATAGATATACAATACAGTTTTATGATTCCTACGTATATAGTGAGATCTCTTTTGATAGTGTAGCATTTCATTTCCTATAATTTTTTATTTGTCTGATTTTTCGAACCTGTTTCTTAGGAGTAGGTCTCAGTTATATTCCGTATCAAACAGAAACTGCTAAATTCGATCTTGCCTTCGTCACTTAAGATTGAAAGAAGATAGGGAAATCTAAAGATAAAACTGAATCACTTTGTCTCATTACAGACTATGTGATGAGACCAACTCAAAAGCTATGAGATGAGACTATGTGTACCATATTAAATGCTTCCAAAGTATAGAGGCTTTACAAACCTGGTTCTTCATATGGTACACAATTTTGAAAATCTACCTCTTCAATTGTTCTTCTCGGTATTTATTGTTACTAATTTTCCCCACTCAGTAATTCAGTCGCAATTTAGGCACGCAAAATAAAGGATTTACTTAATCTATAGTTATCCGGAACAACAGAGTTACTTTTGAGACTATTTGTCAAATGATATTTTATTGTTCAAAAATTAACTGAATATTAATAAGAATCATGGAATCGAAACCATTTATATCATCATCATCATCATCATCTTCTTCATCATCATCATCATCATCATCATAATAATAATAATAATAATAATCATCATCATCATCATCTTCATCATCATCTTCATCTTCATCTTCGTCGTCATCGTCATAGTCATCGTCATCTTCATCTTCATCTTCATCGTCATCGTCATCGTCATCATCATCATCATCATCATCATCATCATCATCATCTTCATCTTCATCTTCATCTACATCTTCATCTTCATCATCATCGTCATCTTCATCTTCATCATCATATTCATCATCATCTTCATCTTCATCATCATCATCATCTTCATCATCATCTTCATCTTCATCTTCCTCTTCGTCGTCATCTTCATCGTCATCATCATCATCATCATCATCTTCATCTTCATCTTCATCTTCATCATCATCTTCATCATCATCTTCATCTTCATCATCATCTTCATCTTCATCTTCATCATCGTCTTCATCATCATCTTCATCATCATCTTCATCATCCCTTGAAGTCCAATTTAACTAGGGTCGGGATTAGAAAATTTAGTAGCTATTTCTGGTGCTTAGGCGCTCACCATCCAAACAATAAATCATTTTTCATGAATATCAATATTCATTTTTTCCGTGAATGAATAAAATATAAACAATTACTGGCTATATTAGAACATTGTTTCTTATATCAATCTATTGTTTCTGTAGCATTATGATTTACGGATATTAATTATTTACAGAGACGAATTTAAGCCTGAAGAGTCACAACTTGTGGCTCAGTAAAGCGACATTAGGATTGAATGTTATCTATGCGTTCATAAGTCTGGCCAGTTTAACATGGACCAGCATACTAATAGCAAAATATATGGGTTGGTTTCTGTATTGTAATACAAATGATAATATAATGTAATACTGTAATCTGTTAAACTAAAATGAATAATTATACTATAACTTATTTAATTATCATTATACTAATTATATAATTATAATTATACTTAATTATACTAAGTCACCCAAACTAGCGGAATATCGGTATTTGCTTGCAAATCTGGATGAGTCTGGATAAGTAAAACTTTAGAGTCCTATTCCATACCACAACGCACATGCAGTTATCGGTTGGCCTATTCTGCAGTGTCCCGGACACAACACGGGAAATAGTGTATGCATATGTATGTAGTTATACATATAGGTATAGAGGTATAACTATATATACATATATATGTATTTATCCATATATATATATATATATATATATATATATATATATATATATATATATATATGCATATGAGTATATATATATACATATATTTGTATATTCCCGTATTGAGTCCGGGACACTGAAGAATAGACCAACCATTATCTGCAATTGTTATAATAGGCGACAAAGCAGAAACTGATTAAGGCAACGGAAACCTCTCAAATGCCCTATTATTTTCCAAAGCTATAGGTATAAGCCCATAAGGTATGAGTAAGACATAGTTCTTACTCATACTACTTACGTGTACATAGTTCTTACCAAAAATAATAAGGTCTGAGTATGAAATAGCCTTCTGTGAATGGATTAACTCATTGATCTATGGAGTGCTCTATATGGAGCGTGATAGCAGATTCGAGGTTATGAATATATACATGAACTTGCCGTTCGGCATAACACTTGAGAGAAAGAGAGAGTGAGATGTATTTTAATGTATATTCCCTCGTCATAAAGGGTACTATTCTAAAGGATTATAGCTATTCAAAGCGCAATACGCCGGATTCCCTGCTGAGGCAGGAAAGAAGGCCGATAGGTCAATTCTTTATTTAATTCTATATTTAAAGAACTAGAGCCCATTTCTAACATTTATCATTTCCATATTCTATTGCAATCATTCGCACAGACATACATGAAGATAGTGTCCCTAGATTAATTTATGAATTCGCTTGCGTTAGTTACTGTTCTCTTATTAAAAATATAACTTCTAACTTCTAAAGGTAAAAATTAGAAATACGAATTCAACAACACTACCCAAACCGAAGTTGTCGTCCCAGATAAGAATTCGACAACCCTATAGACCTAACTAAAACTCAGCTGCTAATTGAAGACATACGAACTAAGCTGTACAAAAGAACGAGAACAAGCTGTCCCGAACACCTAAGCTTCTAACTAAACATCAAACTTCTATATACATGTATGCATCCCCCGAGAACAAGTACGAAATAATTTATATAGTGTCCTACAAGAAGGCGCATGTGCATTACACAGGATTCGAATCCGTAAACAACTTCATGCCTATGAAGCATCTACTAAATATTCCACAGAAGGTAGATATAAGGGTTAACATATCACTAACTTTAGAATAGGAAAGTAAATAAGAAGTGGATTAATCCAGTTAAAGAACAAAGAGATATAGGATAGGAACACAACAAGCAATAATAGTGAATGAAACAGAAGCTTTCATTCCACTATAATATTAGCACTGATCTGGCTGCGAGATTCCAACAGATAACCACCTGTTTATACGGCAAGCTTGCTATCCATTCTTTCTGTCATCTAACTGGATATACATGTATATATATATATATATATATATATATATATATATACATGTATATCCAGTATATATATATATATATATATATATATATATATATATATCCCGAAATATATATACTGTAAGCAAGTATATATATATGTCGAGTAAGACAGTATATATATATATATATATATATATAAGAGTAAGACAAGGTTGCAGCATTTCGCCGCTGCTGTTTAACATTTACGCTGAGGCAATGATGGAGGAAGCCATGGAAGACATGGAAGAAGGAATAAAAGTAGGAGGGAATTTGTTATAAGATGTACGATTTGCAGATGACCAAGCAATGGTAGCGGGCAGCGAGATTGGACTGCAAAAGATACTGGAGAGGCTGAATGATACGGCATCGAGATATGGCATGAAGATTAATATAAAAAGGACGAAGGTTATGAGAGTGTCCAATAATAAAGGTGAAGTTAATATCACAATAAATGGTACGAAATTGGAACAGGTAAGGAGTTTCAAATTTTTGGGTCATACTATAACCTATGACGGGAAATGTGAGACGGAAATATGCAGTAGGATTGCACAAGCAAAAACGGCCTTTGGTAATAGAAAAGAACTATTAACAAAAAGTCTAAAGAAAGACACAAAGATAAAGATAGTGAAAACTTTGGTTTGGACCACGCTATTGTATGGATGTAAGACATGGACCTCAAGGAAGGAAGATATTAGGAAACTGGAGGCGTTGGAAATGTGGATTTGGAGAAGAATGGAGAGGATTAGCTGGACTCAAAAGGTTACAAATGAGGAAGTCCTGGAGAGAGTTGGCACAGATAGACAGTTGATAAATGTATTAAGAAATAGGAAGAAGAGATGGATAGGACACATTCTAAGGGGGGAAGGTCTATTAAAAGAGGTCATAGAAGGTAGAATGGAAGGAAAAGAGGCAGGGGCAGGCCGAGATTAGGTATGTTAGATGATTTCAAGACCCACTCATATGTGGAAATGAAGAGGAAGGCGGAAGACAGAGAAGAGTGGAGGCGTTATATACCATGGACTGCCAGTAAGCAGTGCACTAAGATATATAAATATATATATATATATATATATATATATATATATATATATATATATACTGTACCATTGCTAATTCATATAAATCTATTATATTTACTGTACATTTAACCATAATTAGATATACATGTATGTAATTCAGTATAAAAATATAAGTGAAGGAAATTGCATTTTTTTATAAATTTCTAGATACAATATACGGACTTGCAGATAAGTTTTTGTGGGAAATATTTCTGATGGCTCTATGCAGTTTTTTCATTGCTATTCTTTTCATTGGTGGTGTAACAATCATCCTCTATTGCAAACGCACATACAAAGAGAAATCAGGTATATTCTTTTATAAATTTACTTCATGAAATCGTTTCACGTGTATTTTAAGTTTACTTTCAGTTGTAATGATTTAAGACTCTTTACTAAATATTTAGTTTTCAACGATACATCTACGAAATCTTTTACCTACCGTTACAGTTAGAGTTTTGAATATGTACATATATATATATATATATATACAGTATATATATATATATATACAGTATATATATATATATATATATTATATATAGTATATATATGTATATGTATATGTATATATATATATATATATATATATATACATATACATATACATATATATATATATATATATATATATATATATATATAGTCTATGTAAAATATTTTTGTTATGACTTAATGATTTGAAAACGATTTCTCATTTTGAATGAGCTTCCAGGAATGTGCAGACTTCAAACTACCAATAAACGGGCTGCAGAAATCAGCCAATTATACTTATTGTCGAGCCCATGTTAATTATGTACGAGAGATTTAACTTATTTTTACGTAAATGGTGTATCTCTATGAACTTATTAAATCAGAGAGATACGGTCATCTCTTCATAAAAAATTTATTCATAATTCTTCATGACTTAATAGTTCATTCTGAGCTTGACTGCTGTAACTCATTGCTATATAGCCCACCTTCTTTTCTCTCATGCGTTTGCAACGTGTTCAGAATTAAGTATAAAATTGCTCTGTTAACTTTGAAAACACTTACCCATGGTTAACCTTCTTACCTTTCCAATCTCCTAATCCAATATCAACCTTCGATGACACACTGCTCAAAATTCCCAATATTCTCACGTCCTTAGGTAAATGCTTATTTTCTTTTTCAGCTCCTACTGTTTGGAACTCTCTGACTCCTGATCTTCGCTCATGTTCTACTACTTCAACTTTCCGTTGTAAATTGAAAACACATCTCTTCCCGCCATTGATTTTTTCTTATTGCTTGACTGTTTTTTTATCACCGGACCGGCACCGTTTAGGATCTTTTTCTTTCTCTTCAGCACATGTTCTTTCAGATCGTTTGGGGTGAATCGATTGATAGTAGCAAGTGATGGGGGACGCCCTGACATCATCCTTGTATGAGGAAACGGACGTTAAGCTTTTATTATTATGATTATTGTTACAAGATTGTAGCCCTAGTATTAAAAGATGGTAGCATTTGTCAAATGAATTATTCGGATATTGTTTAATTAGAATTTATTTTAAGTTGATGAATTAGGATGATGACCACACAGTAATAATATTGTGGCTACTAGTTAGTAAACAATTCGTTTACTTTTCATCTATTGATCTGCTTATGTTCAATTTAAATTTAATTGTTGCATTATCTTTAGTTAAGTATAGTTGTTAAACTTTTCGGACGAAATTAATGATTAGTCTTGAAGCACCAGTTTTAATTCGTTATCTAATAAAACACAAAAATTTTGTATATACGAGGATTTATATATCCGAATATCTGTATAATTATATCCGAAAGGTTGGAATAAAATCAACAAGGAGTATTTCAATAACAGTTCAAATATTATTGTATGTGCATGATGGAAATTCATTTATAGATATGTAAATTAAATGTAAAATGTAAAAAATATAATTTAAACAATATCCCAATACTTATATATTTGGTATTAATAGGCACTCCTACTATGTAAATTTTTACATTACAATTAAAATTTAAATTTAAATAAATTTGAATTAAATTAAAATTAAAATTAATATATTTTTTAATATAAATTTAACTTTACTTTTAATTTATACGGAATTTACATCTCAGGATCTTTAGGTCAAATGACTGTGCGAAAAGGTAGTAGTCATGAAATTTTATTCCAAATTTTTATAGTTTTGATCCAGGACAAAATGAAGAGACGTATGATGGAGATAGAGCGAATTCCGTTGAGCCAATGATACATGATTGTTAAGACGCTGTACTGCGGATCAGTATGTGCATGGATCCAATTCAAGGCTCGCCTCTCATCAGCATGCTATTCGAGACTGGAATCTGACGATCGATTTGGTTTTCGCTTTAGGCTTTGATAGCAATCAGACACAACTAGGGTAGCCTAATATTAATCTCTGATATAGGCGTGAGCTAATGAAATTTATGTATTGTGTTCGTTTATGTTTTAAAAGATAAATCTAAATTGCTTACACAAAATGTCGTGTTCGCTGTTGTCATTGACGACATCACCCCAATTGCTGTTGTTGTTATTTGTTTCTGGATGTGTATATCAAATGAAATGTTTGTATTTTTGTCGATTTTATCTAAATCAGTATTTATCATTTGTACGTTGATTTGACTTTGCTAAGACGTCAGCATAGATTTAGCTTTCCGAGACTCAACGCTTGGAATAGTTTGCCAATCGAAATTATATATGAAAAAACAGTGAATGCTTTAAAAACAAGTCGGATAAATATAAGATCATGTAAATTAGATGCCAATTATATGTTCAGTGTTATATATGTGTATAAATTTGAAATTTTGACATGTCAATAATATTGTCCAAACTATTTATGCTAGTTGTGCTTGGTAAGATTATGTGCACAAAGCAAAAATTAATAGATTGGAAGCTGTCCTCAGAAATGCCAAAAAATTTCAATATTATAAGAACGAAGAGCCTAATGTTCTTAACATTCAAGAACGCTCAGAAAAGAACTTGTTAACAGCTATCACTGAAAACAGCGTCATTTCCTACACACACTTTTGCCTGCACTTAAACCCTCAATCTATAACCTCAGACAAAGAGGACACAACTTTGTTCTACCTCAACGTGACGATCTTAATTTCATAAACAGATGCCTTTTTAATTTTAAGTAATTTGCTCTAACTGAATGACTTTCTGAATATTTATATACATTTTTCTCTAGGTCTGCTATCTCGCGTTGTATGATATTTTCTGTTCATTATATTCTTCTTGTATAATCTTGTTCTCACTGCAATTTTGCTATGTAATGTGTTAATGATTTGCGTTTTTCAGTTCTGTAATATATGGAAATTTGAATTTGAATGAAGTTTGTATGATTTGATTTTTAAAGGTGTAAGATATGTGATATTAGGCCTAACTAGAAATGTAAATGTGGAAATTTCATATAAATAGTTATAGGCCCAGTTGGTTACATGCTCTTTTTGGTAAATGCATTTGTATAATGTAGTTTCCAGTCTTATATTGACTTATGAGGTGTTATAAAATCAATTGGGGTTGGTTAAGTGCTTAGTGAGTCTTAAACAAGCAATTGCTTCCTGACTCTGTAATGTTGTGTTGTGTTTTTCATGGATATTTAACTTTAAATTTGTCATGCTTGTTGACACCAGACGGTGTGCACGTACGCTCAAACTCTTTCGCCAAATAATTAGAAATATCAGAATCTTAGCCTAGCCAATTTACATTTGTGTTCAGTGTGGAATTTGATTTTTTTAAACATCCATTCCAATATTTATAAAAATTATTTTAGTTGCTTTTGTAATTTTTCCCCGACATGATTTTTTGGATTCTATTCATTTTTAAAAAATAGCCTGTCGATATTTTTACGAATCGCGCATTTGCCTTTGAATAGTGGTACATGTATTGTAGTGATATTCAGATTTGCGCTTGTCTATTTTCATTTTGGCAGCTCAGGCGTTGGAAACATTAACTTATTGCAAAAACTTTAATGGTTTGCTTAAAAGATGATTTAAATATATTTGCCAAATAAAATTTATGTCAGTATGCTTGAATATGCATATAAATTAGTCTAATCTTTCTCTCTCTCTCTCTCTCTTAGTGCAATACCTATTGTATTGATTGCAATTGTATTGATTTTAATCATTTTTATGTAAAGCAATATGCATATTTTCCCCTTGTTATGTCCGGGTTGTTTGAGGAATTGACCAACCGGTGACTGCACGTGTCGTAGAAGCCGACAAAAGGACTAAGATCCATACCAACGTCACAAAGGGCATTCGGCTGGTGAGCGCCTAGGCTCCAGAAATTGCCACACAAATTTAAACGCATGGAAAAGTCTCAAATTGGGGATTGGCTGGTGGTGTGATTTAGGACTGAGTGGATTAGAGACAGTCTATTTGTATCGCGACCCTGGTTAAACTGGGATTCAAGGGAGGATGATGATGATAGCTAAAACCATATTAACTTAAAGATGACCTTTCGTTTTGTATTATTGAATGTGAAAATTCAAAAATAATTAAATAAAAATAAATAACCCTGAATAATTGCAGGGTTTTCATAAAATTCAATTTCTGATGTGCAATAAAAATGTGTTACTTTGTAGTTTTTGTCATGTATAGTATATGGTGTGTCTCCGTGTTGTGTTCTGGTTAATGGAAGAGTAGACCAACCAGTGAATACACGTGTCGCAGATGGTGACTAAAGCACTAAGATACATACCAACGTCAGAAAGGACATTCGGTTGGTAAGCGGCTAAGCTCCAAAAATTGCTACAAAAATTTAAACGACTGGAAAAATTAGGGAATTGACTGATGACATGGTGTTATGGTGTGGGGCAGAGAGGATTGGAGAAGGTCTATTAGTATCCATACCCTAGTTAAACGGAGATTCAATGAAAAATGATGATTATGATTGTGATTCATCATTTTGTAACATAGACCATAAAGGCGTTCGAGCCAACAATAGCAATGAAAGAAACAAATAAACGCATCACACAAACAGCAATTGTAGAATAACGTGATTGCTGCCAAATAAAAATACTGATAAATTAGCCAACAAATACTCAAGGATATGTTACTATTCCTACAAATGCAATTGTTAGCCGTAGATGTTGTCTATTTTGGTTACCCGCCACATTAAAATTGTACTTAAACCCTTCAAAAGACCTCCAAGGGCAGAACCACTATAGATCTTTTAGGAGAACAGTATCAACGATACTGATTTACTTATGCACTTGACATCGGCATGTTTGCCGCTGGGCTGGAATCTGTTTGATGGAATAAACGAACGGAAAGAGAGGAAAGAGAAGAGAGTGAAAGTTGCTTGTAGAAGAACATAGCGGTGACAGATTTATTAGACTGGGAACACATTGGGTTCAGGAACTAATGGCTTCTTCTCGTATACTTCCATGCATTTAACAGTAGTGCTTACTTCAGGAAGAAACGGACACATGACACAACACTCGTGTTAGAATATTCCTTGGGCTATAGGGGTCTGCATAATAAAATTTAATACAAATAATAATTCTAAGAAACAAAATAAAGTAATTTATGCTGTAATCGAAATCAATAGTAAAATATAAAAATAGGCCCAAATAATTTTAACCACGAGTTTCTAAGTTGTTTGATTACAGATATCTTTCGGTTAGTATTTCGGTTAAATTAGATCAATAAGCCTTGAAGAAAAGAAAGACTAAACGGGGTTCGTTTTTTAGTGTACAAATTTAAGTGAACTTCTACAATTAATGCTAAACAATCTATTAGGCCTAAGTAATTCCGACCTGTTTCACAAAGCACAGTTTCTGGATGCTTTCAATTGGTAGGTTGGTTGAGAATAATCTTGATTCTTCAGTACACTAGAATCACTACTACATGTAATAATAATAAAGGCATAACGTCCGTTTCCTCATACAATGATGATATCAGGGACGTCGATGATGTTTAATGTTATTTTATGATGTTTAATAATATTTGCATTTTGTTAATGTGACACGCGATGTCTGTAAAAGAAAGGACGTAACTTCAAAGGATTTGAACAATATTCGTCAGATTTATTTATTTTTGTCTGAATAATTCAGACTTATAAAGCTGGTAGAGCTAATGTTAACGTCAGTTTCCTCACTGGAAAGCGATGTCAGTGACGGGCGAGCCCAGGATTTGAACCCCCGCACATACCGATCCGCGGTCGAGTACCTTACCGACATCGCCACTGGCTTCAGCCAATCCTATGAATCCAAATTAAGAATCATATCAAATACCAAATTATGAATCCAAAGTATGAATCTTATCCACAAGGTTCATACTGAACCGCTGATACTTTTTGCCTCATCTAGTCGCTCTCACATTTAACATCCCCAACACCCCCGGCTCTCTTTATATTCTGTCCTTTGCTTCACATTAAAATGAAACTTTGATGAAGGTAGACGTTTAACCATCCGAACTGCTGTTTCAGTTTTTTAATTCAAGCAGACAAATACAAGTTAAACTTATACGTGTATATACATGTACAATATTACTGTATATAGCGTGCATACAAAATCACACATTTATTATACTGTATATGTGTCTCTCAGTCTGTCGATATATCTTTAACTTTAGCCTCTTTCCTTTAAGTCCTATTTCATATATCTATATATATATTTTATATATATATATATAAATATATATATATATACATATTTTATATATATATAAAATATATATCATATATATATATTATATATATATAAAAGTATCTTCTACATCCCGGTGTCTACAGTTTTCTCAGGATCTTTTTTTGTAATCACATGCGATATAATCGTCTCTGGCGCTGACTTCAATGACCTCAGTGTTATTTGTTTTATTACTCGATTTTTATCTTCCTAGGCTTCAATTTCTCAAGGTCTCTTAGATAAACTGCGATATGCTATCATATCTCAATCACTAAAAACTGATTTTAGCACAAAAAGACCTAGGACATCTCAGGGCGAGTGATTTCATGAATATCTGATTCCTTTGACTAGACCGACGCTGATAGTTCATTGAACTGTGAAGTCCACTTTAGATGAAGATTCGTAGCATAAATTTAGTCCACAACGTGACACTTTTAAACTTACCATAAGACTTTAAACAACCATTTTATGCTTTAAATCATAACGTATAGCTAGAGGGTGATATGGTGCAAAGGTTAGAGTGTTCGCTTGGGTAGCAAGTGACCCGAGCTATGAACGTAGGTCATTAATCAACAAATGAATATTCCTAAGGGACTCTAGAAGAACAATTATATCTCGCAGCCAAACGCCAATTGGCTCTATCAACCATATTTTCAGGAAACATATGATTTTTTTAAAGGTCTCCTAACCCTAAGAAGATTAGAAATACCGCGTCAGGAACCTGTAAAGAAGGCTCGAAGACCGGTCACCAGTTTTCAAAATAGTCTATTTAAATAAAGTAAAGACAGAAGAAACCCACAGAATGTTAATGCGTTATGGAGAGGTGTATATAGAGAGACGCACCAAGACATATAAAGGGGCGTACCCAGAGGCGTATAGAGGGACACACAGAGGCGTATAGAGGGAGACACAGAGGTGCATAGAGGGGCACACAGAGGCATATAGTGGAATATACAGAGAGTGATATTCAAGACTACGGGTCTATTCGAGTCTACTCGTAGATTTCTGATCTGTCTCTTCAACTCACTTGATCATTCAGAGGGGCGCTCCACGACCGTGATTTATTTATTTGTTCCGCATGAAGTAAATCTTTCCATTGCTCTTCATCTCTGCAGCCGGTGCCTTTTCGTACTTGAGTAAATAGTCTTTCGTGATGTAGTCCTGTCACCTTACTTCTATAAAACACTAGTGGACTCGAGTTGCGCTACAATATAGTCGAGTTATAAAAATTCTATTAACCGGTATTTACAATGCAAAATTTATAAAAATAACATGTCGAAGAGACTTTCTACAAAATGATAGCATTGTACGATGTCAAATTAAGGTTAGGCCCTATGTATGGTCCGTGTTTATTCTGCAAATGTAAAATAAGAAATGTGACGCTTACGCTTTCTTACTTCACTCTTAAGAGTTATGTTGCGCATATATAGTATTTGTGCGTTTGTAGTTCATCGTTGAGTTTAGGACAATTTATGATCTAAGTGATCATAAATATGATCACTTATATCATAAATGTGATATGATTTATGATTTAAGTAACTAATTATTCTATACTTTCTTATGGCCTCGTGATTATCTTTAGCTACACAAAAACATTTGAAAATATTCAATCTATGACTGAAGCCTGAGTTGTACGCCTAAAACAAAGAGCCACTTTGCGATGATAAAAACTAATTCGGTAAAACAACCACATTAAAAATGCGCGGCAAATATCACTGTGGTGCTCTCGAGCATTAATGGTCGAGTTTTTATAGAATCCCTCGATATAGTTTAGACTTAAGTACAAGTATTATTGAATAATGACGGAGGAGCTTTAAAATCTAGAAAAAAATTTCTTGTTAATTTTAAAAAATTTCATTTTAAAACGAACTTCGTACTGCAATATTTTCTTGTACCCAAAAGTGCTCCACAGAATTACAAATCCTAAGTACTAAGCTTCATTTATGCTTACATTGTAATTTCACGCTCATTAAAAATATTTTGTAAAATAAAAAGTTGATCTGATTGAACAAGCAAACCCATTTGCCAAACGTCATTAATACAGTTTTATAATGACAAAATAAGGCTATTGTATTCTCCATTGCTTACGTTAATGTCTGCTCAGTCACGTTTACAACAAGCTTTGAATTCATTGGTCTATTCTATTGATCAAATCACAAAAATGCATTATGTTACATACAAAAATTAAACATTTAAATGCTGTGCGAATGTCTTTTAGTGTAAATTATTTTATGTTGTATATTATTAATTGTACTATATTTGATTAAATTATAAAATTTCATTACTCTGCTTCAGTATTTAAGTCTTTACATTTTGAGCCTTAAAAGTCGAGGTTTTAGTACTCCCTTTGCAATTAATTAAAAGCGACAATATTTCAAAACATAAATATTTATTGAACTGATGAAACGGAACAGCGATTTGAGCATCTCATATAGAACGCATTAAATACGCAATAGCAAAATATAACAGCAACGTCATTCAATAGAGGCCATAAACATGAAATTAACTATTTGTGTGAAAAGCCGAGCACGAAAGTACAAAACATTTTCATATCTAAACAACTCTTATAACATCTGTATTTCAGAAATCCGCACAAAATAGAAAGCAAAATATTCAACCAATTCAATAATCATCTACAAATCAGAGGTAATATTTCATTGTTTCCATTCATAATTGAGAAATACAAATAGCAAAAGTATTTAGCTAAAGTAGAAAATTATGCTAAAACACTTGTTTGAATTCCTATTCACAACATTGTGACGTTACAGCGTTGAAGCAAAATTAACTGATGTCTCCACAAGAGACAAATTAAACTAGAAGAACCATCCAGAAGAATGGGAAAATTATATATTTTTTGTATTTTATTTATTTAAAATTGCATTTATGGGAAAAGTCGAGCACGAAATACGAAAACATTTTTGATTTCTATTAATATTATTAAATTTGAATTCAATTCATAACTGTGGAGTTCTGTAGTTATCATTCTGTGGTTTGAATAAACAATTTCGCTTTGAAGCCATTCTCGGGTACGAAACTTAGAATAACGTCATAGATTTTATATGCTGTTTCTAGTTGACAGCTTTGCAATATCAAAGCATTAAACATACATGTACATGCATTTAAAACCATATTCAAAGTTTCAGAAATAAATAATTAATGCATGTTAGGAATGACCGTTAGAAAGTTAGTCCGTATTAAATGGTTTTTAAATCTGAAAGATGCATTAGGCCTACAGATGTGGTAAAGGCCCCTATCTATTCGATGACATCATTAATATTTATGTTTTGAAAATTGCGCTAAATTGAGCGCTAGTGTGGTTGGATATAATGAGGCAGAGAAATGCACCAAAGGCTACTAATCTAGAAGACTTGATAGCTAAGCCAATGATCAATTTATTACTTTATAAGTACGAGTATTATTTTAATGTAACTGAGCTAACTCAGACTTCCTTCGACAAACAGCGTTTCTCTTTGTTTTCATGAAAAACAGTCGATATACGACTATACGTGTTTGTATAAACACTCGATACCGCACTGAAGCGGCTTTAAAAATGAATCCCGTATTTAAAAAATCGTTTGTTTTTTTAGTGCCGTTTAATAGCAACACTTATAATGATTTCTATACAAAAAATGCATACAATATAAAATTAAGGCTTGTCGCACAACTAAAAATGGTTTGGAAGATCGCTTAACGTCAGTATGATATTATATTCACAAACTAGATCCCTGCAATTGTATAGACAAACTTCTGCAGCAGGCAGCTTCATTTTGAATACTCTCAATTAATCAATCAATAAGAATTTAACTCTATAAAATTCTCAGCGCTGCTTGCCTTGCTCGATAACAGCTTTACATGTAACTGCATTTTATTTTAAAAATTAATGCAATTCTTTAATATTTTGAAATAATAAGAATTTCTTGAGATTTTAAAGTGATGTAAGTAAAAAGACTAATTTAAGAAACCTTTTCTCAATGTTACTGCAACATCGCATTTTGTACATTACAGACAATTGGAATTTGTTTCACATATAGAGTACATTAAAGGTTTGGATGATTATCTTAAAAAGCAGTAAATGACAGTCTAACTATGACAATTTATTAATTAGTTCTATTTACTTTTAAATAACAAATTTGCAAACAGTAATCTATCTGAGGCTCAGCATATGGGAGATTATTGGAGATCAATTCTCAACAGCTGTCTATCAGAGAAAGGCGTTGGAAATTATTTAACTATGTCAGGCTTCGTTAATATTATAGTACATGTTAATACTTTAGAATCTAATTGACAGTTTCTTGCAAGTTATTTACATAACCATAATCATTTACATACACACGAAAAAGTAACTTTAAATGTCATTAGAGATACATCATATTATACTGGTGTCGGATTTCATATCAACTGATCAACATTTTGACCAGCATCATTAACCTAGCATCTCTATTGGGCACGGAAACGGAAGTTAAATTTATGCAAATACTATGCATTATTTCAAATAATTATAAAAACGTAAGCACCGCACATATTTATATCCGGACTCAAGAACGTTGTAATCCACTGCCTATAGTTTTGCTAGTACATAAAATTATATAAGCCACATAATTTTATGAGCCAACTATTGTAATTTATGAATCCGTTTCTACAACTATCATTAGAAAGTAATAATACATTAGGCTAACAATCATGATATCTTGGCTCATAATCCAGTCAAATACTCCAGCATTTTTGCGATTGACTAGAGACTAGCACAGTCAGATTAAACAATTTATATGTAAGTGGGTAAAATAATTTGAACATGACACAGCTCACAATTAATAGCACATTCTCATAAAGTAATATATATATACATATAATAATAATAAAGGTTTAACGTCCGTTTCCTCATCCAGGGATGATGTCAGGGACGTCATATATAGTATATATATGCTATATATATATACTGTATATATATATATATATACAGGGTGAGTAAAAAAATTATAACACCTGCAAAAGTTTGAAAATCTCCGGCTATTGTTAATATTTTCAAATAAAACTTTTACCAATTACTAAAGGACGAATTTTGGATGAGGTGTCCAATTTTCATCCCTTTTTTATACATGAATTGGCTAGTTATGAAAGTTTCAGCAGAGCAACCCCCATTTTTTGAATGTTCTGTAAACAAAAATTAAATTAAATTAATTTTTTTTGGCCCTGAAGGGGTCGTTGTGGTGGTTTGGAAAGAATGTTCTGTAAATAAAAATTAAATTAATTTTTTTGACCCTGAAAGGGTCGTTGTGGTGGTTCGGAAAGAACCAGTTGTATCTGCTAGCATTACTGACTATTTGATATGCTTTCTTCCAGCTGCTACGCAGGACTGCAGTAGCTTTCGCAACGCTAGGACAGCCTTGTTGATTCCAGCTTGGGGCAGTCTCTGCCAAATGATTGTAGCACTTCCTGCAGTTCGGTCTTGTTTTTAGGCTTCGACTGGTGTTTCTGATTGAGATGCAGCATGGTTCACCAGACATGGTAATCCAGATGATTTTGATCGGGAGAGCTTGGAGGCCATTCACTCTTCTTGATAAAATGCGGATTTCTCTCGCTGATCCATTCATTTGCATGGCGAGATGAATGAGCCGGAGCATCATCCTGCTGAAAGAAGAAACCATTTGGTAGAAGAGCATTGCAATCATCAAACAGCTTGGGAAGCAAAGTATTGACGTAATACTAAGCGTTCACTTTTTCCCTCTCGCCAATGAAGTGCAATTTGCCCTTACCATTGTAGCAAATGCCATTTTTTGGTAACAAATGGGGGTTGCTCTGCTGAAACTTGCATAACTTGCCAATATGTAGATTAAAATGGATTAAAATTGGCCACCCAATCACAAATTAGTCCTTGTATAATTGGTAAAAGTTTGATTTGAAAATATTAACAATACCCTGAGATATTAAAGCATTTTGCAAGTGTTATCACTTTTTTTACACACCCTGTATATACGTGTATATTACATGCGCCAATGATAATAATTAATCAAATTTCAAAAGGAACAAAGATGGTAGGATCTACTCCATTTTATATTTCACTGAAACGAGCTTTATATTATCTGCCATTCTCCTGTTATTCAATTAAGAAAATAAATTATAAACTTGATTACATTTTTGGAGTACATCATGAGAAGATTAAACAAATCTATTGAATTTTAGCATGTGCTGTAATTAATTAGTGACTTGTTTCAGAATGCCTCTGTATCTGTTGCAACTGATGAAGCTGTTGTTGTTGCTGCTGTTTCTGTAAACTCATCAGCTGATCGATAGCTATTCTGCGCATGTCCAGCTGCTGACGTATGTCGTGACGCTCCTGCAGCAGTTCTACCAGCTGCTCTGATACCACTGCAGCAGACATACAACGGTCTTAAGAACATATAGTAGCTACTAGTCATCAGCAAAGCAATTAGTAACATTAGAAATCAAGAGAAAAAATATAATATAGGCCTACAGCGGAAAGACAACCGAAAGGATCGTAAAATAGCAATTATCAAGCTAAACCGAAAGTACTATCAAAGCTTTAAGTGCTATGCATCAAAATGATATAAATATAAAATAATTATGATTCAGAATTTCCTATCGAAATTGGTAAAACGCCACAGACCATCCTTTTCTACGGCAATGGTTGCTTAACGGTGCTGCACAGGGTTACACTCTTAGTTAATTAATTGAATTCATCAATTTATGTAATTAATTATTTTAAATATATTTCTGTGGCACCTCGAAGACTTTCCAAATTGTGGAACTTCATTCAACTAGTGTTCATTCATATTTGTCATTCACATGTCGTTGTTAAGAAATTGAGCAGAATAGGAAACTACAATGGTATCAGTCTATAATTATGATATCATTTGATATCGTATAACATCATATAAAACTCTGATTTTTGACCCCTTAGGAAAATTCTGATTGCGTCACTGGTTTCCTTTTTATCTTGTTTTTAGAAAGTATAGCAGTGACCGGTATGCCATGAATTTCATCCGACACTTATGGATCCTTAATAATAGAAAACCAAACTTATCATACCACTAGCTCAAACTCATGTTTTTCTTGAATTTTTTTCAGCAGCATTAATAACTAATTAAATTATATAACATTTCTTGCAAATTTTATCACCGCGCAAATTTGGTAACATTTACAAGAGTTCTCATAACCTTTAATTTCTACAGAATCATTTAATGCGCTTTACTTACTCTGAGCCTGTTTCACTGAATGCTCCAGTAGAACCTTCAAATCTTGAATGCTTCGATACTTCACTGAAACACACAGTAATAGAAAACAATTAAACGAATGAATCGATGTCAGTCGTCAAATGATTGACTAAAGAAAAATATCTTTACGTTGATAAAAGCATTGTGAGACAGATAGGAGACATTATCAACCAATACAGGCGACATTATATATATATATATATATATATATATATATATATATAATTTATATATATATATATTATAGTATATATATATACAGTATATATATATATATATTTATTTTTATTTATATATATAATAGTAATATAATGTAATGTAACCAATGTATATTGAATCTATAAGAGAGTAAGGTAAATCTTGGTGTTTAAGATACCTTTTTAAGTGTAAGCAATTTTAATTTATTCATAAAACATATAAAGATGATTTAACGATATGTTTAACGAAAACTCATTAATCAACGAAACCGTTACAAAGACTTAAACTTAGTGCATTATTATAATTTATTCCCTAAACTAGCTTTTATCTGGTAGAGAAATGAAAAGCTAGTTAGTAGAAATGGCAGTCTAAAATTTTCACACTACCGGTACACAATCCGATAAGGCACGGAATATATGGAGTTATGCTTTGAGATGCATAAAGTGCAGCCTAATCACTCAATTAACGTAACTCCTCCTTTAAAATTCACCTGTAACACGGTCTTTAATATTTTCATATCAGCGCAAATAATTTTTGGCTATTTGTTTAAATCGCAGCCATACTAAGTTCTGCTCAGGATTTATTTAAATAAAAAGAAGTTCCTGGGGTAGTGTTATTAAAGTAAACAGAAGTTCTGGGGGTAGTGTTTTTTGAATAAACAGAAAAAGTTCCTGGGGTAGTGTTCTTTAACAAACAAAAGCTCTTAGGGTAGTGTTCTTTAATAAACAAAGTTCTTAGGGTAGTGTTCTTTAAATAAAAAGAAGTTCTTGGAGTAGGGCTCTTTAAATAAACAGAAGCTCTTGGGATAGTGTTCTTTATATAAACAGAAGTTCTTGGGATAGTGTTTTTTGAATAAACAGAAAAAGTTCCTGGGGTAGTGTTCTTTAACAAACAAAAGCTCTTAGGGTAGTGTTCTTTAATAAACAAAGTTCTTAGGGTAGTGTTCTTTAAATAAAAAGAAGTTCTTGGAGTAGGGCTCTTTAAATAAACAGAAGCTCTTGGGATAGTGTTCTTTATATAAACAGAAGTTCTTGGGATAGTGTTCTTTATATAAACAGAAGTTCGTGGGATAGTGTTCTTTAAATAAACAGAAGTACTTCTGGTAGAGCTCGTTCAATGATCACTGCTTGATATTCAGAGTCACAGTCAGTTTGTCTTTACTCTGATAATGAACGTAGACAACACTGTGGCTATCCAACAAAACATGAGAGAATGGGGTGAAAATGAGAATTATTCGACTCTGTAACTGTGCATTTACAGATAAGATATAAAAATCTGGTAATGCTAATGTTAACGCCAGTTTTCTCACTCGAAAGCGATGGCAATGACAGGTGTGCCAGCATATACTGAAGCTCTTTTTATATTTACGCGCATGTGTCATTGCCTTTCGCCATATAGCAAATATGACGAGATTCCTTCTGAATTCGGTTGATTAATGCAGTCATCCGGGGTGTGTCATAATTAATATGTATTGAATATGCTTGAAAAATACTGAGTAGAATTGCAGCTTGCTGGAGTATTTGCAGTACTATTTATAGTCTGCATTTTGAAATATCAAAGATTAGCAGAGGAAAGCCCCCATACTGCCGCCTGTCACAGAATAACTCATAGGATTGGAAAATATTTTAAAGTATAATGTATTAAGAAATTATTTTAATTTTAAAAAATCTGAGGAACGTGCCACCCGGACACCCCGGAACCTGGACCTGGAGACGTTTGCGTTGACAATGCTCTCTGCTCGCTCACTCATCTAATAAATCTGCCGCAAGCTTTCGCCTATCAGACCAAGAAGATCTGGAATAAAGTGTGCTGGAAAGAAAATCCATGAAAATGTCAATGCTAGCATTTGTCTATATATTACTGCGCTTTCCTTAAATTTATCTTAGATTACCTAGCGGATCGATTTTCAAATTCACATTACATGAATTTGAAAATATACTACCGAAACTTTTATTAATTGTCACTTTTACTGTAATTATTCGTTTCGCAACATCATTTAATTAATCCCACATTTATGCTTAGTTTGTTGGATACGAGATAACTGAAAATAGACCATCTGACTTCAGCCATTATTAAATACAAGCAGAATAACTCTGATATGCATGAAAAGCAATATTGATGAGATCGAGTTGTTGAAATTGATTTTATTTACGCCTTGGACCTGGCAATTTAACTTTGAAAGGGAATTGGTATTTAATTTAATACTGGTCAATTGTAGGCCTAATGGTTAAGCTCTGCGTTCACTCGAGAAGTTTAGTTCTTAGTTGTTTTGAAATAATTAAAATCTATCTCAACTAAAATGCATTTGTACGTATATCAATCAATCAATCCATCAATCAATAAGAATTTAACGTCCGGTTACTCGCCATAAGACAATGACAGGGCTTATATTAATATAGGTAATAAACATTTATAAACCTCCGCATTGTTCCATGCAATAAGTTCGCACTATTAACTAGATCTATAGGCCTGGTTTAAATTACTTTTAAGACTACAAGAGAAAATGTAAACTGATATTAAACCCGGTTCTAATGCAAACTACATAATAACATTTAATAAGCAGATAGATAGGAGTTCATAAATAAAACAGTCTTATTTAATTCTCATATCGAAACAATTAACATTTTACAAATATATTAGTTACGGAAAAACTAACATAACTTTGTTCCTTGGGCGCTAATTTAAATTAGTCTCAATAAATTCTACATACATGTAGTTTGAAAGAGTGTTGGACCTACATTTTATGAAGATATTAACCACTTGAATTACATATAGTTTATTTTATTTTTTACTTTTTTACAAAAAAATGTTTGCGTAAATTTAAGTATTTGTTTAAGATTTGCCATCTTGAGAGTTCTATCTATTTCTCTGTCTATCTCTTTCTTTGCTTTCTTTCTTTCTTTTTTCATTTTTTAAAATTTCTTTCTTTATCTATATCTATTCTTTTTCTTTTCTCTCTCTCTCTTTCTCTGTCTCTCTCTCTCTCTCTCTATCTCTCTATCTCTCTCTCTCTCTCTCTCTCTCTCTCTCTCTATCCCTGGCTATCTTTCCGTTTGTCTGTTTATTTGCTCACGCCTTTGACACTAATATAACGTGACCTGTTTGAACAATTCCGCAGTGGGAGTCGAGAATTATAGTTTAGTACAAAACTCTTCAACGGACGCCATATTGTTTGTGACCGCCAGAGGCCATTATTCAAGCTTTCTTCCAAGATTTCAAGCAAAGTTAATTAAAGTATCTTGAAGCATTCAACACAGGTACGAACAAACACAATTTTAGACGCTGATAGAAAACGATTTAAACACCAGAGTATGGCTTGCAAAGATCATAATTATTGTTACAGTAATCTTCTGCCTCTCTCTCTCTCTCTCTTAGTGCACTGCCTACTGGCAGGTCCATAGTCTTACCGTCTTCGTCACTGGCTGGAGCCAGTGGCGAAGTCGGTAAGACACTTGACCTCGGATCAGTTTGTGCGGGGTTAAAATCCTGGGCTCTCCCGTCACTGACATCGCTTTCGAGTGAGGAAACTGCCGTTAACCTCAGCTTTAGCTTTAGCTTTAGTATATAACGCCTCCACTCTTCTCTGTCTTTCGCTTTCCTCTTCATGTTCAAATATATGAGTGGATCTTTAAATCATGTAGCATTCCTAATCTCGGCCTGCCTCTGCCTCTTTTTCCTTCCATTCTACCTTCTATGACCTCTTTTAAGATACCTTCCCCCCTTAGAATGTGTCCTATCCATCTCTTCTTCAAATTTCTTAATACATTTATCAACTGTTTATCTCTGCCAACTCTTTCCAGAACTTCCTCATTTGTAACCTTTTAAGTCCAACTAATCCTTCTGTCTCCATCTGTATCAAATGTATTTACCTCTATATGCGTCTATCAATATCTACTGTATTTGCCTCTATATGCCTCTATATGTATCAACTGTATTTTCCTTTATGTGCCTCTATCTGTATCTATTGTATTTGACTCAATATATATATTTATTTGTGTACTTCTATATCTATAACGAAGCATATAAAGGAAAATTTTCTATAATGTCTTAACATTATAGGATAACAATGCTTCTAGACACTAAACAAATATGCATGCTACATCCTTGACCGCAGATCAGTGTGTGCGGTGTTCAAATCCTAGGCAGATATGTATACTGCAGATATACATGTATATGTTTAGATGCAGATATATATATACTGTATATATATATATATATATATATATATATATATATATATATATATGTATGTTCAAATCCTAAGCAAATGTAGACAGATAAAATCTAATATAGACTTAGAAAATCTAATGTAGAAAGATAAATTCTAAGACAAATAAAAATTATGTAGACAAATGAACAAGAAAAAGCATCCAAGGTTGAGCGCTGCCTATTGGCCTGCAAGCCTTTGTAGGTTGTCAGTAAGTGGTCCAGCATTGATAACATCTTGTGTGAAAATAGAGCATCTTGGGACAAATACGTAGACAATAATAATTATAATAATAATAAAGGTTTAACGTCCGTTTCCTCATCCAGGGAATCCAACTTTCGTTGAAATTGGGCACTTTCGAGGTAACTGGTATGCACGATAAATCACCGAGTTGATCAAATCACGTTAGTGCATGCACAAAAGCAAACACATAGAGGGTCATCTAATACGGAAAGACCCATGGGTTTTTCCGTGCTTATGTTTATAAAGCAGACCAGCCTGACGGTCGTGACGCTGTGAGGACAAGAAACGAATGAGAGATGGGAGACGTTGAATAATGGATGCGGGACATGATCGCTGAGCTAATGCTGAGCATCATGAGCAGCTGTTACAGGTCCGGTTATAATATACTCTGATCATTGCAAATTATGATATTGTATCCATAAATATATAGAATAGAATCAGTTATGATATCATATGCATAAATACAGAGAATTCTAAGCATAAGTCAAAAGCATGAGTTATAGGCAGAATCCCACAAGAACAATGGTACATCAAAAGGAATGTAAGATGATCTAAAGATGTACTCTTAAATGAAGAGGTAAGCGGAAGACAGATATTAGTGCAGGCGTTATATACCATGGACCTGCCAGTAGGAAGTGTACTTAGAGAGAGAGACATAGAATTCTGTAAGTTATTATAGCATATGTATGTATATATATATATATATATATATATATATATATATATATATATATATATATATATATAATTGTATAAGTTATGATACCAAGTGCATAAATACATAGAATTATGTAAGTTATGCTTATACAATAAATTATCATAAATATGCATAAATACATAGAATTGCATAAGTAACGATATAATATGCTTAAATACATATAACTCTATCAGTTATGATGCAGATCCAATTTTATAATTTTTAAATGACCAGCTTACCAAATGTTTCTATCACATTTTAATATATTTTCCTAAAGCCAATTCTTGTTTAAATACCTTTTATTGCGTCTTATATAGTTAAAAATTAATAAACTTTTAAGTGTATTTAAATAAATATTAAATGTGTAACTTAAAATAGTGTGATACAAAAGTTTCTCCAGGGAATAATATCTGAAATGACCTGAACTTAATTTTGAATTGGTGATCGTTTGACTATTGAAGAAGCATGCTTTTGAGTTTTCTATTCAGTCGAATCAGGCTCATTATATTCAATTCACGTTGATTGGAAAAGACTAATATAAAACTTTGAATACAAAAAGAACAACATATTCCAGTGTCAGTTGTACAGCATCAATGTATGTAGCAGAACGGTTTTTAAATGTAAAAAACTGCGTTACTATGCACTCGTATAAAACGACGGAAGCAGAGGAGGTGAGTATAAAACAGCTTTATGCCGCTACATCTCACCGGAGTCTTAACCAATCTCCCGTCTGACCCTTTACTCTTCACTATACCTCCCTTCTCTTCCACTTCCTCCGCATATACATCCTTACCTCCCCCTCCACTCTCCGGCCTCAAGGACGGTCGTCAGTGCTGTTGGTTTATGCATGGTTTACGGATGGACTACACAAAACACTAATCCATCCCACAACAGCGCCTGCGAGAAAAATCAAGACGGGACGGTTCAGTGCTGATTTATACGTACAAGCGCACGGTCGAGTAAGAGAATACAGTACATTGTGTCGTCGCCATGTTGATGCGAGATAAGACTCTGCTCTTATACTGAGATACAATACACGACAGTAAAGAACATGCAACTTATGCCAAACAATTCTAAACAATTAAGTGCAGCACAATGCTGTGCATTCACATAAAATGAATACGATACAATGAACTGAAACTGTTAAATGCTAATATTAATATAAATATTAATTTTCATCATATTTGAAATCATATATATCACTGACCCAGTCATGTACCATTGGGTCAACCATATATAACTGGCACAACCATACATCATTGGCTCACTCATACATCACTGGCCAATTCATGTTCATTGGCTCACCAATATAAGACTTGCCCAATCATGTATCATTGGCTCAACCATATAGCACTGGCTCAATCACACATCATTAGCTATATCATCATACGCCACTGGCTCAACTAAGCCGTGTACTATTGAGTCATGTACCATTGGTTCAGTCAAATTATACAGATGGTGTATTGCTGGTTTTATGGAGAATTTAGTGGCATTGCAAAGATACCCTGTATAACTCTTGTTCTAAAAACCTAACGCACAGCTGCATTTGACAGAGCTATTGAAGAAATTGGCATCGCATCCACTAAGCCTCGATATTACGAAGTCTCACCTGTTAACTTTAAACATTTTTGACTGCAACGGATGAGGTTAATACAACGTTTTCAGTTCGTTAGTAATTTATTACACTATTCGTTGATAACACGACGGAATATTTAGCAGCGCTGCTTGTGCCACATCACTAAAGGCAGCCTAAGCTGATGCTAAGACAGTATAAGCTTATGCTAAGGCAGCCTAAGCTGATACTGGGGCAGCCTAAGCTGATGCTAAGGGCAGCCTAAGCTGATGCTAGGGTAGACTAAGCTGATGCTAAGGCAGCCTAAGCTGATGCTAAGGCAGCCTATGCCGATGCTAAGCCAGCCTAAGCTGATGCTAGGGTAGCCAAAGCTGATGCTAAGGTAACCTAAGCTGATGCTAATGCAGCCTAAGCTGATACTGGGGCAGCCTAAGCTGATGCTAGGGTAGACTAAGCTAATGCTAAGGCAGCCTAAGCTGATGCTAAGGCAGCCTAAGCTGATGCTAAGGTAGCCTAAGCTGATGCTAAGGCAGCCTAAGCTGATACTAAGACAGCCTAAGCTGATGCCAAGGCAGCCTATGCTGACGCTAGGCCGCTGCTCTTTCTTAAATGTGTTTTTCTCTCCGGAGAAATCTTCTAGAAAGAGATCCGCAGCACGAACGACTAATTTACGCCGCCATCAGTATAAACAAACACCCACACATAAAAGCCCACACACAGACACACTCAGAGACAAGCATACTTTCTGAAGACTTTTCCATTGTAGTTATGATGCATTCGTGCATAATACAATTTTTCTCTCTCAGAGAGAACTATGTTTATTGAAAGTGCACATAAAACTACACAGTGCACGTATAGGTACAAATACAAGCACAAAGTCATCAAAGAGGGCATACATACTCTATCTAGTTGACAGCCAGCAATCATGCAAAAAAGCAAACATAAAACTGAAAATTAGACTCATCTTAGCGTGCATACTTTAAAATTAAGCTTTTCTCGTTCGCCGACACAATTTGCTTATGATCTGATAGTGCTTGACGGTTTGCAGTGGTCAAATCAGCTTTAATATTTCATGTTATTATATTTAAGTAATAAATCGTCAATCAACGCTAAATCTCTCATTTTATAGTGAAACTTATTTACCAGTGCTCAATTAAGTTTAAAATTTCTCCCGTAAGTTGCCGCGAAAAAATATTTGCTTCATCTTTTCTATTCCAACCTTAATAAGAGCATATCGGATTGCTGGATTGCGCTTATATTATCATATCGATACTATCCAATAGTATCAACTAAATTAAGATGCCCGTGGAGCCCATCTAACTGAATTTATTATATTTAAAGTAAAACATTGATTAAAAAAGAACACTATTGCCAATGTACTGCATGTTTCATTGAATATTTAACGTTAGCTTTCTTTCGTCAAATAATATTATAATAAATGGCACGGAAGTGGTAAAACTGCTGCTATAGATTGCTATGAAAATATTAAAATGAGAGTAGTGGACTTTGGAAAAAGCTATAGATTAGCTTGTCACGTGACCCTCACTATTCATAAGATGATTCTGATGTCCAGTCTTCCTGTTCTCATTCTACATTAATCACAAGACAACGTCAAATAGAAATCTTTCTTTAACGTCTCAACAATCGCTTTCATGTTTTCGATCAGAAAAGTTGAAAATAATGCATTAGGAAAATCATAGGAACATTCGAAAGAGAGGACCAAAGAAGGTGGGCAAAGATAGTCGATACCCAAATTTGCAATTCTTGATAAGTGTATAAGATGCCCCAAGAATGCATTTCATTATCTTGTGAAATTCATAATCTTGGCAAGTTCGTGGTATTGTGCTAATAGGGTTCAGTACATATTTCTTGTGCGCCAGTCATTTTATTAATAAAATAACATATTTTAGATCTAACCTAAACGTCTGCGTCAGTGCCTCAAGGCTTTTCTAACTTTTTCTTAGCTTTCAATTTTAATCCTTCACGGGGTTCAAAGCCTAATTGAAGCTACATTAAATTGCGATCTATTGATAGATTGACAATATATTCATCATTTCTTTTCCTTATGTTCTAGACGTTGAATATACATGTACGTTCTGGTGCTTTTGTTTTCTTATGTTTTGGACTTTAAGCATAATACTATAATTATGTTACATAGATTCTAGCGTTCTTATCGTTTCGTGTCATTGGCATTAATAATATATAACATAGATTCTAGCGTTCTTATTGTTTCGTCTTTATGGGCATTAATCATATATATATATATATATATATATATATATATATATATATATATATATATATACATACATACATACATACATTCTAGAGTTCTTATTGTTTCGTCTTATGGCATTAATCATATATATCATAGATTCAAGCATTCTTGTTGTTTCGTGTTCTGGAAATTTATCATATATAAGCTAATTTCTAGCGTTTTTGTTGTTTCGTCTTTCTGAACATTGACCATATATAACCTAAGTTCTAGCGTTCTCATTGTTTCGTCTTTCTGCACATTGATCATATATAACCTAAGTTCTAGCGTTCTAGTTGTTTCGTGTTCTTGACTAGCGAGCAGGAGACCTCAGGCTTGTTTGTCTGGCTGAGCGACCTGCAACAGAATTCTGGCGTCACAGCGGACGCCTGAGTTGATGCAGAGAATGCTAATTAGGTGAAAACCTAAATTAGTAGTCCGACTTGGAGACGGATCGAATGTAATAGGATACGATGTAGAAATAGAGAACGCAAGAAGAGTTGTAAAGTGAGAGAGACGCATAGAAAAGAAATATGCTCAGCGGGAACCGAGATACAATGAAGAAAGAATATATAGCTGAGAAGAAATATTTGGAAGAATTTTCGAAATAAAGATAAGCTGATAAAGTTAGTTAAGGGAAGGATGTATTTCTTATAATTATAATAATAATAATAATAATAACGGTTTAACGTCCGTTTCCTCAGACAAGGATGATGTCAGGGACGTCATAATAAACTAGGAGCAACATAATGTAAACTAGTTTGAATTGGTAGTCATAACATAAAAGCGTTGATTTTAAATTAATATCAACTGAGAGCAATAGAATCAAACAAAATTTCTGAGAACTATTTTAAATATCATTTCATAGGATAAGTCACCATAGGGTTGACTTTAAAGTTATACCTCATTTTAAATGCTAGATAAATGAAAAATCACGCTCGATATAATATCAACGCATGTCACATTGAGAACAAATAGCCAAGTATTTAGAAATGTCTAGTTTATGCTAAGAAAATGTTATTAATAATTGTTGTAGAAGTAAAGAGAGAGTCTTCATATGTGCCTTATAGACTTTTATAGAGCATTTGAGTCATTATTAAATATAATAAGCTATTCATTTTATTCAATACTATTAGGGGTTTTAGACAGAAAACTTATAGTTTAATGTTTGCTAATTTTCAGTGAATCCAATCGGATGCAATAAAATTCCAAACAGAATTTTATGTTTCACACATAAAAGGGAAATTGAAATGTGTATCATCATCAGATAGGCATAAATATACAATAGAAACAAAAATAAGAAAATCAAATGTACACGTGCTAATCATTACCCGCATTTCTATGAGTGAACTTAAGTAATGAAAACAATATAAAAAGTTGCAGAATTTGTTAATTAGGATTGTATTAGATGACTACAGATGACTGCTTATGATAAGACTGGATATTATGCTTAATTTAGAAATTTCGGCTGTGTTAAATTGATAAAATTTCATATCACTGTAAGATTTCAACCAACTCTTATCTGAGTTTACATTCAGAAAAGTGTTGGGAATAAAGGTTATGCTCAGAACAAGAATAGTTATAGTTATGAATAGTTATATTCTCGATTAAGTCTAAGTAATAAAATTGTATCCTTAACAACTACATATGTTTTAATTAAACATAACATATTAGGTAATATACAAAATAATAGAGAATCCGAAATAGTATAATAGCCGATAATATTCTAGGCGTCTGATTACAGTACTTTCAGTCGAAAATTTTTCGAATGCGTATTGCTTCACCAGTACCGTTTAGCGCTATCATAACAGCCCGTGTCCATGTAAACCAGGAGTTTTATGATGTGTTAGAATCCCTTAACGACCCAAATGATGCAAAATTTAGGCATCTTACTGTGAAGTCGTAGTCTAGCCGCTATAACGATACGCTGCGTTATGGATAATAACGTTGGAATATCAGGTCATAAAGTACTTCAATAAACGCTTTATACCCGCGCAATGTCGCTCCTAAAACAATATCTCAGTTTCAAGAGAAACTATAGCATTGTGTAAGATCTCAAGTTTTCGATTTTAATAGAAATGTAGAAGGGTAGTATCATTAGATATAAAGATCGTGTTTGAGTCACAAGGGAGACATTTTTCAATTAATATTTTCAATTAATTAATAATATTAATTGTGTGAGATTGTGTAAACAGTATTCGATTTTGTTGAATGTTGATAAGATCTTTAAAAAAGAGAGACTTACCTGTCAGTAAGATTATTCAAAAAATCTGACCTTCAAAGGGCATCTTTCAATTTTAAGACTTGACATTTATTTACGACTAGCATCATACTCACTGAGCTAATTAACGTCAGTGTTTTCATGACCTGGTATGTCATCGTCAGATGATGTAATAGACGCCGAATTCTCTCTTGATTTCAGTGGTCATGCGCTCTCAGGGTAACACAAATAACTCACGTCTCCTGGAAACACCTGCAGTCGACGTGGAATGATGAGGTAAGGAAGAAACAGCTGCAAGTGATGCAATTAAGTCGGCATGTGGAAGACAATAAAATAAGTAGAAGTACGGCAGCATTGCGTGATGCTGACACTCTGTCTACGTGCTGAGGCATTCGATAAATAATCAGGGAAGGGAGGAGTTCTGTGCCTCAAAATTTTAGTTTTTTATTATTATTATTAGTAGTAGTAGTATTATTATATACATATTATATTATGTTTTATATAATTTTGTGTGGGACAGAGAGGACTGGAGAAAGTCTATTCGTGTCCCGACCCTGGTTAAACTGGGATTTAAGGGAAGATGATGATGATGATGATGATTTATATTTTTTATTATTTTTTTATAGCGCATGCACATCAGGATGATGATATACAATTTCAATTTTCAATTTATTCTGCAGTGAATCTTCCTGATCTTCATTCTTGTTTCACAATGTTTACTTTCTGTAGTTGGTAGAAAATATATCTCAACTACTTTAGCTTTAAATCATCTTATCTGATTGGTTTTTAATCACTAGGCCGAAACCGTTTGGGATCATTTCTCTCTCTCTCTATCTCTCTCTCTCTCTCTCTCTCGCTTAAGTTTATATTTTTCAAAACGTTTGGGTGAATCGATTTGTAGTGACATTTAATTTGAGAACGTCCCTGACATCATCCTTGAATAAGGTAAAGGACGTTAAGCATTTTTTATATAATGTAGTCCCTATCATTTTGAATATTTGATCGGTGTTTAAAGTCTACTCTTAAATTTATGCCACATATTCAGTTAACAATAGCGCAAAAATCATTTAACTACGTAGAAGAAACGCGCATATTCAAAGCAGAAACATACATGGAAATAAATGCAACATTGTAAACACGCGCATATTGTCAACTAACTTAATTAAAATTGCAATAGGGTCTGAGTTGTAAGAACTGTGAATTCTTCTTAAGGTAGGTCTACATAAATCTGAGATTCTTGAGAACTCTGACACTCTAGAAATCTTACGAAAAAATTAAGACACTCAAAGGTCATTCCTGTGCATTGAAAAAGCTGGTAAAGGTAATATTAACGTCAGTTTCCTCACTCGAAAGCGTTGTCAGTGACGTACAAGCCCAAGATTTGAACCAGTATTTACTGCCAACAACAGGCGAAGTCGCTCTGCCCGTAGTCATATAGTTTCAAACATTTACTTAAATCTTAACTACATTTAGAGGGAGTAATTTCCTACATTACTGTTTTAGATTGATCTAATTCGACAAAAAGTAACTCATTTTGTTCTTTAGCTAATGAAAATTAGAACCAAATGGGTAAAATATCTGCGACTCAATAATACTTACCCCAAAATTTCATTTAGATGTCGCCCCTCCAAAATATAGATTAATAGATGTGTTAGAGAAAACAGTGACAGAGAAATGGCGTAGAGGAAGCGATAAATCTAAGAAACATTTCTTCAAGACAGAAAAACTTTAGCTAATGAAACAGTTTTAATAAAGAACGGCGGAAGAGACCGGCGTAAATTTTCAGCCTCTGGAAAATAGGAAGTTGTTATCCTCACGTACATTGTTTGTAGACTACTTGTAGATATAAATATTTTTGCTTAGTAGGCAATGAAGTGATACAATGGAGTTCAATGTTTTAATAAGAAAATCATCTTATCCCACGCAGACGGAATTGAAAAATATAGAGAAATTGCAGAAGAATATCATCGTAAAATGATAAAGAAATATAATTTCAAATTAATCAAAAAGTCTCGAAGACAAAATTATTACTTACGCAATTATTAGTTTAGGTTCTAATTGGTTGGTAAAGCTGAAGTTGGTAAAGCTACGGTTAACGTCAGTTTGCTTACTCGAAAGCGATGCCAGCGACGGGTGAACCCAGGATTTTAACCCCTCACCTACTGTCCGCGGTCGAGTATCTTACCGACTTCGCCACTGGCTCCAGCCAGTTAAGCCTTATCAATTGATTCAATTAATTCTGGCACTGATATTTGCAAAAGTAGGCGGGGGTGTAGGGCACACTTTTCAGCTGTTTCATTACGCATCAATAAACGAAGTTAAGCTACGTTGGTCTCAGTTAGAACATGGATGGGTGACCACCTCGGAAGATCGATTTTGCGATGATGAATTGCTCAACAATTTATTCATCTACAATCTACATAATTATAAATTAAAGTTTTAAACAGAAATAATTTCTAAGTGCTAAATATTTCAGGGCAGTGCGAGCAATATTATTTTACAAAAATAATGCAAACATTTGAAAGACTGATGCAATGCGAAATCCGAAACTGGGATGGATAGTCACCTGCTATGGAATTCAATTACACTGCGGCTGAATCAGATTTTTCTCTCAGTTCCGCTCTCAAGTGAAACGAAGCGCCTCTTTGTAAAATTTCTTCTCAGCTTAAACAATTCCTTTTTTCTGGCTGTTTGTTCAATACAAAGGATTTATGCTGAAATATTATGCAGAACTTATAGATGTGTAAGGTTGAAATACGTAGAAATGGAAAATAAGCAATTGAGCTAAAATATATGCTTACAGAAGCCAAAGGCAGTAAATGGCATTTTGACTTAATTAGTAACTACTTTCTCACTAGAATTCAAAACGTGCAGCTACGAAAAAATCAAGCTACAAGTACGAAATGGTTTATAAGCCAGATCGAAGGAACAAACTAGAGCTTCTGCATAATAACAGAGTGGATACCAGCCAGTGGACATGAGTAATATAAGCATAAACTGCAATGGTAAACAACTGTATCACAAGCAGCAATATCTGCAACACACGCATGACCAATAGCAGCAGCTGTTTCCCCTAATGTGCAACATAAATAAGAGGAACGGTAGCATCTTTCGCATGATGTACGCAATATCAACAAGAACGCCAGTAACAGTTGTTGCATCGTTGTGCAATATCAACAAGAACAACAGTAGCTGCTGTTGCATAGGTTGTGCAATATCAACAAGAGCAACAGTAGCAGCTGTTGAAACGTTTTCCAATGTAAACAATAGCAACAGCAGCAGCTGTTGCATCGGTTGTCCAATATCAACAGGAGCAACAGTAGCAGCTGTTGCATCGGTTGTGCTTGATGAAGCGTTTCGCTCCTCGTACGTACACTTCTCAGATAAATTGCTTTCCGGTTCAATTCAGCGAGCGGAAATTGGAAGAGCTGCCTGTTGACGCCCCCTAACTTATGGTCTCTCGGAGAATTCTAACGATTCCGCGACAGTCTCCAGCCGTGGCGTCTTATCAACTAACCCGGAGAGGAGGGGGACCTTCGTGGAGAAGGCAACCATGAAATTTATTAACATATTTGCCTAGAGAAGTAAGTTTATTATTAGAAGTAAGCTTTATTCTTACTAGGACATCAGCAGTAGAATGTTTGATAAATCACTTTTACTGATTTAATTGTTTTCTGAAATGAAAGAAGCAATTAAGTAACTGTTTTCGGCATGCACGTTGTCATAGAACCCATAGCTTATGCCCATAACTGTACTTCGCCCCTGGCTGGAATCAGTGGCGAAATTGGTAAGACACTCGACCGCGGATCAGTATATTCGGGGTTCAAATCCTGGGATCGCTCGTCACTGACATCGCTTTCGAGTGAGGAAACTGACATTAACCTTAGGTTTACCAGCTTTTTATCTCACACTCCACGCCCTACATCTCGCCACATACCCACCTCTGGACCCCCCGCGTCCCTTTCCTGTCGACGTAACTGAATTTCTTGCGTCAATCATCCGCGACATCCCATCCACCCGGACAGGAGAGGGGCTTAACCTCATAGCATAAAAATATCAAATGACCTTACGCCATCAGCTGCACTCGACAAATCAATAACTCTGAGAATAATCTCCAAATAGTGATTTAGAAATTACTACTATTTTTTTCCCGAAAGTATAGACTGAGATTAGTATTACAGGATAACTGCCTTTTATGAGTGTGCTATTAGCAAAGGTTTAAATATAAGATATGTAGCAACAATTATCTGTAGCTCTCGCTTTAATCTCATATTTCTTCCAATAGCAAATTTGTTATCATTTTATTATTGTTAATATTTTATATAATATATTCTTTTACCCCGAGAGTGAAGATCCCTGGGAACATTATTGTTGTTATAATAATAGGCCTAATAATAATTATTATTATAATTAGTAATAATAATAATAATAATGATAATAAATAATAATAATAATATTATTATTATTATTATTATCAAAAACCAACCTACAGATAATAAAAACATGACGATTATGATTTTCATTAGGCACAATGGTTGCTGCTGAAAATGTTGTATTCAATACCTTTACCTTCATACTTTATTATTAATTTATTTATTAATGTATACTGTATAGTTATATATATTATTATATATATATATTATATATATATATATATTATATATATATATTATATATATATATATATATAGTTATATATATTATTGTGAATTACTTTTATCTACTTTCGCTTACTCTGAGGACGTGATTCAAAACACATTGAAAAAGAGATATCTGCCAATAGGAAAGAGAAACAGAAGTTTAGCGTCTGTGAAAAGGAGCTGTATAGAGAGTTAGAGAGAGAAAGAGAGAGAGAGAGAGAGAGAGGGAGAGAGAGTGAGATAGAGAGAGATTTAGAATGTCTAGACTTGAGTGAGAACACTTCACATAAGGACCGACTCAGCGAGATCATGGAATCGTTTGTCTTACGAACTTTTGTCTAACATTTCTTGACGTCCTGCAACCGAACCAATATCTCATCTCATATCAATACCTTCAAACCAATCAAACTAATCAAACCAGTCTTCAATCTCATATCATTACCTTCAGGTGCCAATAGAATGATGTGCTGACTTTCTGAAATTCCGTTATTTTATATATTAATATATTTTGTTATTTATGTCTCTCTCTTGTCTTCTCGCTCAATGGCAGGGCCAAGACCAGGACATAAATAATTATTAATTTTCAGAACTCTTAGAAAAACACTCCAGCGCGATCAGAAAGTTAATCCGTTGACACGCTAACAAAACTTAATGTAACCTTTAGCTTGTAAGAAATGTTTGTGGTGCTTTCCCATTATCATCATCTCTAGTTCTGGGGTCTCGTACGACATACACAATCAGGCTGAAGATGTTTAAAGGCTAATAGAGCCCCGTTTTATGTCAGTTTCAAGCCTCGAAAACATGTCAGTGACGGAGAGATATATTGCAACATTGAACATAAACAAATACATCAATAATAGTTTAACTTAAAATGATAATAAACAATACACACTCTGTATAGTGAAATGATCAACTATGTTGATATCAATCCCCATAATACCACATGTTTAAACTTTTTATAATCACTGGCGAATTCGCTACTGGCTGGAGCCAGTGTATAGGTAAGATACTCGACTGCGGATCAATATGTGCGGGGTTCATATCCTGTGCTCTCCCGTCACTGACATCGATTTCGAGCGAGGAAACTGACGTTAGCCTTAGCTTTTAGCTTTTTTTAAAAATTTAGACCATTTTCTATATTACTAGTCCAGTCCGAGTTTCGGCTTAAGTACTTCACAATAATTTTTGTCTGAAAATATCCACCAGGGGAAATATCCACCATTGACACAACGACTCTATGGTGAAGCGAATAGCAGATATTCTGGTCTGTGTAACTCTTTTTCACATCCTATATTTTAACCCACATTCTGTAGACTCGGGTGACGTGTAGAACAAACACTTGAGGTGATGTAATATCTAAATCCTTCCTGCTTATCTCGCGAGGCGATTGTTCTACGAATTGAAAGATTCTGTCCAGTTTACGGTCTTATCGCAGAGTAATCGGGAAAAGATTGCGCATGACGTAACTAGAGTGAGAGAGAGAGAGAGAGAGAGAGAGAGAGAAAGACAGAGAGATTAATAAAAAGGCAGATAAAGAAAGAGAGGGAGTGAGGTAGAGAGATAGATAGAGAGAGAGGGGGGAGAGAGAGATAGGTATAAAGAGAGAGAGAGAGAGAGAGAGAGAATGCCTGTACGTGTGAGATAGAAGTGCAAAAATCAACTATTACAAAATTTATAATTGGATCAGTGTTATTATATAGTGTTATTATACAGTGTTATTATATAGTGTTATTATATGGTGTTATTATATAGCGTCATTGATATATGGTTAATATTATTATATAGTGTTATCATATAGCATTATTATTTAGCGCTATTATGTAGGGTTTTTATACAGTGGTATCTAACAACAGTAAGTCTTACATTACATCTTGATTATTAAACGAGGGAATTTTGAACTATCTAATTAACTATAGTAAATAAACCTACCTATCAGAAGTCTAAATGCAAAAAATTAACTACCAATTTTGGATTAGTTACTAATTGTCAAACTTGGAAGAACAATAGCATATCGGTATATTGTTAAATTCCACTGCGGATCAGTAAGTGCACTGTTAAAATTCAGAGCTAGTCCCGTCATAGACATGTTTTAAAGACTAGCTTTAGCTTAAACTCTTTATGCAAAGTGTTTGATTGTCAGATAAATGATATGATAAGCAATCTACTGATTACTATGCAAATCGCGTCATTCTCACTCCAGTGAGCACACGGTTCTTTTAACTCAACTAACAGATGACGCCAGTAGGACTCTGAACCTAGAAATAGCAATAAGCAAGGGTAGCAAGTAATCGCCATATTTAAACCTAGACACTGTACAGTGCAATGGCCTTATGTACCAACCAAAATATTTGACTTTCATATTAAACTTACAGCGACATCTCTCTATTTTTGAAGACGTCATTTCGGTAGAAATAGGTAACTTTGTGTGTGTTCTATAAGAAACACATTATAAAACTACTTTGATCAAGTTATAAAACTTACTTGAAAGTCGAAATATCACTAAGTCGAAGTCGAGATAACACTAAAAATCTAAAATCGCCAAAGGAAAACCTTCATCAATTGCGAATTATATATGAACGTTGATCAATGGCGGATACATGCAATATTCTCTAGCTATTGAATGCTAGGTATTTGAATATGTTTGACATGTATTTCTCATTGAGAACTGGATCATCACTTAGTCTGGCTGCTGCTTTAGATATTCGGTCAGTTGGTCAACCCCCGGTTAAGGTCGGGTTTGACGCCTTGAAGAGAAGCCCTTCGAGCTTCGGATCTTGACGTTAAACACATAAATTCTCTTCATCAATTGGTATATCGATTAATTGCTGTAGAAAATATAATAGAAATATACTCATTTATATTATAGATTTATTATACACTTATATTAAAATATATTAATTATATTAGGCTTTGTGTCTTAACCAGACACTAATTAATATATTATATTATTTCTTTTAATTGAAAGTATGAACCATTTTTAGCAAGTTAATGCAGAATCAGCTGATTATGAATATCCCCAAAAACGTTAGATAAATTTTAATATTCTGGAACAATTAAGGATAAGAAAATAAATTAGAAAAATATTAATATTCTTGAATATATTTTATTATTAGCGGGAACTCGCTGCAGGAATGCGGCTTGTTACTTTAGAAACATTATAAATACGAATGTAGTTAATAGAATTTAATCGTCTCTTTAAACGTACGAGTCAATTTAGCAGGGATGTTAATAAAATTAGAAAAACGTATCAGAATAAATCAATATTAAATCTGAAATAAAATTGAAACAACGGTTTTATACTTTGCACTGTGTTGTTCAATCGTTAAACTGTAGGATTTTATCAGACCAATGTTATATCCTTGCTTTGCAATTTCTACATTCATCACGCTGACTCACCCAATCTTTCAATTTGACTTAAATTTATTCCAGAAATTCGTGCTATGAAAGAGACGTTTAACTTTCGATATTATACGTCCTTCAATTTGAAATGTCAATAATCTTTTTGCGTGAGCATTTGGAAAGCAGATGGATAATCCGCACCGTGGTTTAATAAAAGAACCAAATTAATTCTGGTATATTTTAGGAAAGATCTCTCTCAATCACTCACTTTAGTGTTCTGAAAAGTGAATGGTTTATGGTTCATATTCACACTAGGACTGGGATTCAGCATTTACATGTACATTCCATAAAGTAAAGGGCACTTCATAGATCAAACTCAATCCCTTCACAATATGTTATGCTAGATTTAGCCTAGAACTTGGGAGCAATATAGCTTCTAAGATGGTTTCTCGCTGCCTTCTTCAACTTTGCATATACGTTAAATACCTAAAGAAAATATGAGTGGTAGATTTGAGTGTGAACTGGTTAAAATTTAAGCATTCTTGTGCAGAATTTCAGAATATCGAAGAAGGACGCTAGAAATTATGAAATACTGAATAATTATCTGAAAAGAACCAAATTAGCATAATAGCAGCAACATTAAAATCAAAGATTGTATTTTGAAGCATAATTAAAATGATCTTACATAAAAACTTACTGCTCTCTGATCTGATGGATTGATATATGGTAGAGTTTCTCAGACTGTAAGAGAGGACGAGATAGCCAACGACAGAGAGAGAGAGACAGAGAGACAGAGAGGGGGAGGGAGGTGGAGAGGGAGAGAGTAAAAAGATGTAGAGAAGGTTGAAGAGAGTGAAGAAAGAGGGAGATAAATCGATGAAGGTAATAAATAACTCTTGTTCCTATTTTATGGATTACGGAAGAACTTGGAAGGTGACCAGAAATTATCTAATGACGGACTCGGTTCCTTGGAATCTGCATAAAAGAACTATAACAAGAACTATAACAACTTGAGTACTATTATTCCTCACGAATATTAATAAAACTGCTGCATTATCAGAAAATAATTAACAAAAGTAACAAACAATACACATGTAAAATTAAGCTTGATATTAAATTGTTATTAGTATAGAACTTCGTATTAACTTGAATTTATTAATTTATTGCATATGAAATTGGATGGCTAGCTAGATAGCTACTCAGAAATCTGTGGAATATTATGATATAGAACTAATTACTTTTGGCAACAATAATACAGTTGGTGGCCCAGTATATAGCACTCCTGTATGACGAGCCAGAGGCCTCGAGATCGATCGACAGAATGTCTCTCTCAGAACACTCGTTAAATGATATAAATCCTTCAACATAGTCTTATGGAAACCACCTCAGAAGCCATACATTTCGCAAGCTATATGCTACATAAGGTATGGATAAGGCATAGACTTTGTGAAGGGATCTTGTTGATCTAAGGACTGCTCTTTTGGAGCGAGAAAGCAGACTTTGGGTAAACATATGTACCTTGAACCTGCCACTTGGCACTGCACTGAAGAGAGAGAGAGAGAGAGAGAGAGAGAGAGAGAGATAGTCTTATAGAGTAACTTTACTTGAACGATCAAGTATACTGTGTTATGTTATGTTACGAAACGTTACATTAAGCTATATGAGTGCGCTTTTCTTCATCTCAATTACATATGCCTAATCTTATGTGTATTTTAATGTGTCTACGTGTATGTGCTGCTAAGTTTTCCTCTCACTGCACATGTGTCTCATTGGGAGTGAGTCTCTGTGTATACGTGCGTGTTGGTAAGTGGGGTGCGGAGAGAGCTTGTGGGCGTTGAGATTGCATGGATATAATACAAGCGGGTCCACGGGATTGCCATAATTCATTTGTCCGCAAGATGGTAAAACGACGATAGGACCGCAGAATCCATCCTGTCCCCCATCCCATCATTACATTTATAAATGATAACGCTAAGCGCCTTCTAGCATTGACAAGACTTTCCGTAATCTATCCGAATACAGCCGATTGGTGGCTTCAAGACGCATATTCGTTTCCCAAGTTTCTCTAGTTATTTTATTCAACTAAATAAACTTGCTCGTTGCTAGTCAAATCTTCGGAATGACTTTGCTATAATAAGCCGCTTTAAATGGCGAAAACTTTAAGTGGTTAAATCAACTGAAATGAAACAACAGGATGTGTGGTATTGATTGATACTTATTGTCTTCTGAATCTTCTACTTTAGTCTGTTCTTAAGAAACACTTGCTGTTTACGGTTCAAATATTCTTAAATTTTCAAAACAAAATCACAATATCTACCTTAAAATTACTATTCACTTCAGACTCTAATTTCACTATCAGATTGGAAAGAATTTAATGCCAGCACTCTAGGATAGAGATACTATATTGCGTATTTATTCGAGAAATGCAGAAGAATTACATCTATAATTAGATCAATCATTACGACTATGAGGGACATAAGTCATTCAGCCTGATGCAATTAAACGTTGCCACCAAGATTCCAACACATTCTCTCCTACAGCTATATTGTTCTGATTGTATACATGAATTGAAATTCAGATATTCGATTAATTCAAGATTATTTTTGTAGATATACATGTACTTGATTGTGCTAACAAAATAGTTTACCTTACACGATTATGCTTGTGGTCTATCTAATAGCAGTTTCTATTCGATCGTCTTTTCACGATCTGATTTCTAAAGCGCGATAGTTTTGTCAATATTTTTAGTGTATACTCTTAATCTATAGACTGAGAAATATGATGGTATCAATATATTATACTATCAATCCGATATCAGTATTCGATATGAATACATTGTAATATCAATCAGATGTCCATATTTAATATGAATACATTATCAATCCAATATCAGTATTTGAAATGAATCCGGTTATGAATCAAATATCAATATCCATCAATCCGATATGAACCATATATCAAAACATTACATTAAAGAAAAAGAAGATAAGAAAAAAGTAACTTACACTTTTCTACCGTGTGCTGTGCAGATAATTCTGAACAACCAGTCTGAGTCTCTTCTGAATTCACAACCGATTCTTGTTGTTGTTGCTTTTGTTCTGAATCCGACTGGTGTAATTCTTGTCGATGCCGTTGCAATGCATTTACTTCACTTTTATTTATTTCACTATCACAGTTACTAACAAATATTTCTTCAAGTTTTCTTCCCATACCGTGAGAATGCTCTTCCTTTTTAGATAAATTATCCTCCGAAAAGTCGTCAGGGAGGATCGGTCTGAAGAAGAGCTCGGATGACGACATCCGTGGAAAGAACGGAGCATTGACAGACCTGGCTGGAAGTGTTTTTCCATTTCTATACGTCCCGTCGCTGAAGGACTTGAAAGCTGATTGCCTTGACGCCATCTTGAAATTCTGATAACCTGATGCGTCATCATTAATCTTATCACATCTTTCACGGGATGCGTTAACAGAATTAAACGTTAGATTGATAAAATCTGAAGAATTTTGGACACTGCGAAATCTTTCAGATCCTAAACTTCGCCACGATGGTAGCGCTGAATCTGCGCTGGAAAACATAATCCTGGTATTTTCGTGTACAGCACATTCTTCTCCTGTGCTTGAAACCAATCTGCACTGACAGAGACTACCAGGAGGAGAATTCGAGCAATTCTTGCCTATAGTATCATTATGATGTTTACTACAGAAGAACCGGAGAGAACCGGAATCTCTTCCATTCTGCATTTCATCGCAAGATCCAACTAAAGTAGCAGTTCTGACGTCATTGCTGACATCATTAATCGAAATATTGCTGGCATTGCTGCATAAAGTGCTCACGCTGCTCCACTGGCCATCACCCCGAGGTGCAGCTGGGCCATCAGCTGTATCGTAGCTCCTGGACATTCGGTTGCACACTTGCGTGTTTGCATGCGATTTTACCGAACCACAATAATGTCTGAACGAACAAGCCGAAATGTCCCAACTGCTACTAGAAATCCCACCGGAGTCCCGTGACTCGGAATCAAATCCTTGATTTGTATAAGCACCCTGAGATAAAGTGTATCCGCTACTAAGCTCCGCATACGAATTGTTACTTGACCCTTCGCGATGCGTCCGAAAATATTTGCTAATATCACTTGCGATGATATTCCCGGTGGAATTGAGGGCACTTACGGAAGGAACAACGCTTTTACTACAGTTACAGTATCTATATCGATGTAACACTGATTTAGCGTAATAAGCGTATTTATTAGTAAAACCGCTATAGGCTCCTTTACTATCGAATGCATTCTGAACAGCTGATTTTGGATCAGATGTCACAATCTGCGACGATTCCGAATGCTCTTGCTGTAAGCTGCTTGACATGAGACAAACTGAATTTGATTTTCCCCCTGCGTTTGATAGTTTAAGCCTCTCATTTCTCTGTATTCTGAACCGATCCATTCTCCGTGGCAAAGTTCTCCTGGTTTCTCCACTCCCCTCGCCGCAACTCCAGGATAAGGGGCGCGGTTTACCTTTGAGAGGCTCCGCCTTCTCACTGGCATTTTTAATGTTACTCCGAGATTTAATATTTGAAACTCTTGAGCACTGCCCAGAATCACCTCTCTGCTCATTAATCGTGTCTTTATGAATGTTTTGAGCAGCGGAGTGAGGGGAGTCCGTGATTTGTCTGGATCGGTTGATTCCAGACTCTGATCTCTCAGATTTTAATATTTGATATGATGAATCTTTATCAGGAACGAGAGTTTCTTTTATAACAGACTTCATCGAAACTGACTCTATTTCTGTAATAATACATGTAAGTATAAAACGTATTTTGTCAGAATACTTGAATAGTAAAACGAATTTTTGTCATAATACTGGAATAGAAGTACGTATTTCTGTCAATCAATCAATCAATAATTTTATTGTCATAATGTATATATATATATATATATATATATATATATATATATACATATATATATATATATATATATATATATATATATATATATATTAATTATACGTATTTCTAAAATAATAGGCCTTTGTTTATTTGTTTCATTTATCATACGGATGTCACAATTGGCATACACAATAAGCAAAGTAATTAGAGCGCAAGAAAGGAAATAAAAGTCCACATGGCACTTACATATTCCTTGCATTAATTAATTATTAATTATGTTTAATGAAATCCTTAGTATAGGCCATAATTATACGCAAAGATAAATTTAGCAGAACATGTAGTAAAACAAGTAGAGACCTTCAAGTAAAACTGAAATTTATATGTTGTTTACAATAAGCAGCAAATAAAACACTTTGAAACAGTGATGCTGAGGTATGCAAAGGATGCAAAGTGTACGAATTTCGAGGTTCAATACAATGCTTAAAATAGAATATTTTTATAAATTAAAGCTTCACTCAGTTGTCAGAGTTTTGATGAAGTTCGATAGTATGAGAAATAGCTTTATACAATAATATCTCTAGATAAAATTATACTATCATAACCTAGTCAAGCTAATTGCAATAATCAAGTTCACTCAATAATTTGCTGTGTAATCATTGGGCTTGTTTGATAAGCCTCTAGCAATCATTAGAGAGAAGGAGAACTGACTGTAGCCTAAAGCCAGCTAATCTTACCTTCCTTTCACTGCCAATTTAAATGATGCTCATGAAATTTCACTAAATGCATTAAATTGAATTTTCTATGAATACTTGATTAATAAATAAAAATATATCATCAACATTTCTTAATTTTGTTCGAATATAAATTTCATTTCTGAGTATGTTTGCCTGATGATTACAATGATAACATTTGTTTTTTTTCAAATACTTTTTCAATGTTCTGGAATAAAAACTTCATTAAGAATATTAGACAGCACGTTTATTAACTTGAGAACAATATCTAAATGCGCTATGTGATGACTGAGTTGGTAGCATGTGTGCCAGATAACTAGGGGGCATTCGATTCAAATCTCAGCCGGACGGTCTCTGCCAATATTCCTTCTTAAACGAAATAGATGCTATAGATAGGGCCTAAGCTGTAGGCTTAAATGTTTATATGTTCAAAGGTTAAGCTATTTATATAATATATTGACTTTTTTATTTTGTAGTTTTTTCATGTGTAACAACACGGAAGAAATAACTGAAACAAATATATAAAAATAAAATTTAAGAAACTAGTGCAGGTTTACTAACAAGCAAGCGTCAAGCATATAAAAAACATATTCAAACTTTCAGTATCACAAAAATTAAATCTTAATCCGGAATTAATGGAGCATTCTACCCAAACTTATTAAACTATTTTCCAAAAAAGCTGTGACTATTATTGTTAACTATTTTGTTACTATTACTGAGTAAACAGGAATGTTTTCTCAGGGAATGAAGCCCCTGCCCAACAAATGTTAGTCGAAGCTGAGGATGGGATTGGGGGCCACCTCGTCATAAGCAGAATCCTCAAACAAGAATAGTATAGCAAAAGGAATGCCATTGCTGATTTAAAGACTCGTATGTGAACATGAAGAGGAAAACGGAAGATAGAGATGAGTGATGGCGTCATACACTGTGGACCTACCAGTAGACAGTGCACTAAGAGAGAGAGAGAGAGAGATATATATTATTGTTACCCTGACATGGCGTTGAGACTCTTCCTGATTCAGCCCGGACCCCAGTCACAACACTGCCGACCACAGACGTAGATTGACCGGAGACCGCGAGATTAGCCGACCATGCTGAGTCAGATGTTCGGTTTATGACTTGGTCGTAAATCTGCTCACGCTTACGACGATTCGGGCTGTGGACGGATTCGGAGAGTGTAAGGCCGCATTGTAATGGTATGCAAACTTCATCGATAGCGGCAGATGTTGCCTCTACAGTTTGAATGGATTTAAGAAATACAGCCGTATTCTCATCGGCACATCTATCCACATTAACCGATCTACAGCCAGATCTCTGCTCGGATAACACAATGCGTCCCAGCTTCTCTGCCGCAGATTCTATCAGATTAGTATGAGCTGAATAGACATTTTTATATGCTGCAACATAGAAATAGTGAAGATGAACTGTTTAAAACGGTTTCAATCAGATTAATATCAGTCGTATGGACATTGTCATATGCTGCAACATAGAAATAGTGAAGATGAAAAGTTAAATGATGAATGAATTGTATTGTTGCTAATATTATTAAAGCCCATTTATACATTTTAGTGAATCAGTCTTAGCCAACCTTCTATGCAAAAGAAATTTAAGCACTAATGACTTAGGACAATATTAATTTTCTGGCGATCAACGACTTTTGTAAACGATTTACTTTTTCTTGCCAGTTTAATGAGCCAGACATAAGTAAATCTGAGTTGACCAAATTAAGCCATGGAAAACAAATTTACAAGAAGGTCTTGTCAGATTGATGGCCGTTTTAAGCATGGGTTACTTATCCTCCGTATATCCCTAGAATAAGTGTTACACGTAGACAACTGTAGTATGGTTTCAGCTAGGCTATACTCTCTCTCTCTCTCTCTCTCTTTCTATCTCTCTCTCTCTCTCTCTTAGTGCACAGCTTACTGACAAGTCTTTGGCATATAACGCCTCCACTATTCTCTGTATTCCACTTTCGTCTTAATGTCCGCATATGAGTGGACCTTTAAGCCATCTAACATTCCTAGTTTGATGATATAAAATCCACATGTAGTCCATGCCCTAATGCAATTTAATTCGTCCAAATTATTAGTAGATAGAACTTTAAATTAAATTTAAATGCACTAACAAATTTAAAAGTTAATACTCTTATGAAGTTTAGTATTAAGTATGAAGTATATTTTACGGTAGAATGTAAACCGCAGAGATTCTATATTATTTATGCGCAATTTTCGCGCTCAAATCTTGAAAAGAATAAGACCAGCTAAAGAAAACGCGCATAACGATCAATGCTGAAAAGTTCTTCTTCCAGGATCGAAACTAAGAACTGGCTACCTCGCCGCTTGATTAACGATACACTAAAAGCATGTTGAACAAGATTATAAATCCATGAACAGCTGTTATGTTATGTTGTTATGTTATGTTATATTATGTTATGCTAACCGTTATATTAAGCGCTGTGCATCTTTATCTTTCCCTGTTCTACCATACATTTATAAAAAAAATAAAAGGTTAATTAAATATTAACCTTTTACTAATTAATTTAGCTAATTTCGACAACGAATGTGCATTCAGTAAGCTACAGGTACATCATACCGTCGATTGAATTAGATGATGAGTCAGAATTTGAAAATCTTTTGTCGTCTGCACTCACTATTGGCGTCTCCTCAACAAAACCGTTTCGTAGTTCTGGTAGAGACGCATCGATTGTTTGCTTGCTCATAGCGCGGCATGTCAGTGGCAGATAATAATCCAATCCTGACCATGTACTCTGATCAACTGATGACGTATCAATGGATCCGCTGAAGTATACAAAGATTTAACGTCCCACTCAGATGTCTTATAAATTTTTAAATCAAAATAGTCGCGTTAAATCTCTCGATTAATTATCCAGCTGTAAGTGGCGTCCACATTAGTTATTATTACTAAAATTCATAACTAATTTATGTAGTGAGTATTTAGATTAAGTCTTAATCTGAATGAATCAGACAAAATCACAATATTGTTCACTTAGCTTGACGTGCTAACAGTATAACATTGTGGTCAATTCACTCACAAAACTTGGTTCATTTAAATCGCAAAACAAATCTGCATTTACTCATATATTTTGCTACTGATATATTTTGCTTTCGTATGGGTTTTAATTTCTGTAATTTGCCGCCACCAAGGCTAATCGAGCAAAGTTACTTTGAATGCAGCTCAAGGTGGGGATATTTAACTCAGGTACAAAATTATTGATTAACCAACCAGGTACCAATAGTGGTCTCAACATAAGAACGCCAGTCTTTAAAGGCAGCATAATAATGTGAGTTCTGTAAATATGGATATACTGGTTGGATTGACTAGCCGAATTTTGGCTAGCACCGTTTTTGGATCACTCACTCTGATCATCGATTTTAATTTGATTCCACGGTGTACGATGTGGTCATGGACAACAGTAGCATTCTAATCGTTTTGTTGTTGCTGTTGTTGGATGGTCTACTCGAAAGCACAATTTCTGATAAATCACGGAGGCACGGTTTCAAAATCTAATTGAAGCTGCTGCATTGGATAGGGTAGTCAAACTGGCATATTTTGAACTTGAAACTAATCACACATTTTATAAATAATTTTACTGATTTACTAGAATTTGCCAGAACTTCTACCATCTTTCGTTATTCTAATCCTTCTTCAAATTTAGGTAGCAGGAAAAAGGAAAGAAAGTCAAGGGCTTATTTTAATCCCCAATCATACACGATTACAACATACAGCTTGTTTTTAAAACTATTCAACGACACCGCATTCACAACCTCCTCACTCAAAGAGTTCCACAAATCCACCTATCACTTGGTTCTTTCAAATCAAATTTTCCAAATAGTTTTGTGTTATCAGCAAACTTCAAGATCGTATTAAATACTTCTGCAACTATACCATTTATGAAAATCAGAAAATATAGCCCCAACACTGAACCCTGTGGCACCCCCGAAATTACCTCCACCCAACCTGATTAAGCCTCACCCAGCGTAACCCTCTGCTTCCTCCCATTTAACCAATCTTCTATCCATTTGTATAACTTCACATCTATTCCGCAAGACTCTATGATCTTAACAAAAGGCTTTCATAGTAATTTAAAAGAAGAATTTTAAAAATCCTAGTAGATGGTTACAGAATTTATTATAATCCATTTTTAATCGTATATTGTTAAGTTGACTACGTATTTGTTTGGGGCAACTACGCCATACGTACCCATGCACATGTCTATCTTTGCACCCATTCATCCATGCACCTGCCTATCTATGCACCCATTCATCTATGCACCCACCTATCTATTGATCTCCCCTTATCTAAACAAAGTATCGCGACGCTTTATGACCGACCAGATAGTGAGCTAAAAGTCAAATGAAAATGGGGGATAAAAATTAATATTCATTAAAATACATTATATGTAACTGTCTCAGCTCAAAATCTATCCATTACAAAGAAAAAAATAAGTAGGGAATGGTGCTGGACTGGCCAAGTGGGAGAGAGAGAGAGAGAGAGAGAGAGAGAGAGAGAGAGAGAATTATGTTTTATTTCGATACACTCAAAATATGCAGTGACATACACAAACAAGGCCGTCAAAGAGGTCACAAGTAACCTATCTAGTTACCACCCCTCAATCATACAAATTGAAAAATAACTAGGCAATCGAAATAAATCTTAATTAAATAATAGTAATTGAATTAAATAATAGTGGGGATATGACCCCCCCCTTTCTCAGTATCTCGCAGTCTCATGCAACGTTTCAATGCTAGACTTGCACCGATCTGACCGTAAAAGTTTGACTGAAAGCTTGCATGAAATAAAACAATAAAACTGAGACGAGAATAACAAGGCGACTGACATCTCATTGCGTAACACTCTTCCGTTGAATTGAATTATATCAATTGAAGTCAAACAATAAAACCAGGTTATTGTTTGGTCCAATGAATATGTCTAAGAGCTGACGATTCCATTATTAAATTGTCACAATCATTCATAATTATTCAGTTATAAAAATTAAATTTTGAGGTAAATGGAGCAATAGTAAAGGCAAAAGATAATGTTTGGGATATTATACTGTAGACTTAATAATAGCGTAGTTATATATTCCGTAATATTGGCCTACTTATACACGCGAATGTGGCCACACTAAATCTTCCGGTTTGTTGTACAATTATGTACAATATTCCGTTTTTATATAAATGTGTTGATATAAATATAAAAACATTTGCACAAATTGCATTCAGTTCTATTTGCATGTAAGCACTTCGACGTCATTGTATTACCAAACCTTGGAATGACCCTCAATAGTCTGATGCACTGTCTGAGTAGTCTGATGCACTGTCTGAGTAGTCTGATGCACTGTCCGAGTAGTCTGATGCACTGTCTGAGTAGTCTAATGTACTGTCTGAGTAGCATGATGCACTGCCTCAGTAGACTGATGCACTGCCTCTGATACACTCTCAGTAGTCTAATGCAGTGCATTATTTGAAGCAAATAAACCAGCAACAGACTAACCGGGTCTAGGATGTTATATTGAGTAATGTAACATCTTCCTGCACCTCTTTTAATGCCAGCGTCGGCAAGCGTTTTTGTTGATTGCTTTTACTGATTTGTGTACAATATTAGCTTTAAACTCCAAGTTTACCCGTTCAGCTATCTCATAGCAACCCATAAGAAAAAAGCAGTAACATAATTTTGTGAATATTTTGCATTTAATTGCAATTATTTAAATTCTACATTTTTGCATTCTTATAATATACTCCACTTCTCTCAACTTTACTCTCGAGTGTCCTGCAGAGGTCAGGGAAAGACAATAGTTATTCGAAACACTTGGCATTCATACTGAAAAAAACATCTGCGATCCGATATTTCATCTCATCAACAGCTCTATGTTATCTCGATTCGTGAAAAACTTTAGAAATCTTATAGTTTTTGGTTGCCCACTCCGATAATTGATCATTGCCCTTATCTGGCATAACCACTGTTAGTAGGCTATTCTAATGAATCATACACCTCTATCTATATCAGCTTAAAATTGCCAATAGCTAAACAGGAAGCTACACAGAAACCAGAAGCTACATAGTCTCTCTGCATGTAATAGGCACTCAATATGGCGGACTCCAGCATTCCAGTCTTTCAATTAGCAAGCCATGACCTGAGCAGGTAGTAATGATGCCTGTAGCGAGATCGATAGATGGAATCATAAAATGGAAATAAATTGTCTGTGCATAGGGAACTGATATAAGAGACAACAATGACTAATTACTTTCCTGCGTTCTCATCAAGATGAGGGGTGAGAGGACGATTAAGTTTGCACTATTTCGCCTAAAATTGGCTGGAGCCAGTGACGAAGTCGGTAAGACGCTTGAACGCGGATCAGTATGTGCGGGGTTCAAATCCTGGGCTCGCCCGTCACTGACATCGCTCTCGAGTGAGGAAACTGACTTTAACCTTAGCTTTAGCTTTTTTTAAATCTTTAATAATAATAACAATAATAGTAATAATAATAATAATAATAATAATATTATTATTATTATTATTATTATTATTTTAAGCCGACTGATGACCTCGATTAGCCGGGCGGCGATTCAGCACGTATTGCTTGAATCGTTTTTATCAAATCCCAGGTTCTTTACACCGGGGTAAAAAATTTAAAAAAATTAAAAAATAAAAATAAATAAAAATAATAATAGCAATAATAGTAATAGCGCCTCAGGCCCATTGCACTCTAGCCTTTAAATGCTGTCTGCGTTAGTGGCACATTGGCGAATGCGGCCTCCCAGAGTATACAGGAATTATTTTAAGCATTTATTTTTAATCTTTAATTAAATAAAGTCGTTCCTCCATAATAATAGTAATAATAGTGCTAAAAATAATAATTATTATTATAATTCAGTTGAATTAGGCTTCAGTTGAATCGTACCAAGTGCGAAGTCATATCATCAGTTTGCAAATCTCCGGGCAACTCAGTTTTGTCATCATTTGTGCCAATGTGCCTATCCCATAGTTCTCTACTCGGCGCGCCACTCTCTGGAGAAGAAGCTACTACCACCGCTTTATCCAGTCGCCTTGAGGATCTCAAACGTACAGCATCGCGCTTGAAGTCGCTAGCCGCTCATGATGCTTTAACAATCCTTCGCTTTTCTTTAAGTGCACCTAAACTTATGCACGTTCTGCGCTCTAGTCCGAGCTTCTCTAATCCGCGGCTTTTAGACTACGACGAGGCTCTTAGGCAATGCTTGTGCGCCGTTATCAACGCAGATTTGTCTGTTTTGCAGTGGCAGCAAGCCAGTCTACCGGTGAGCATGGGTGGTCTTGGAATTCGTCTTGTTTCCCATATCGCGCCTTCAGCCTTCTTGGCATCAGCGATGGGAACGAGGCAGTTGCAAGACGCCATCCTTCATAAGTGCTCCCTTTCTGCTGATAGTTCCATTGACGTTGCGTTGTCAGTTTGGTCCAAAAGCCTCACCTCCAGTGCTCCACCTTCTACCTCAGTCAGTAGCCAGAAATCATGGGACCGTCCTATAGTGGATCGGATTTATAACAGTCTGTTAGAATCCCATTCCACTGCAGTATACAGAGCACGACTCCTAGCTGTATCAACCAAAAAAAGCAGCGACTGGCTTCACGCTCTCCCTGTTGCTTCTTGTGGGCTATTTTTAGACAATGAGGCGATTCGAGTAGCTGTTAGTTTCCGTTTAGGGGCGAAAACTTGCGAGCCTCACATGTGCCCCTGCGGTCATGAAGTCGGCGCTTTAGGTCTCCACGGCCTCTCCTGCAAACGAAGCTCAGGTAGAATGTCTCGCCATCACAATTTAAATGACATAATATGGCGAGCACTTTCGAGAGCAGGCATCCCTTCCTCTAAGGAGCCAAGTGGGTTGTCCAGATCAGACGGCAAGCGGCCGGACGGCATGACTTTAGTGCCCTGGTGCAACGGTAAATGTGCCGTTTGGGACGTCACGGTCATTGACACTATGGCAAACTCCTACCTTTCCATGACTTTGCAAAGATTTAATGCAGTCTGCTTCAACAATTCTTTTAAACCGATTGATGACCTCGAGTAGCCGGGCGGCGATTCAGCACGTATTGCTCGAATCGTTTTTATCAAACCCCAGGTTCTTTACACCGGGGTAAATTTAAAATTTAAAAATAATAATAATAATAATTATAATAATAATAATAATAATAAAAGAATAAATTATAACAATATACCTTATGAAGGTTTCGTTAGTGGCGATGGCGTTAAGAAATCCGACTTGGTTCGAGGACCAGTATGTGCGGAGTTCAAATCTTGGGCTCTCCCGTCATTTACATCGCTTTCGAGAGATGAAACTGAGGTTAACATTAGCTTTTAAAATTAATGGCATAGGCAGACTTCTCGCAGAGCAAGCCGTGATAAGCGAGTCCCCTCTTTTTTTTCTCTTAGGTAAAGACTTTCAGTGACTTTGCAAAATATTTCATTCAATCTTCTTCAGTGATTCTTTTAAGAAGCTGAATGACCTCAGTAGCCGGGCGACGATTTAGCAAGTATTGTTCGAATCTTTTTTATCACATTGTGGTTCCTTTTGCCAGGGTAAAATCATCATCTTCTTCTTCATCCCTTGAGAAGCCGCTTAACTTCTTCTTTTCTCTGCGTAACGTCACTTTGTGGACGCCAGAACAGCCTCTTTTACCTTCTGTCTCCACTGATACCGGTCCTGGGCAAGATCATAAACATCACTCTGTGCTAGGTTATATTTAGTGTCTATTTGTTCTATATCTTTATTATATTGTTTAATTAAAGTATATTTATTTTCCATACCTAGCTTCATATTATTATTTGTTATTCTATAATTTAGAGCTTTTCCTACCGGAGTATTTTCATCCAATCTTTGCGTATGTCCTATTCAACTGAGTCTTTTGAACTTTTTTATTTCACTCCATGGTTTTTCTTGTGTTCTGTCAAATAGGTCCGTATTGCTAATTATGTGTCAGTATTTTATATTTAATATGACTCTCAATAGTTTTAGTCGAAATATATCTATATTACTTTCCATGCTTTTAGTTATTATCCATAATTCACTATTATACTATATAAAGATAGGTTTGATATATATATTAAATATTTGAATTCTTATTTTCAAGCTGAATTTTTTATTTCTTAGTTTAGATTTATAGGCCTATTTATTAAATGCCATCATTATTAATCTTTTCCTTTGATTTGAATCCTTTTCTGATTCCAGCATACTACCTAAGTATTTAGTATTTTGCCATTGCATATCATCTATTGTGTTTGGTATAATTATTTTCTCTGTTTTATCTTTATTTATCTGTAAATCTCTCCTTTTTAATCTATTTTCTGCATATTCTATTACTTCATCAGATTTGTTAATTCCAAAAATAATTCATCCTATATCATCGGCAAACTGCTGATCTATTGTTGCTATATTTATTTTCTCATTTTTGTTTTTATTCCAATATGTATGATCTTTATGATATCTGATCCAATATGTGTGATCTCTACTGGTATATTATTATCTTCTTTTGCATTTAAAGCTATGGCTAGATATAAAGTAAATAGTATAGGACTTAAGCAATCACCTTGAGGAACTCCTGTGTTGGTATTAAATACGCTTTACTAGGTCGCGATTAAAGTATTTTTTATCAATTTCTGGAGCCTATGCGCTCACCAATAGAATGCACTTTCTGTCGTTGATTTGGATCTTAGTGCTTTGTCGCCTTCTATGACATTTCAGTCCATGGTTGGTCTATTCTTCAGCAACCCAGACACAACACGTTTTTAAAATAAATAAATACAATAAAAAACAAATAATAATAATAATAATAATAATAATATTGTAATTGGATGACCGTCATATATCATCCAATAGCTAAGCTGGCCTAGAAATGAAGGGAAAGAGCTTATGTTTTATATAAAGACTACGACCTATCGATCCATAGTCCTGTCACGTGGACCTGAGCTGAATGATTAACGATGAGCTGTAAATTTATAACGTTATTACAACATTATACTATCGCAGCCTGTCATCAGCAGTGCGACATTTACAATTCCCTGTCTGTGCCGGGGAGAGCGAAATACTTGAGTTTGAGAGAGAGAGAGAGAGAGAGAGAGAGAGACTCGGAAAATATCTCCAATAATTTAAGTAAAATGTATAGGCTCAATTTGAACCATCCCCAAATACAACTCTTTAAACAGTATGGGTCTGTAATAAACCTGTCATAAATTCAAATCGAGAATCTCTTGGCTCTCAGCCAGACACCTAACCGACTGCGTCACAGGCTTATCAGCTAAACTACCAGACTACAATTATATATTATGTACTATACCTAATACTATGTATTATACCTCAATTTGAGCTCTCCTGTGCTATCATCAGCTACGTACTTAGCATTAAGAATAAAGACTTTGAGACTGTTAGATTTTATTTTACACTTTTCCGTAAAGATATGTTTGCAGAAAATGTTGCAAAAGATGGTACGCCCCCCCCCCCTCCCGACCCTGACCATACAGCATCCGTGTCTACTGCTGAACATTAGTCACACCATTCCTGTAATATACGGGCCATCCATCACGCTAAACCGCTCGAGATCTCAAAACCACTTCCTCGTTGACAGCTGCAAATGAATTCAGCTGCGATGCATGAAAGGGCATGAATACAATCCGTTGAATGAATAAACCTATGTACATGCACCAGGATGGATGCAATAGTGCTCGTGTTTGATAAATACTGTACACTATGCATTAACTCCTAACCATTAAATTGTAGTTAAAGAATTGCATTTTGTTTTTAATTGATTGGCATTTAAATTAAGCATGACGTTAGACTTGGATTTAACTATAAATTTACAGTATATACTTGCGTGTGTTGTGCAATATTTTAAAGTCTTTATATTATGTATAGGCCTATGTAATATATACTTGCATACGCAAAATTTATTGCAATTTCTAAACAGATATACAGCTATTAATACTACTAAACAACAATATACAGCAATAATACATGCAATGATATGCAAGCTACATATGAAATTATGAACATGCATTTGCATGCATACATGCAATAACATACAGCATACATATGGATATATGTACTACTAAGATAAATCAAGAGTTCTTGTCTTTCAGTTTCAGATCTATGACGATGTAGAAATGTAAATAAATGTCACCAGTAATAGAGCATGGAATCACAAATATGGAGCCTGATGCATTGCAGGAATCCATAGCTTTTCAGCGTCTTAAAAATTCTTGGATTTGTTTCACAGATTAATTGATTATAGTTAATATTCCGCCAATATTGTAATCCTATTGAAATTAAAAGTATCGGTAATGCTCTCTAAAATTAAAATAAACTAATTTTACAGCCTAATAACCTTCCATTAAGAATTCGCGTTGTATGCAACTCTTGCAGTACTTATTCTTGCAATTTATTAGAAACTTCTGTATACGATCCATTTTGTAATCTAAACATAAATAAGCTACTCCAATACTGCATTACGAGTTACACATTATATTACACATCCGGATCTAATGCTTGCTGTAAGCTTTCTACGTGGAGCTCGCGCTCGTATCTAACTTACCTCAACGACGACACTGCTGCCGCATCTTCAGCTCTCTTCCTTCATGTTTCTCTCTTTACCTTGTTTCTTTCTCTTCCTCTCTCTCTCCCTCTCTCTCTCTCTCTCTCTCACTCTCTCTCTACTATCTATCTCACTCACTCTCTCTCTCTATTTATCTCTCTTTCTCACTCTATCCCTTGTCACTCTTTTGCTCTTTCACTCTCTCCCACGTTGTATTTCTTTATTCCCTCTTTTTCTCTTCCTCCCTTTCTCTCTTGCTCTATCTCTCTAACTCTCTTTCTGCTTTAGTCCCTCGTTGTGGGACCGTTTCTTTAATTTTACGCACATTTTCTTCCTCTTCTGCCTCATTTTCTCTTTCTCTCTGCTTTACCTATCTATCTTTCTCTTTCTGTCTATCCATATCTCCATTTGTTACTGTCGCAATTTTATTTTGCAGAGATCGTGTTAGACAACATAATATTATAGGGAAGAAATAAGAGTATTGGAATTGGACGCATCGAGTATGTATAAACTTATATAATATATAATTATATATATAGTGAAATATATATATATATATATATATATATATATATATATATATATATATATATATATATAGTATGGAAGTAATACAATTATAGGCTAATCTCATTGGTGACACTGAGAAAATGGCGGACCAAGTCTAAGAATAAACAATACTGGTTTAAATATAACTTAGCGATGAGCTTGAAATATTGGCTCTGCGGTGATTCTTCATTGTGTTCAGCAGCTTCGAACTTGTCACTTATTTCAATATTCCAAGCCTATGTGTTGTATACTTTCTACTTTCGGCACAGCAAGTTTCATATTCTCGTTTATATTATTTAATTTGAAATTTAATCATAATCAGCAGCTCCTCAAATGTCTAACATGTAACGCAAGCATGCAATCTATCTGGGTTTCTATTATTAACATATCATACACAAACCAGCCAGTGAGGGATGAAAGGGGGAGGACAAGAGGGCCATGCCCTCCCCGAAATCTTTATGCAATTTTTAGCTTCTAAATTGTAGCATATATTAGCAAAAAGCAATTTAAAATGCCGTTTATCAGTGGTCTGTTAGGGTCCAAGGAGGTGGCGATCATGGTCTGTCATCATCAAAAGTTATCAAAACGGTTGCATGATTTAAAAAAGGTCGTGAAGTATTTTGTGCCCCCCTTCTACAAATTTCTGGATCCGCCCCTGAAACTAGCCAAAGAATCGTCAATGAAACAGAACCGAACGCAGGTACAACTCAAAGTCTTGCAAGAAACTGCTGCCTAAATAATTATTTAATTTCGTTTCGTATTAGGTGAACTATAGTTATATTTCAAACAGACATCGTGAGTGATGCCATAAGCATAATTGTGTAAAATAATATTCGGAAATGAATTATGATCAAAGTCATGCATTTAAATGTGAACATGGAAAGTTTAATTTAGTAGTAGCATTTTCGCATGTATAAAACATTTAACACTTAGACAATTACAGGTTTCTCAGTCTACTGGCCACATTAGGAAATGGGTATACAGTATTCCTTTTGTGAAAGGTTGAACTCGTTAATCGATGGAGTGTTATCCCTTAGAATGAAAGCAGAATGTTAGTATGAATATGCGCCTTGGACCTGCCATTTGGCAGAACACTAGAGAGAGAATCTGACGCGATCACAGGTAAACTAAATTACTTACACTCTCTGATATCCACACACATACTCAAACTATCATTTACGCACACGGACACACACACACTCAGACAAATACCTAGCCACACACATAGATACACACATAGACACATAAAATTAGTCATACACTCAGACACTCATCCAGACACACTTAGACAAACACTCTGCCTCACTCAGACACACACATAGACATACATTCAGACACACCCAGATCAACATACAGACACACACTCAGACACATTGAGACACAGTTGGACACTTTCAAACACATTTAGACACACATCCAGACACCCTTAGACACACTTTCAGACACACTTAGACACATTCAGACACATTTAGACACACATTCAGTCAAACTCTCAATCAGGCAAACACTCAGACGAACATTCTAGCACACAGACTCACATAATCACACAGATCCCGCCGGACGTTAGCAGTGACTCATGATCTCTCAGAGATGGGCTATTCATGGTCAGTGGAGACCCTCGTCTTTCTGTTGACAATCTGCTCCTGGTCTAAACGTTAAACATACGCCCAGAGAAATCTTGAATTAGGGTCACGCTCTAACAGAATTTGCAAGTGGGTTCAAGGTCAATGTTTGATTTTTACTCTAATCTTGTTTAGCTTAATTAATTAATAAGTCAATCAATTAATGAAAAAACTAGCAGAAACAATTAATAAATGAAAATTATACAGTCGGTTACACAACCAGAATGATATGGCATTACCATTTATATAGGACTGATAATCAGAAATTAGCGATATTGACTACACCATCTGAAGACGCCTGAATTTTGTAGACTGTAAATTTGCGAGCTGTAAAATCAGTGTAAGTCCTTTTACAATGAAGTATTCTATGAAACAGGTAAGACATGTGGCTGTTAATTATACTATTTTCCTTTTTTGAAGTCAGGAACCTTTGAGACGATTAAATAGAAATATTTAATGCCCTTCGGAAATACTTCAAATGCACATTAAAATCATCAACGAACCAGATTGAACGTTGTTATAAAGTATAAATTATATAAATTATAAAAATTGATATGCACTTGGCGATTTTCACATAAGTTGTATATACGAGTAATTATAAAACAGCAAGCTAATAATGAGACGCTTGAATGTGTAGCTTTAGTGTCCAAATCATGTTCGATGTTAACGAATCAGAGTAATGTATTTGAAGTTTGTGCCGTAAGACTTTTTTTAAAGATGACATTGGTCATCTATTTAACGACTTCACTGATTTTGTCGTAAGTTGAGTTGAAAACGCAGTGACATATAATCGAACACGAACTATACAGATTTTATTTCACCAATACATGATAGACTAAAACAAATATTTAAAATATGAAAGTAAACGAAGAGAATAACACGTATATACACTTATAAAATCGAATGATCATGTTCTAAAACATTCAGTTTTTCGTCGATGGAAAAACTCCATTCACTGGATTCGTATGCGGAAGCGGATTCTCGTCAGGGTCCTGTCGACGTCTCAGATTTATTTCCAGGAGTCCCTAAGGATCAAGTTGTTCCAGCAGCTTTATTACGTACAGCGTCAGCTGCTTTACCAGAACCCTGCAGTAATACACGGTTATCCTAATATAGTGTATGCTCTTAAACAGTTGCAACTTAATAGATATACACTGTCACACAGTGACAATCAGCAGCAGTCTGCTGCGTGTACGTAAGAGGCGACTAAGGCAGGAGCTGAAGATGGCAAGAGGGGATTCACCTCACCATGAATTATTTCCCCCGGAATTAAATGTTAATTTATTCATCTAACTGAGGAAGGCAACGGGAAGCCACCTCAGAAGCCATACTTTCCCCAAGCTACATAAGCTAGGCTACACAAGGTATGGATAAGGCCTAGACTTTGTGAAGGGATTAACTTGTTGATCTAAAGAGTGCTGTTACGGAGCGAGAAAACAGAATTTGTGTATGAATATGTACCTTGAACCTGCCACTTGGCAGTGCACTGAAGAAGATACTGTAAAATGCCTATTATAAACACAATGTTATTAACTGAATCAGCTCGAGAGCCATAAGATCAGTCAATTGCCAACCTTATGGAAGACCTATACTCGCTTGAGAAAACGAAGGTATCCTGAACTGGAGTAGGAAATAAAGACTGCTGGAAATCTTACATTAATCTTATACTTCAGAAACCTAGGGGTATAATAAGTAATATGTCAAATGTTGAGTAAACTGCTCTATCTATGAAACTGTTTAACTTTAAACCCCGTCTGCTTCCATAGACCATGATAACTCTTCGTTCAGAATTTTCGTATGTTTCTTTTGGTTAAACAACAGAAGAAGACGATTTGGAACTAGGATACCATATAAGGTTATGGTTTTGGCCATAGATGAAAAAAACGCTTTTTTACGTTTTTTATATCTTTGAAAAAAATGCGTTTTTTCCGTTTTTTTATTTTTTATAAAATAAAAAACGTAAAAAAGCGTAAAACATGGTTTGACGTGGACTGCACATAAATATTGAGAAATATTTATATTATTTAATTTGCCGTTTGTTTAAATAATATTTAAATATTATTTATATTTGCCGTTTGTTTCGTGCCATAAACATCATTATATAAAAGGTAATTCATTACATTTTTGATTTTCCTAGTTAGACAGATGTTGTAATTTTTAAGACATTGTCTATTCTTAATTTCTTATGGATTTAAATTTTCTTGTATTGATAATTATGAACAACTGACGGTGTGGCTGTGTGACCTGAAAGTATTTGTTTATATTTGTATGGAGTCTATGGACATACTTTAGAACTTTAGAACTTTAGATCAAGTCTAGTTGTAATAAAATTGTTTAGTGTTATGGAATGAAGGCATGGTAATATACGTATATGCAAGCTACGTGTACGCTACTAAGGTTTTTTAAACGTTTTTATTTTTGGGGAAAAAAACCGTTTTTTAACGTTTTTTATTTTTGGTAAGAACTTTTTTTTCATCCGTGGTTTTGGCTAGTTGTTTAAGGCTTAGTACGATTGTTGTTGCCGTCATCTAAGTATGTATCCAATGGGTAACATTATATCATGTTATATTGCGAATTTACTTGCAGCACAATATTAGAAATATTCCACTATTGTTTCGTGGCCCTTCGACTATTGCAGAAAAATCTGCCTGTTTTGATACCTGCTTAGTATTGTTGTGAAAGTTATTGGTAGACATGAGAAAGATGGCTTGTATGATTATTTGATTGATTTGATTTCCTCTTAAATCGATTAACCCAAAGATGTGCTTTAAAATCAGCTTAATGTGAAATGCAGTGCTAAATACTGCGCTTAATTATAGAAATGATACGTAAGAAAAATTACACGTGTTCTAATGCGTAGTATTTCTATATTAGTCATTCCCTAGCCATGATATTTGTTTCATAGCTAGTCATTATAGATATAGTAGGAAAAAGATATAAAAATCGATAGGGAAAAAGGTTTGAGGAAGACCGAGACTTGGGATGTTGGTTGATTTGATAACTACTTCATATGTTGATATGAAGAGAAAGACAGAAGATAGAAATATGTGGAGGAGTTATATTTCATGGACTTGCCAATACAGTGCACTAAGAGAGAGAGAGAGAGATCGTGCATTGTGCTGTGGTATGAGGTAAGATAAATAAGCGTCAGATAGTTAGAATTATTACCTGTTCTACATTTTTTCTTTTATTACACTTTTACATCAGTCGTGCATTTCTGATTGTTAAAGTTTCTACAGTCACACGTACTTCAGTCATTAGCTAATCGATGGTCTTGCCTGAAGACTGGTTTATCTAAGCTGCAGGAACTGCCGATTCTAATTTTAAGCAGTTTGCGTTAATTAGGATCTGGAGCGATCGTTAGCAGTGAGCACGAATTGTATAAGATGGTTTAAATTTCTAGACTAATTAGCAACTGTTCTAACAGTGCACAGCTATGTCAGCTATACTTGACAGCTTCAACATAGTTACGTACATGAAACTGAATTTGTAGAAAAATTAAGTTCGTTGAAAATACAGGTATGCTAAAAATCCTGAAATGGAATTACCTTTATAAATTCACTAAAGCTAAATTAATGACCATCGCAAAAAATGCTAAAGAAATTGCAAAATTTGAATCTTGTCCAAAATAGTGCATATATAGATGGCAAAGTGTTTCCGTCACTGAATTTTTAAACTGATATTGAAACCTACAGTCTTGTGCAGAATGGATGCATCACTTCAAAAAAGTTAGTTTTCTTTACATATATATTACCAAGTAACATCTCAATTATTATCTCAAGCATTTAATACAAGTTTTACATGATTATCTATCATTCCTACATATTATCCTTTGAAACACTTGTTGCTAAGTCATGTGTAGGGTTTTTAAATCGTTTGGTAACACAGATGGGTGTTTTTTGACAGCCTTTTTGCATTTCAAATGGGCGCCAAATTAGGTTTGTTTTTTTAATTTAATTTTATTTTTCTGGCTGTTAACTATCATAAATTACTAAGTTATGATTTATAATATATTTTAATCATATCTAGTTAGTATATTTCAAACCTTTAATGTGTTAAATGAGTAATAATTAATGTTGCCAAAATCACCTACCAATCGATTGATTTTATATTGTCTGCAGCAGTGCTCATCCTTTTTTGTCATCCTCTTATACTCAAATGAAATATTATTTCACTTATTTGTATGTCTTTGACAAAAAGAAGACTTATTTGATTGTAGATCACGTATAAGCAAGCATGCCTGGCACACGAATATTGCTAACAACTCACTCTCAAATTAGGCTACTGCATGAAAATGGACATTCCAGTAGACAAATTTCGACAAGATTAGAACTGGTTCAATCCACACTAATCATATCACTGAAAATGCAACAGAAAACCAATCAGTTTTCAATCACTCACTCAAATTCAATCATTTCAATCAATCACTGAACATGACTTTGCGCCATTCATTAACTTTCCAGTCTTATAACTTATTACAAAATGCCAGGCGGTCTGTGATATTTCTTTGGAAAGAGAAGGTTCCATAGCTGGCTTATAAGACCTTAGCCCGGCTTCTATTAGACGTTGCCTGACTGTAGAAGAGCTGGGAGTGATATTTGTGAGACTAATCCTGATTGCTTCTGAAGAATTCTTGGGCGAGCGTTTTGCACCAGGAACTATGGAGTCGTCAAATCGTTTGGATGTTGCTCTTGGTCATCCTTTGGCTTCTTGTAGCAAAACTGATTGGTTTTCTGTTGCATTTTCAGTGATCTGATTATTGTGGATTGAATCAGTCCTATTCTTGTCTGAATTTGTCTACTGGTATGTCCATTTTCATGCAGTAGCCTAATTTGAGAGTGAGTTGTTAGCAATATTCGTGTGCCAGGCATGCTTGCTTATACGTGATCTACAATCAAATAAGACTTCTTTTTGTCAAAGGCATACAAATAAGTGAAATAATATTTCATTTGAGTATAAGAGGATGATAAAAAAGAGTGAACACAGCTGCAGACAATATAAAATCAATCGATTGGTAGTTGATTTTAGCAACATTAATTATTAGGCATTTAACACATTAGAGGTTTGAAAAATACTAATTAAATATGATTAAAATATATTATAAATCATTACTTAGTCAAATTTGAGATAGTTAAAAGCCGGAAAAATTAAAAAAACAAACCGGATTTAGAGCCCATTTGAAATGTAAAAATGCTGTAAAAGCACCCATCTGTGTTACCAAACGATTTAAAAACCTACACATGACTCAGCAACAAGTGTTTCAAAGGATAATATGTAGAAATGATAGATAATCATATAAAATTTATATTAAATGCTTGAGATAATAATTGAGATGTAAATTGTAAATATATATGTAAAAACAACTAATTTTCTAAAGTGATGCATCCATTTTGCACAAGACTGTAGATAGTGGTAAATTACGAAGAAGTAATGCAAATAAAATAATTTTATATTGAAATTACTCAATAGAGCAGGATGAGTTAATATATAGTAATTTGAAATTCTAATCTCATTCCAAATATAGGCCTCTAACTTTTCCATGAAAAAGCTACAAATCTCTTAATTTGGCCTCTTGATAATAGCAATAGGCAGTAAAATCGTCTAAGAGGAATTTTTCTTAGTCATTAATTAAATAGTTAAAATAATACTAAGTAATACATGTAAAGCAATTAATTCTAGAGCATATAATTTCTACTTTAATAAATAAAGCTTACCATTGAAAGTTTTCTATCAAAACACTTCATAAGGACGACAATGGAGCTGGTAGTATTGATAAGTAGCTTGCCTGACAAGCTGTAGGCCACAGTTTAAAATGTCAAACACACTGCATCCGACATTACGGTCAGTATTTAGTGTAACAAAAACAGACTCTAAGATATTAATTGCTTTTGTCTTTTAATAATGTGGCTTTTTAGCTTTATCACTCCTATTTCACTTTTGAAATACTTTTCTTAAACTGTCAGGCGATATCTATCTAGCTATATTATGCTATACTTACGATTGCAGTTGTGTATAATGCCATCGCTAATTACTAACTGCGTTTAATTCATTTTACCAAAGGCAGTTTGCTTGAGGGTGAGCTGTAATTACAAATATTTACTGCCTTATTGTTTTAAAACTTACTGTGACTGAACTATAGCAATAAATATATCAAAACTGTCGTTCAAATTATTAAGGTATACTATCTGCGCCATCTGATTCAACTTCTAATTATCACAAAATACTAATGTCAGAAATTAATTTACGAATAGTTAAATTATGTACTATTTATTATCTATCGACAATTAGTTTTTACAAGTTGATACATTATTTTGCACTAGACATTAGAAGTAGAAAACAAAGGTAAAAGATAAATAGTTAAATTATGTACTATTTAGTTTAGATTTTGCTTCTAATTATGTTTTTATCAAAAGTGAAAGGCCTACATATAATAAGTAGTTAGGATTACTTGTTAAAGTGTCTATTGCTCGTGAATCATTAATCTATGAACCTCAAGGCTATTGACGAAAACAGTCTGGAAAGTCATCAATAACTGAAAAAGCATAGAGGGGATACTTCGCTGATTTCTGCAGCAGATTTGGAAGAGGGGCCTGAGTTTTCCTAATGTTTTCACTTCTAATTACCGCGACGTCGGCATTTCACATTTCGAAACGATGAGTCATCTTCTGTGTGCTTTTCGCTTTATTGCCCACTATCCAAATGGACAACAAATTCTTAACAATTTGCAAAATTAAATAATAGCTCCCATCTGCAACAACCTCATGGGCGTTTTAACCAGATATAAAGGCCTAAGTTCCTAATTTGATGAGCGCATAGGCTCCAGAAATATGATAGAAATATTTAAGCGAATGGAAAAATCTCAAATAGGAGATTGGCTGTTGGTGTGGTGTAGGACAGAGAGGATTTGAGACAGCTTATTGTATCCCGACCCTGGTTAAACTGAAATTCAAGGGATGATGATGATGATGATGATGATGATGATGATGATGATGATGATGATGATGATGATGATGATGATGATGATAATGATGATAATGATGATGATGATGATGATGATGATAATGATGATGATGATGATGATGATGATGATGATAATGATGATAATGATGATGATGATGATGTTGATGATGATGATGATGATGATGATGATGATGATGATGACTTATCCCTGCTGTCAAAATTAGTACCGCGAGCAAAAAGGTAAACTATGGTTCAGAAGAAAAATGTAGAGATAAAGTGAAATCGCAATATCATTTGTTAGGATTTGAGTGCTTTTTTGAGAGAATCCACATATTTAGCATTCTCCCATGTGGCTAACTTTCGTAGTTTTTCTCACTCCTAATAAATTTTTCGTATTAGAGACTAACGCAAAAGGAGGTGCAGCAAAGATCTACAGTGACTGTCCTGAACTTCAGATGGACTAATGGTCCAAAATCGTAAATGAAATAACAGCAGTTCGTTGGAATAAAATCATGAAAATAATTCCAGAAAAGATCTAAATCCTGGTTTTACACCACGATGATTATCCGATGCGTTAAATGTGTAGAATTGCAAGCATTATCATGACTATTTTTTGTTAAACACAGCTACAAAGTATGCAGAGATAAAAAGTGGCATCTTCAAAATCGATATTTGACGGTTCTGGTGGTTGATGGGCCACTGAAGCAGATCGTATTGAGGAAGCGCCCCTATGGGAGCAGTACATCAGCTCAACAAACGATCATCATCGGTCTATGGCTGATTTTATATGACTGGAGTGCGGACGTCCGACATGTTTGAAGCCTCTCTCAAGTTTCATCTAAACGCGTGTGCCTATCTAAGATATAAGATTACATCTAAACGCGTGTGCCTATCTAAGATATAAGATTACATCTAAACGCGTGTGCCTATCTAAGATATAAGATTACATCTAAACGCGTGTGCCTATCTAAGATATAAGATTAGAGTCTTTCTCTCAATCTATATCTCTATTTATCTATATCTGAAACTAATTAATTATTCTCTAACCCCTTCGAGCACTCTCCCTCTCTCTCTCTCTCTCTCTCTCTCTCTCTCTCTCTCTCTCTCTCTCTCTCTCTCTCTCTCTGTGTGTTCTACAAAGATTCTGCCAGTGACGGCCCTCCTGGGTTCCAAGGCCTCTCACTTATCAGGAAGGGTCCTATTACCATGCCTATCTGTCTAACAGCCTAACAGCCTATCAGCCTATCAGTCTATTAGCCTATCAGCCTATCAGCCTAACAGCCTAACAGCCTATCAGCCTATCAGCCTATCAGCCTAATAGCCTATCAGCCTATCAGCCTAACAGTCTATCAGCCTATCAGCCTATCAGCCTAACAGTCTATCAGCCTAACAGTCTATCAGCCTAACAGCCTAACAGCCTATCAGCCTATCAGCCTCTCAGCCTCTCAGCCTAACAGTCTATCAGCTGTGGCTCGTGTTCTGTTGTTGTAGCTCTCTGCAATTCCAAGATACAAATTATAATCGGCTAAACAAAAAAAGAAGAAATGAAAAGAATAGCAGAAGACGGTCGAAACGAACCGGTTGTAAGATGATTATATTTAGTTTTATTATGTATGCAGAGTAATTATAATTATAATATTTTTTCTAATACATATTGATTGGCTCATAGAAAAGCAGAGAAGATATGTGCAGTAGACTTGATAATAAGCAGTACGAATATGCAATGACTACGTGTGTGCTTAAGTGCGTGATCACGAAATAGTCCTCTTAGGTGTTCAGGTTTGTGAGACACAACGTGCATATATGTGTGCCATACTACAGCAGAGTACGCAGCAATACGGTATGTGATTGTTTTGCATTTGTATGCAGCGGTACAGTATGGCAAAGTACGGTATAGTATGCAGCCGTTTGGTATGCCATAGTACAGCAGAGTTTGCAGAGGAATTTAGAATATCATATTATTGCATAGTATGCAGCGGTACGGTTTGCCAAAGGTTTGAATGGCATATAATAGAATGGCATGCGGAAAACTCTGTCAAGTTGACTCCGCAACTTCAAATAAATCTAATTAATATGCGAAAATGAGAGCTCAATTAGTGCTAATTTTTGCTGTGAGTCCCGCAATTGGAGCTCGCTCCGTTTGATATTTATCGGGTACCAAATTTGGAGACATCGTCAAGTTGGCTCCGCAACATTCTCGTATAAACTTCAAAACTATATATACATGTATATATATATATATATATATATATATATATATATATATATATATATATATATATACATGTATATATAAAATTAGAGCTCAATTAACACTATCTATAAATCTCTTTCTCTCTCTCTCTCTGTCTGTCTCTCTCTCTCTCTCTCAATATCTCTCTCTCTCTCTCTCTCTCTCTCTCTCTCTCAGCGGACTGCTCACGGTTGGAGTCAGTGGCGATGTCAGTAAGATATTCGACTGCGGATCAGCATGTGCGGGGTTCAAATCCAAGGCTGGCCCGTCAGTGATACCGCTTTCCAGTTAGGAAACTGACGTTAACATTAGCTTTAGATTTTTCTCTCTCAATCAAACTCTCTCTCTCTCTCCATCGCTGGATATTGATCAAGTAGCGGTCCTAAGACACATATTTCTACTCGTACTCTGGATTGTGTGCTGATAAAGAGACATACCCGGTTCATCAACCAACAAGCCAAGATTAAAGTCCAACAATTCAAGATTTTAATAAGTTATGTTTTTTAACCAACCTCTGTTATAGCGTTTAACTTGCATCAGTACTATTCTTCTTTACTCTTTACGAAAGCCTCTTTTGCCTGTGTAATTCTACTTCTTGCAGTATATTCTATAATTATAAGTTAAAATCAAACAAACAATATTATGTTAATTCGGAAAGGCGGTTTAATCTAATGAGCCGTAACCAGTATACTTAACCGTTAAGTTAAGGTAACCACTTTACTTAACCGATAAATTACGAGTTTAATTCGAGTCTAAAAATAATGTTAATTATTTTAATCACCCCTGAGGCTGATGCCCCACCCCTGGGGCTGATGCCCCACCCCTGGGGCTGATGCCCCACCCCTGGAGCTGATGCCCCACCCCTGGGGCAGGTCCTTTCGGGGCGTTCCCGCCTCCAGGCAGGTCCGCCCCAGGGTAAGCCGCCTAGGGACTAACCGCCCCGGGCAGTCCGCCCCTAGCAGGCCCGCCCCAGGCAGGCCCACCTCGAGCAGACAGACCGCCTCAGGTAGTCCGCCCAGGTAGTCCGCCCCAGGCAGACCACCTTGTTAACGTCTCAGTTAACTTACGACGAATGAGCTACTCGAATGAGTAAGTTTAACGTCAAGGTCAGAAGATCTTGGATCTTCTCTTCAAGACGCCTTTACAGTGGGTATGAATAAATCAAAACCGGAGCGGCTCAGACGGAAGCTAAAGGCTTGAGGTATTTCCAAAATGTACTGGCGTAGTTTCTATTTTTTCTTCATTGTTTAGACTCCTATTATGTCTTTGAGGATGGCTAAGTTTTCTAGGCCTTTAGAGGTTTGTTCAAATCTCATGAGAGCTTTGTTCTTGAGATCTTTTAGTCGGTCGGCAATTGGTTGTATGCCAGTCCTCTCATACAGAGTTGCATTAGACGTGAGCTTGCTGACTCCTAGAGCTGCCCGTAGGGCTCGTCTTTCAGCCAACTCTAACTGTTTAATTGCGATGTAGTCTTCCTCGGAAAATGCAACAGCACCGTATTCCAGAACTGGTCGAATTAGTTGTTTGTAGATTCGGACAAGAGTAGTAGGACTTGCGCCCCATCCTTGACCTCTTACCATTTTAAGAAAGTTGAGTCTTTGAGTGGCTGTTGCCGCTTTTTCTTTGCTATGGTTTGTTAAGGTACTATACTTGCCGAGAGATATACCTAGTACCTTCATTGAGGAAGCCTCAGAGATCTCTTTGCCGAAGAAAGTAAGCTAGATAGAGCTGCTTTTTCCGGCCTTGAAAGTTACCATTGAGTCTTCTCAGCATTCATTTTGATGTGCCATTTACAACACCAGCTCTGGATGGCGTCCAGAGTTTTTTGAAGCTGAAACTGTGTAAGCTTAGGACCTACAATCAGTGACGGGCAACTACCTTTAATGAGCTACTCATTCGCGAGCCGCTGCTTTTATACTGCGCGGAGGCGAACCGGTTAGGTGAGTTTAGAACCGGTTAAGTTAACTGGTTATGTTAATTTACCGACTAAGTATACTGGTTGCACCAATTTACCGGTTAAATAAACTGGTTACGGCTCACTAGATTTAGCCTCCTTTCAGAATTTACATATTATTGTTTGTTTGATTTTAACTTACAATTTCGGAATATACTGAAAAATTACTAAATTAAAAATTGTTAATTATTTTTGGAATTTTATGGCCAGTTGGTGTGTCTCCTAAAAACACATAATACAGATTACAAGTAGAAATATGTATTTTAGGCCCGCTACTTGAGCAGTAACCAGAGAGAGAGAGAGAGAGAGAGAGAGAGAGAGAGGGAGAGAGAGAGCGATAGATTGAGAGATAGAGAGGTGCATAGAGAGAGAGAGAGATAGATAGAGAGAGAGAGAGAGGGGGGCATAGGAAGAGATATAGAGAGAGAGAGAGAGAGAGAGAGATACAGATAGATATATTGAGAGAGAAATAACAACAATAATAACAACAATTAGAGTGCTACAGTCATCAATGACAACATCGAGCACTATTAAGACAAATTCAAGCCGACGAGCAAAAAAAGAAGGTCCAAAAACGGTGCAAATTCAAAAATCCAGAAATTCAGTCCAAAGTTAAAAGAGAAAGAGAGATAGAGGTGCATAGGAAGAGAGAGATATTGTGAGAGACAGACAGAGAGAGAGAGAGAGAGAGAGAGAGAGAGAAAGAAAGAAAGAAAGATAGACTGTGAGAGAGAGCGAAAGAGAGAGAGAGAGAGAGAGAGAGAGACAGTAAAATAAAGTCAATTATTAATGATTTTTGCAGAAGGTTTCTACAAAATGAATTAAATTGTCTACAAATAATACGATAGTAAATATTTATAATTCAAGCAAAGTAGGCTCCGTAGTCAGTTCCATCAAGTTGATCCGCAACTTCTTCAAATAAATCTTATTAATATGCCGAAAATTAGAGCTCAATTGGTGCTAATTTTTGCTGTGAATCCTACAATTAGAGCTCACTCCGGTACGTATTGCGTACCATAGTTTGGCAGAGCCAACTTGACGCTGGCTTCACAGCAGAGAGAGGTGCATTGGGATAGGGAGAGAGGCGGTTCTCCAAAAATGTACCAGAGAGAAAGATAAAGAGAGAGAGAGAGAAAGAGGAGAGAGAGAGTAGATAGAGAGCAAAATATTTTTGTTAGATCCAAACACAGCATATAGCATACAAAATATACCACAATGCTCCGGTACGCTATAAGTACCGAACGGAGCCAGCTCCAATTAAGAGAGTTGCAGCAAAAATTAGCACTAATAATTTTTTAGCTCAAATTTGTGTATATAGTTTTTAAGTTCATACGAGAATGTTGCGGAGCCAACTTGACGCTGGCTCCAAATTTGGTACCCGATAAGTAGGCCTATTAAACGGAGCGAGCTCTAATTGTGGGACTTACTGCAAAAATTAGCACTAGTTGAGCTCCAATTTTTAGCATCGGTTTCTAATTCGAGTGTGAAAGTTGCGGAGCCAGTGACAAGTTGTCTCCGCAAATTTGATACGCACTACGTGCCAAACGGAGTGAGTGAGCTCCAATTGTGGGACTCACAGCAAAAATTAGTACTAATTGTGCTCTAATTTTCGTCATATTAAGCAGTTTTATTTGAAAAAGTTGCGGAGCCAACTTGACGGAGCTCATGCGGAATGCAGCGTTATGGTATGTAATAGTATTGCTAATAGTAGTAATAATAAGTATGCAGGAGTAGGCCTACTGTATGCCATAGTACAGCATAGTTAGCCGCGGTAGTGTATGCCATAATATAACATGTTATGCAGAGGTACAGTGTTGCCATGCCATATTATGACACAGTATGTTATAGTATGGTATGACATAGTATGCAGCGGCGTGGTTTGTCATAATATTGCATAGTATGTAGCAGTAACGGGATGGCATATTACGGCATAGTATGCAGATGTACTTTCTTTCATAGGGCAATACAGAAAACAACGATACGATATTCCGTAGTAGACGGTAGTATTGCATAGTGTGTGTGTGTGTGTGTGTGTGTGTGTGTGTGGGTCTGTGTGCGCGTGTGTGTGTAATACAGTTAGAGAGATTTAGAAGTCGACGATTCATGAGAAGTCATCTCTTACCAATCAATCTTTAAGCTTTTATTTAGTCATCTCTATGCATCGGACAACCGAATTGAATAAAGATAAATGCTATATCGATCAGTCAGTAGAATTCAATTATTCCTATAACTACTTGTGCGACAACCGGTGGCTCCCTAGCTCCCTCTGGTGATCGGGTCTGCAGTAGTGAAGCATGTACATGTACATGTACATTACTGTTTGTATGCCTATCGAAATTAGTGTATTTCCCGTGATGTGTTCGAGGTAATGAAGAATAGACCGTAAACTGCCATTACTGCCGTAACTGCGTTTACTGTAATTGACAGTAAACTGCGTGTGTCGATAGGGGGGACTCAACAAAAAAACTGAGGAGAGCAACGGGAAGCCACGTCAGAAGTCGTGTTATTCTCAAGCTATTTAGCCTCTACTACGTAGGCCTACTAGGCCTCCGTACTTTAAAGTGTGGATAAGGTCAAAAGGAACAGCCCTTTATGAAGGGATTAATTCGTCAATCGGTAGAGTGTTCGTTATGTTGTTTGTGAAGCAACATATGGGAGTAGGAATATGTTCATTGGATCTGTCACTTGGAAAAACACTAGTGAGATATACACGTAGTATATTAGGCTCCTAAATGTGTAATATAAAATCTTACATTAATGCCTATATGTATGTTTTCAACTTACTCAAATGTAAGATTAAGCAGGCGAATGTAACCTAACGATATATATATATATATATATATATATATATATATATATATATATAATATATATATATATATATACATGCATATATATAAACATGTATATATATATATATATATATATATATATATATATATATATATACACACATATAAGCTATGCTTTGAGATTTTCCACAATATGAAATTATGGTTATAATTTCCATTGCCAAATTAAAAACCTATTATCATTGATAAATACGACTTGTCTCTATCAACTGACTACTATAGCAATATAACTGTGAGAAATTTTCTTTCATTGAAAAAAGTGCAGCTGGTTTTCATCTAGTGCCAAGCTAATTATACTGTTGAGGCGTGCTCAATCTTTTATCAATCCTTGTTGCGATTAACACATTTTTTTATTTTTCCATCGTCTATTTATAGAATATTAATAGCGTTCAATAAGTGGATTTGAAAATTTACGGAAATTGAAAGTATTGTTCTAGTTTAAGATACCTGACAATAATGCCTATTGCTCATAGGTCTACTGTATGTGAGATAGTGACTATTTTGTCACAGATATGAGTCAGCAACAACACTGGGTGCAGGGATTCCTGGGAAGAAAAATTTTGACTTCCAAAATTATATACTAACTTAACTTTACTGTATACTGGTAGAGAAAACTGTGAAGTCTTTTATCACCAGTCCAGTCGTAATTTCCTCATCGTACATACATTGTAAAAATTCTTACCAATGAACACACAAAACATCCATATTAATCTGAAGAAAATACGAAGTGAAACTTACCGGCGCTATTCGTTCTTTGTTATTAAAATTTAAGAAGTGATATTCTTAATAAAATATGAGGCTTTCAAATACTTCATTTTATTACGTTGCCGATACTAAATTTTGTTTTAATGAAGAGCCTACAGAGCCAACATGAAAAAAGGAAATTATTAACGGAAACCTTAATCAGGTGCGCTAAGAGTTTGATGGCTGGTGCTTCTGTTAAAAATAGCTCAGTTCTTTCACTTTGCAAGTTCAATTATCTTAGAATTCAATGCAGTTTTATTTATTTATTTTAATTAAGTTAAAATCAAGCGTCTTGAAACCTGTTTTGTTCAAGGGGATCATTTCATAATTAGCGTATTTGTTATTCATAATTATTAGTTTTAAAAATTTTTGTCTTTCTTATTTAATGAGAGTTTTAACGGAAGCTGCAGTTGATGGAGTTTCAGGGTGATTTGTTTTGTAAATAAAAATATTTTATTTTATTATATTTTAGTATTCAATTATTTAATTTGATAAAATCAACTGTTATATAACATGTGATTAAGTTACTATTTAATTGCTTAATAGTTTACAAAGAATTTGTAGTAGTTATACGTAATAAAAATTTCCAAATAGATATACATAAAACAAGTAAAATAGTTTAACAGACCAGTAATTAATAGTGAAATGCTAACATTTTTATGTAAAATGTCCGTATTCGATGCTGTCTGTAGTTATGTAGCAGGCAAATGCAAAAATTTGTTTTAATATATAGTATTAATTTCTTTGCAGTTTGATTTAATCATATTTGATAACATTTTTAGTTGATAAATCTGACTGCTAATTAACTTTTTATTTTAGTATTTATTTATTTTACGTTAATCATTATAAAAACTAAGGCATTTGTTTATTCTCAGAGATTTACTGCCTTCTTGCATGTTATTTCTCACAGTTTCAGAAAATGGCTTAAAATTGCATTTGTCAAATAATAGTAAATTGTTATATTAAGTTTGAAACTTTGAAGCAAAAGCACAATTCCAGAGGAGTAATGGAATCAATGCTAAGAAAGATTGGATTTAAGAAAAGTGATCAACGTGAAACAGAGGGTCGACAGAAATTACAAAAGGAGCTTTTTAAATTTTCTCAGGTTAATTTATATTTATTTTCTCAGTATGTAGTTATTTTATAATTTAATGTCAAAATACTAGTCTCGAGCTTTGATTTCAGCCTTTATTTTATGGCTGCTGAAGTTAACGTTTAATTTAATTGTAAACAATTAAAGGAATTCTAACGATAACAATTTGTGTAAAACTTAATTGTAAAGTTTGTTTCGCTTACTGACATAGCCTCTGCGGTCACGTAAAGTAAGCAGCATTGGCCGACAGTAAGTCAAAAATATTGACTATTTAACTATTTCAAAGTAGGAAAAGTGTGCAATCCACAATGTCTAATACACATTGAACAAATTGCATGTAGCAGAGGCACTGTAATTTGAATTCATATAATTATGTGACTTTATGTTAACATTATAATTTTGAACTTTAATATAGCTCTGGGTGGGGCAAGAGCAGGGCACTTGCCCCCAACCCCTCTAATAACATCTTATGAAATCCAAATCCGGTAAGGTTTTTTTATTGGGGGTTGGGCGGTACGCAATTTCTCAGCGATTTGCAACGACTAATGGCTGTCGTTGTAAATCACTGTTGTAATAATAGAAGGAAAAAGGTGCAAGGGTCGACAGCGGATGACATTTATTAAGAGTCTTAGCAAATGGATGCAGTTAACTGAAACAGAGATGATCAGAGCAACAATGAACAGAGACATATGGAGGAATATGGCCATGACTTCCGAGGCTTGGAACAGGCATGCACTTAGAGAAGAGGAAGAATGGCTGCAGTATGTTTTATAACAGTGATTTGATTGAATTACGAATTAGGCATCTATGTTAAATGCAGAGCTGTCAGAAAAATAACAAAATTATGTCTTCATATAGAGATACACACTAAGTATACTGACTATAACTTTAAAGTTTTTATCAAATTTGCAGTCGCTAAGCTAAGAAAAGTTTTCAAAATAGCATTATCGATTAATTAAAATTAATGGGCTTCGTCGTATATGTAGTATATAATCCAGTGTAATGCATTGAATATCCTTCTACCATAGTAATGTTAGTTGTGACTGCTATTCAACTTTAAAGTTGCATCATCAGTTTATGTACTGCATTCAACAGTCTCCACTTAAGTTAAATTTTCATGTTAATGCTTTTACTTTTAAATTGAAAAACGTATTTTACAAACGGATTAAAATACTTATTTAATTATCGTTTTATTAAATAATATTGGCTGGAGCCAGTGGCGAAGTCGGTAAGATATTCGACCGCGGATCAGTAGGTGCGGGTTCAAATCCTGGGCTTGCCCGTCACTGACATCGCTTTCGAGTGAGGAAACTAACTTAATCTTAGCTTTTATTATCGTTTTATGAATCTAATTGGCTGTATATTATTTAATTGTATCAGAAATGAGAGGAGTTTTCTGTCATTTGAAAAAAGAATTTAATGAAAATCAGTCATAAAACAATAATAACATGCAGAAGTTAGTAATGCCCTTGTTGTCTCAGATTAATTAACTGTAGGCTGAACCAACTGTACGCTGTGCCTGTCAATCTAATGAGACAATAATTCAAGAACTGAAAATGGAAATGGACAATTATTCAAGAAGCCATATTTTTCTGAGCTGAAGTAGGGTTATATAAAGAGTTTGTTAAGTCATAGCCTTTGGGATGAGATCAACACATTGATAAGTACAATATTCATTCGAGAGCTCAAAGATACTGAGTAAAAATATATGCCTTATGATCTACTATTTGAGAAATTTGAGAAAACAATAAAGAAAAGAAGAATTAGTAAAAACAATATTATTTTAATGTAGTTTCTTAACTCAATTGCGTATGGTGTTGCTGGGTTGTACCTCATGTTAAGAGTGATATGGTCTTTGCATCATTGAAAAGGCAATAATTTCTTAAATTAAGAAACGATAAAAAAGTTTTGCCTAAAAAGCGAGTATTGAAGCCTAAATATTTGTTAAAGGAACCACGGGCGACAGTTTGATATCTGGTTCTTTGAATTCTTTTGTGCATTATGAGAGTGCATGAGTTTAAACAGCTCAAAAATTAACGTCTTCACTGTATAGGGTTACGTCTATTATTATTATAGTAATGCTTGAAAGATGTATTTTGAACTGAACTGCAACTGTTTTAGAGTGTAATGCTGGCATACATTCATTTTAAAAATACTTAAATTAAAATTTCAATATTAAAAGCTGATTCTATTTCTTTTTAAATTCTGACCTTATTTTATGATATTTATCTATTTAATTATTAGACATAAAATGTGAATTTTTGAAAGAAGCTGCAACATTGTCCTCAATATAAAAGCGTTTAAGCCATTATCTATACATTTTTTTACAACTAAACGTCTGGCAGTAGATGGTTTAATTTTTTTGTGCCACATGAGTAATTACATCAGCCTATCAGCTGTCTCTCTCACTATGGGTGGTCTCAAAGTACTGGTGATAATTATTGCGTCAAATTCATCTCCATCCTATAGACCTACTGGCATTTTAAAAAAGATCTGTAGATTGCAAAATAGGTCTACTATAGTTTCAGGCAATCACAAGGGGCTTGTTCATCTTGTAGTTGGAATAGTTTGACAATTTTAAGTTACTGTTCTGTAGTATATATATATATATATATATATATATATATATATATATATATATATATATATATATATATGTATATATGTATATATGTATATATATATAAATGTATATATATACATTTATAAATGAAATTATATATATATATATATCTATATAATAGAATTACCTATTATTTTATGATATTACTTTTGTCTAATAAACGTAAAGTCATGATTCAATAATAATAACAAGAATTAGAGTGCTACTGTCATCAATGACAACATCGAGCACTATTGAGTCAAAATCAAGCCGGCGAGCAAAAGAAAGGTCCAAAATGGTGCAAATTCCAAAATCCAGGTAATCAGTCCAAAGAAAAGGGAATTAAAGAAAAGGAGGTTTAGGCGCAGGTCGCTGCTCATGGACACTGGATGGAAAAGATAGATGGAAAAGATAGGTCTTCAACTGCCTATGGAACTGATCATAGGAAAGCAAAGGCCGATGTGATTCAAATGAAGATTTCCGAAGATTGGATGGAATGAGAATTCCAGATCTGTGGTGCAGCATGCTGGAAAGAACGATTAGATAGCTTAGAGCGCGAAGGTAAGCTAGGTCTCACAAGAGTAATTAATTTAGAAGACCGAGTAACAGCAGGCTGCATCACTTTAATCAAGTGAGATATACAAGTTTGTCCAGGGATAGTGATGGACTTATAGGTTAACGAAGCTGTTTTGTAAATGATTCGCTCTTTAATCTTTAGCCAGTGCAAAGAATTTAAAATTGGCTTAACATGTTAGTACTTGGGACTACAAAAAATTGCTCGCGCAAGAGAATTCTGAACAAACTGCAATCGATCAATCTCACAGCCAGGGAGATTTAAAAACAGGGAATTGCATTAGTCCAATTTCGATTGCACAATGGCAGCACTAATTGTAGCAGCTGTCTCACTTGACAAATATAGACATATTTGACGAAGATCTCGGATATGAAAGAAACATGCTTATGAAGTTTTAGTTATGTGTTCGTGGAAGGTTAGGTGTTTATCAAGGATAACACCAAGATTTCTCACAGAAGAAACAGGTGCTATTGTAATATCCGAAGATAACAAGATAGTTTTCCCATTCAGCTTCAGAAGCTGTTGAGGTGTTCCAACCAACAAGAATTCAGTCTTAGATGGATTAAGTGCCAAAAAATTAGCAGACATTCAAGAGGATATAGACTGAAAACTTTGTTGCAGGAGGGTTTCAGCATCAGAGTAGGAGTTAGGGGTGAAACAAGTGTACATTTGAGTGTCATCAGCATATAGTTCATGATCAATAGAATGAGAAGAGATCAGGGAGCTTAAGGGTGTTGTATAGAAGTTAAAGAGGATAGGACAAAGAACGAAGCCTTGAGGCACACCATACTTTAAGTGGGAAGGCGAAGAGATATACTCCATCACTTTCACACTAAAAGAACGATCAGTCAGATAGGAGGAAAACCAATCAAGAACAATTCCACGAATACCGAACCAAGAAGAAAGACGTTCCAGAAGTAATATTGTGATCAATTGTGTCAAAAGCGGTCAAAAGATCAAGCATACGTAATCCAGTTAAGCGTTGTATGCACATGGCATTAACAATAGAATTGCACACAGATAGAAGCACTGTTTCAGTTGATCGATGCTTAGTATAAGCAGCTTGATGCTTATTAAATAGATCGTTGTAAGAGAGATGAGTAGAAAGCCTCTTAAGAACAATTCTTTCAGTGAGTTTAGATATGTATGACAGATTAGATATAGGCCTGTAATTCGACAATGATTCCTTATCCAGTGTTGGCTTTTTAAGCAATGGAGTAATAACTGCACGCTTAAAAGCGCAAGGAAATATGCCAGTAGATAGAGAGAGATTAACAGTCAATGTTAATATAGGAGCAAGTATGTGAATACACTTCTTTAAAAGAGAGGTTGGGATAGGGTCCAAGTCACAATGTTTGGCTGGAGAGTCTAAAACTAATTTAGATTCAAATTCCTGCAGACCATCTGCAATGGTACTATACTTATAGTATGAAAGTAAAGAACATTTCTTTAATTAATTTAAAAATTTGATTATTTAGGCCTGAGTTTTATGTATATATATATATAATTTGAAAAATTTGACTGTCCATTTGTTTGATATAATTTTGATTTGATTTACTTCATTAAATTAATAACTTTTTAAATTATTTGTTTATTGACTAGTGTGTAGAGCATGGATTTCCCAACAAGGTCAGCGCCATAGGTTACGATCCTCAACTGAGTCTGCTGGGCCTAGGAACTAAATCTGGAGCTCTGCGAATGTATCCTTTATCAACTGCTGATTATTGTGAATTTTCGTTTTAACGTTTGATTTACTTCTGCACTTAGCAAGTTCTTCTGTAAAGTGTGATAATATACAGCCAACCCTAGAAGTGTGCATTCAAGTGGAACGACAGATATGAATTATAAAATTTAAAAATGGGTTTCGATATATGAATTGTTCCTACTTTAAAAATTATGTTTAGTGGGAAGTAAGTTCTGAGTAAGTCTAGTAGGGGTCGAATATATCGGAGATGCTGGGCTTTGTTCTTTTAAAGGAATCATCTGTGTGATTAGATTCTAGATCATATTGTTCATAATAAAAATCATTAGATTATAGATTATGCCAATAAAATTGAGAATTAAATCATTAGTAACATTATTCAGTTGTAAAGTATTTGTGTAACAAGAGTGGGTGGTCTGATTTATAGTTTTATCTTCTATACAACGGGCAAATAGAAACTTATTTCATAAATTATGGCCATTCATTTCTAAAAGTGACTAAAACTTGCACCGGCTGAAAAACTTGACTGTTGCTTTTGTGCATTAACTGATGTATAATAACAATTATTTGGTTGTATTTAAAGTAGTATTTGAGCTGAATTCTCAATCCTTGCTATCTTACAAATTAATTGCTGTATATTTAGAAAAATGTCTGAATTTAACTGTAAATCTTTGTATGGCCATGATCATAGAATTTAAGGTGAAAAATCTCTATTGAAATATTTGTAAATTTCTTATATGATAAATGAGTTCCAACTCTGATAATCTCTCAGTCTCACTTTGGAAAATATGGCTTCTGAAGTTGTGAGGTGGTTTCCCTTTTCCTTCCGCAGTTCTTTCTTAATCTCCGGTTGCTGCAACGGCTGCGCATAGTTGAAGTTAGTCTGTAGATTCTTTAGTGATTTTGACTAATACTAGTAATGACGGATCATGATGCTATTATATAATTTGTAATTCTGTAACACTGTATCGTTTGCTTGACTGATGACTTTCAAAGCTTTGGCTCACCTGGAGTGGAGTTCTCTACCCACCATCGTGATGACGTCAGTGTGTTTCAGATCATCTTCTACGGGCAGGTTTGTTTCCAGTTTTGGAATTTCTGACAGTAGTTGTTTGGGTAATGGAAATATTTTATTGAATTTTGTATGGCTTCGCTGTCGATCAATAGCATGGTGGGTTATTGATTGTAGAATTATGTCCTTTGGAAAGTTACCAACTAGCATTTCATTGCTGATTGCAGCGGTATTATTTTTAAACTATGCACTTGGGCAGCAACACGAGCAAAATTTTGAGACATGTTTGGTTGCAATTCAAACGTCTGACAAGAGCAACATTTTTTATTAATAATTACTTTTTCTCTCAAGTTTTTTTGTAATTTTGTCCTACGTCTACTGTACTGAAACAAATGGTCACTAATCTCTCTGCTAATTGTGAATTTTGTCTTTAGATATATGCTGCCCTGCATAGGCATTTCTGTTTAATATCTATTAACATTGTATATAAAAGTTTATTCCCATAAGCAGTGTATTGTTAAGTAAAATTTCTGTAGTTTAATATATTAAGAGATCTAACGATCTTTTACTTGAATTCTATAACTCTCGGCTGTAAATTTTGAGTTATGATGTATTATGATTAAATACCATGTGTATCTTATATAAAGAAATTGATAATTTTTAAAGTTCTCTTTAAACTTATTTGTATTGCCTAATGGTGAGGAAACGGACTTTAAATTCTTAATGATTAATTGATTGATTGCTGGTTTTTATGATCTAATCAAAATATATATTTTTTATTTCAGTGCCATTTGGTAACGTTGTGCAGTGACAATCGCCTACATTCTTGGGAAATTGCGATTCAAGATGGCGTCTCATATCTGGAGGAGGTAAAAGATCTATCTCTGGAAAACAAGTGAGTAGGAAATTGTCATTCCTATATTTTATTCGTACTATTGTTTGTATGCGTCAGCAATATGATAAATATAGTTAGTTTTCTCACGAATGAATATTTGTACAATTAAACCAAGATATACTGTTAGCTTAAATCTGTAGGCAGTCAATTTGAGGATTCATTTACGTGTTCACTTGTGATAACTTTAAGGCGACAGTAAGATCTGAAGTGCTACATTGATATAAAATACCCGTTGCTAACTTTCAATCATTTTTAATCTGGATGTATAGAAATATTTCTTTAGCTACTGCTGTAGATTGAGACTTTATTTGATGTGAGTTGACTATTTCTTGCAAAATAGTAGATGCTAAATTCAATTTTGTTGTTAGCAGTATTTGAGTTTTTGTTTGATTCGTTTTAGGGTAAAGACTGTATCGTCGACGTGCCTGACTCATGACAGGGATAAGCTGTTGTTAGGAACAGAGAACGGCCATATCTTCACTGTGGACCTGCTAACGTTTAAATTAATGGATCAGGTCATCTATCAGGACAATATAATGCAAAGGTTTGTTAATACAATCATTGAATAAAATGTTGTACATTAATAAATAAATAAATACTTGGGTTACAGTGTGATAAATTTAGTATTTTTGAATTAGCTTCTGAATGTCAAAATAAATTAGGAAGTCTATTTTAAGGTATATTTTAAGTCTATTTTCATCACTGATGGTACACCTTATACTAGTATACCATCAGAGGCAGTTTCAAACATGTGACCTCTTGCACGTCAGACAAACATGCTACTAACTAGGCCATCCAACCACTATACTGTAAATATAAAATTCTGTAATTTAAACTGTTGACACTGTTTCGCTTGGAAGTGAAAACTATAATTGAAATGTATAATTTAAAATTATAATTTAAAAAAATGAAATTAATTTAATCTGAAGTAATAAGATTATGCTGTACTTTCAGTGCACCAGAGGATTTCAAGGTGAACCCAGGAGCAGTGGAAGCTATACTGCAGCATCCTGTCCAGCATGATAAGGTATTTATATATTTTCATCCCTAATTGATCTTGAGGATGAGAAATCAGACGTTAAATATACTAAAATCTCTTTTATAATAAATAATGATATAATAAATTCTGCTTAAATCTATACTGCTTATCAATACCAGTTCATATTGCTTTGAGAAATATGTATTGTCTACCATATAGCGATGTACATGAAATATTGGGTTGTGAAATGTTAAAGAAATATATTATAACATAACATTACAGAGTCAGGAAGCTACTATATGCTTGTCTAAGACTCATCAGGCTCTTAACTAAAACCAATTAATATTAATAACACATACTTCAATATAAAGCTGAAAACTACATTATATAAGTACATTTACCAAAAACAGCCAGTGACCAACTAGGCCTATAACTAACTATATAAAATTCAAATATATATTTCTATTTAGGTTTAATTTCACCTATCTGTACATCATAAAATATTTAATTAGTCCTACTAAAAAAAAAGCAAATCCTACAGACTTCATGTCAACATGTCAAATTTATACATAGCCTATGTATAACACTGAACTTGTAATTAGCATATAATTTACATGTTCTTATGTTTATCATATTTATTTTTAAAAGCATTCACTGATTCTGCTTCCACAACTTCGCTTTGCAAACTATTCCAAGCATTTATAACTCTCTGACTAATAATGACTCTGATTCTCTGACAATAATATATAATCTGGTTTAATAATATGTTCTAAATAAAGTTTTCATTTGGTAAATTATAAGTATCAATACTAATAGTATATGTTGTTAACAGCTTATGAGCTGCCACTTTATCTGTCTTAATAGCTAAGGCTGGTACAGTACTTTGAAAGAAAATTGATTCATTTATGATGTTAGTACAGCATAGCAAAAGTCAATAATGTTAGTGTTTTGGATAGCCTCTCTAATTTAGTTTAGGTGCACATTATGGTTGAAAATTTAATTAATATTTAACTTTTTAAAATGTATTTTTCACAAAAATTTCGTTTGATTACTAGTTTACTGTAGAATTCTTGATATATTTTTTTGACATTTTTCTTTACATTAATTATAATCACTAGACTCACGAAATGTACTAAATTACTGTGATAAATTATTATTTTCAGTTAAGTGGCCTGTTTTCATTCTTCTGTTTTGTAGATCTTAGTCGGATACAATAGGGGCCTTATTGTTTTATTGGACTTGAATCAGATTAAAGCTGACCGGTTTTACAACTCCTCTCAGGTATGAAACAGCTTGTGCTGATATAATGCTTTTAATAGCGCTGCTAAGCATGTTTTAGAGTCTTCTTTAGTAGAAACTTGAGATGACAAGTGTACTGTGTTCAAAAGACGCGTTTAGAATGGAGGGGTGACTTTAAATTATAAATAAAGACAGTAAAGGTGTAAGGTACTTTTCTTCATGCAAGGATGATTTCAAGATTTGCTGAAGTTCTAGAAATTGGTATTTTGTCCAATGTCAGCATAATAATAGTTTTGAGAAATATCTAAGTAGATGAATTTTGTAAATTGTACTTGAATGTTAATGATTATATAATTATTATAATATTATTTTGTTGTTTTTTACTATTTGTTACTATTTTTATCGCACCTACTGCCATCGTTTCGATAATCAGGAAGTTATAATCTATCCCCGTGTTGTGTCCGGGTTGTTTGAAGAATTGACCAACCGGTGGCTGCACGTGTCGTAGAAGGCGACTAAAGCACTAAGATCCAAACCGACGTCAGAAAGGGCATTCGGTTGGTGAAAGCCTAGGCTCCAGATTGCTACAAAAAATTTAAGCGAATGGAAAGGTCTCAAATTGGGGATTGACTGATGATATGATGTAGGACAGAGAGGATTTGAGACAGTCTATTCGTATCCCGACCCTTGTTAAACTGGGATTCTAGGGAAGATGATGATGATTATGTTGTTTTTTACTGGATGTGATATTCAACTAATGCTACCGAATGAGTTCTTCCTGACTGTGCAATAATTCTAATTAAGAAAAATGAATTAATTTATTAAAAAATTCAAAATAAATTAATTTAGGTAAAATTTATTTTTTATATGACTATTTTCACTATTGAGACTTTGATTTATATTTAAGCAACTGGAGTCTCTCTCGTTTCTGCGAAATGGCGAGGAGTTTTTAAGTTCACACGGAAATGGAAGTTACATAACCTGGAAAACCTCACAGGATGATCATCGACCTAAGGATCAAGCAGCCACTCCGTATGGTATGATATCCTGCTAAAACTTTGTCCCTGACAACCTCTTAAGACGATGAAAACGGGCGTTAAATCTGCGCATGATGTGTTGTTTTGAACTGATCTTTGGTGGACTCTGTAGTTCATATTGTTTGTCGTAGCATGACATGCAGTACCGCAGATCAGAAATGTTAATTACCGGGATTTAATTAATTTTAATTAATTAAATATCGACTGTTAATTAATTTTTAGGTTTTGGAGCTTCTGGGATTTTTAATATTAATCGGATTCTTGCTATAATGTGATGTTGTTCGTGGAAGTTCTGTTGCATTCCAATGAAAATAAATTTTGTTAATAGTAAAGGCTTTAGCATTGATTTTGCGTGTAACGTATTTTGCGTGTAGCTAGTTTAAATGTAGTTCAAGTATTGAAAATATGTTTTGTGTTGTTAGTAAATTTAATGTAAATTAAATTCAAGAATCTTGTGCTTTATTATTTTAACTACATATAAATATATATGTTGAATTCTGTGTGATATTTTAGGTCCATTTCCTTGCAAGGCTATCAGCAAGATGGACTGGAAAATTACAAAAAGGTTGATATATAGTCAGTTTAGTTTATTCTCTGTGTATATTTTAATATATGTTCAGAAATCCTTTGGTAAGTCTTGCCTTGGTTGATAGTATCACGTGACTGTTAATGCTTTTCCAGTTATTTCGATAGTTTTCTTTACGTAGCTGGTTGTTTTGCTAGTATAAATTTCATGGACGTATAATTGTGTTCTAGAGGTTAAATAGTGCTGAACTTGTGCTTTTTCATAGTGGAGTATTGTTTATCAACGTAGACCGAATACCAAGTATTACTCTGTCATTGCCTTATGGCGAGGAACTAGACGTTAATTCCTACTGATTGATTGTATAGTGTGTCATTATTGAATTTGAAGGGTTAGTAGATAACTGATAATGTTTCAGACCTTCATACTTAAAAATATTGTGTCATTATCATTGTTATCATCTTCCCTTAAATCCCAGTTTAACCTGGGTCGGGATACGAATAGTCTTTCTCCAGTCCTCCCTCTCCCACACCATATCACCAGTCAATCCCCTATTTGTCACGTCCTTCTTAATTACCGCATCTCAAGTCAATTGTGGTCTACCTCTCTCTAGTTTAACATCCAGCTTTTAGTGTTAGATCAGTTTTATAAACAAATACTTTACTAATAAACTAAATGGTTAGTTAAAAATTGAAAACTAAAAGAAGTTGCAAAAATTAAAAAACTAGTATTATAAATACTAGTTGTGATCGTGGATATGTATCATGTTTTCACTTTATATTTATGACTGCACAGCGGTGAGAGAATGCAGATATTTACCGGTGGAATGCCGCGTGCGAGCTACGGTGACAGAAACACGGTAACGGTGATTCAGGGGACTGAGAACAGTGGTAACACTGGCAGCAGTGCTAAACACGTCGTGTTTGACTTCACTTCCAAAGTCATTGACTTTGTAACGCTCTGCGGTTCAGACGAACTGTGTAAAAATATCGCTTCTAAGTCGTCGCAACGGGGTAACTACTGTTGAAGTTTTAGTTACAAAAGTACAGTTAGTTTTGTTGAAAGTAGACGTCCCAAACATCATCCCTGGGTGAAGAAACAGATTTTAAACCTTTATTATTATTATTATTACATTGCAGAATGGTCGTAATATATTGAAAACGAGTCTTTTTCCATTTAATTTATATTAACTTTCAATATGTACTGCATTGCTGTGAATATATAACGCAATATTGTAGATGACGCCGATTGTAGCAATTATTTCAATATGTTATATATTTTAACGGACTCATGAATTTTTTTTATAAGTGTAGACGATATAATTTAATTATGAATTTATATATATATATATATATATATATATATATATATATAGACGTTAAAATCATGGAATGGTTTTCTATTGTTATCTTAAGTAGGTTTCTTTTGTGATTTGTAGTACTTTATTCCCAAATATTGATATATTTTCCTAATATAATGAACATTTTTATTTAGTGTTGAATTGACTTCTATTCTACAGTGCTTGATGTTGTCATAGACAACACTAGCACGTTGTTGTTGTTGTTGTAGATGCGCTGTATGATGACCCGCACTCATTGCTTGTGTTAACTGAGGAAGAACTCTTTGTTATAGACCTCGTTATTCCTGTAGTGCTTGATGTTGTCGTGGACAAAACTAGCACGTTGTTGTTGTTGTTGTTGTAGAAGCGCTGTGTGATGACCCACACTCGTTGCTCGTGTTAACTGAGGAAGAACTCGTTGCTATAGACCTCGTTAGTTCTGGCTGGCCCATGTACAAGCATCCTTATCTACCGAGTCTTCACGCAAGCGCCATCACCTGCTCTGCTCACTGCGACAACGTTCCTCCAAGACTTTGGAATAAGATCTGTGATGTAGGCAGGCAGCAGGCTAAAGGCTATTCTACCAGGGTTTGTTTTATTTGAAATGTTAATGGGTTGAGGTTATTTATTTTGAAAGATTTTATTATTTAATTTTTTATGGATCAGTCTTATGGTTTTTAATTGTTATAGAATTGTTGTTGCTTTTATCTGTACTTATTTGTGTTTTGATATACAATTATTTTAGTAGTTATTACTGACGTTGTAATTTAATCTTTACTAATATAAAGATAATTTAATAATAATAATAATGTAATTTAATCAGTAATTTTATTACAGTTTGAATGGCTTTTCCTCCTTTGATCTTGTTCCAATACTGGTGTACGATTGTTTGGTTTCAAAAGCAGCTCCAAATTTTGAAAAATATTTATTGTTCTGCTTTTCTCAAAATATGTCAAAGTCATTTTTATTGAACTATCTGTAAATTGCTGAATTCTTCTTTTGATCTATATTCAATTTTAAAATTAGCATTTTTAGGAAATTCTTTAAAAATAATTTATGTGAATTTTTTTCTTGTCTTCTAATCTTTTTTGATTTTTCTTTATTTTAGTTTCTAATACTTTCTGTTATTCTATTAACTGCAGGAGTGGCCAATTCGTGGCGGCATGAATTTGCTGCAGGAACCAGCCATTCATGATATACTTATCACTGGGTGTGTTGATTTACTGTTAATTCTTAATCTTGACACAGTTTATATATATCCTTTTGATTTTCCAAATAATTAGTGCTGTGTTCAGACCACTACAGAATAGACTAACCGTAAACTGTACTTATTATAAGAAGTAAATAAGCAAGAACTGAGGAAGGCAATAAGAATCCACCTTAGATGTTAGAATTTTTAAAGCTAAAGCAGCATTAAGGGTGATGTCCACTTCTTTGTAGTGGAATCATCTTTTGGGCAAATCACATTTGTGTCATACTATGAAAATCGAGTGTTTGATGAATTTACATCTAATATTGGATTGTCCGGATATGAAAATTCATTTGTGATGCAAGAACTTTACATTGTGTGTTAAGTATACTTTGTATATAAATAATATAATTAAGTATCTAATTTTATTTAAAATATCTGTGCGATGACCTTGAAGATGGCTTGGTTAGATTTGAAATAAATGTCAAATATTTAGGAATTATTCATTCTGAATGCTTCCAATTAATGTTTTCAGAGTTATACGTACATAACATAACGGCACTCTGGGTCAGGAAGCACAGTTGCTTGTTTAAGACTCATTTTCTCCTTCCTCTCCATGATAATTAGTAATCGTTGCCTTTTGATGGCGCATCAATTGCAGCCGGCGCAGATTTAAGAATAACCTTCCATCACCCTGGGATTCTTTCTTTCCTAAACTGTCAACACTCGGTCTTCCAAGGTGGTCACCCACAAAGTTCTAACCGAAGTCGATATAGCTAAACTTCGATAAGAGACGCATAACTAAACCAAGTGCGCTAAACCCGCCGTCAGTGCGCTAAATCCCGCCGTCAATTAACTCATAATGTTATTTAATCGATTAATTAATTGATTATTCTATTGATTACAGGCATGAGGATGGTTCGCTGAGGTTTTGGGATGTATCATCGACTAGTATTTCTCTTCTATACAAACTCTCAACATCTTCAATGTTCAGTACAGCCTCGTCAGGCTGGCAGACTGATACAAGTGACCTTGACCCAGATGACGAGTGGCCTCCATTCAGAAAGGTCATGAAACTCTTGTTACGTTCTCTTATTTTAGGTCAAAGTGTTCCTAGTAAATAATCTATGTCTAGTCCTAACAGTGCACCCTCGTACGAAATAATTAGAAGTGAGTCATTTGCCCTTTTGGTCCTTAAGGCAGATTGCAAATACTGGAAATAGAATAATGCTGAAATCTATTTTAAATATATGCTGAGTATAAATGTTATTCATGGAAAATACTTGAATCATTGTATTTTTTATGCAGTCAATGTCATAATAAGATAGTATCATTATGCAATTGATTATTTTTATCCTAAATAATTAGTTGCGAAGCCATCATTAGTTCTTTAGATGAAGTAAGTTTATAATATTTCCTGACGTGAAATTAACTCCAGTTCTTCAGATGATGTCAGATTAGTTCTTCAGAAGATGTCAGATTAGTTCCTCAGATGATGTCAGATTAGTTCCTCAGATGATGTTATCATTAGTTCTCCAGATGATGTTATCATTAGCTCTTCAGATGATGTTATCATTAGTTCTTCAGATGGAGTGTCGCTATTTCTTCAGATGATGTTATCGCTATTCTTCAGGTGATGTTATCATTAGTTCTTCAGATAGAGTAAGTTAACAACAACTCTATTGAACACATTTACAGGTAGGCACTTACGACCCGTTCAGCGACGACCCACGCCTAGCTATACAGAAGATCTACCTGTGTCCTGTCAGCGAGACGCTGATCGTTGGAGGCACGGCGGGGCAGGTGATCGTACTAGAGTTTGAAAGGGAAGAGAGGAGGCAGGAGCCCAGAGTACTCAGCGTCAATATTATCGGGGAGAGGGATAATTTTGTGTGGAAGGGGCACGAATCCCTCTGCACGGGGGAGGTTGTTAGGGGCGGGAGTGAAAGTGTGATGTGCCCGGCTGGGTTTCAACCCGTCTCCATTATTCAGATGTACCCCCCTGCAGCCTGCACCGCTCTTACTGCGAATGCTGAGTGGCAAATGTATGTACAATCAATCAATAAGAATTTAACGTCCAGTTCCTCGCCATAAGGAAATGTTAGGGACATTGCCTTACCTACAGGACCTTCAGTACAGTACCTTCAGTTCTGCTTAGCTCATAAAAATTATAAGATTTGAATTAGCTCGTAACATGTTTCCTTCACGCTTAAAAATTAGAAAATATGATTTGCTCAGTAAAATTTTGCTTCACTGATTGAAGTTAAAATATTTTAATTAGCTCATTGATAAATTAGTGCAAAAATGATAAAGGTTTCACTTCACTCACTAAAATTATTATTTGTAAATTAGCTCATTAAAACTGTTCTTTAGAATTCTGCTTAACTTATATAATATATATCTCATTATTTTCCATCCATAGGGTCGGGATAGGAATAGACCAACTAATATATATTATATTTAAGAACTTTTAATTTGGTTCATTAAAAAGTTCATTAAAATTCTGCTCTGATTATTCAAAGAAACTTCCTTACTTATCTCATTTCTAAATCTCATTATAAATATTTGCTTCAATTTAATCGTTATATAATTTATTATTATTTTTATTCCTCTATCCGTGTTGTGTCCGGGTTGCTGAAGAATAGACCACCCTTGGACTGCACATGCCGTAAAAAGCGACAAAGGACTATGACCCAAACCAATGTCAAAAGGGGCATACGGTTGGTGAGAGCCTAGGTTCCAGAAAATGCTACAAAATTTTCTAATCCCGACCCTATTTAAACTAGGATTAAAAAGAAGATGATGACGATGGGAATATGGGAATATGATAATGAAGACGTACGTTGATATATATACATATATATATATATATATATATATATATATATATATATATATATATATATATATATATATATACATATATATATATACACATATATATATACATATATATATACATATATATATATATATACATATATATATATAAATATATATATATATATATATATACATGTATATACATATAAATTTACATATACATATATATATATACTTCTATATATATATATATATATATATATATATATATATATATATATATATATATACATACATATAAATTTACATATATATGTATATATACATTTCTATACATGTCTATATATATACACGTACATGTCTGTGTGTTAATTTCATGTTGCTGTAGACTTTCAAGTGGAACAGCACATGGATTTGCTATAATAGACTATGCTCAGAGGAGAGTGCTGCACACTCACTGTACTCTTAGTGCTACGGGTTTGTATAGCTTATTTTTAAATGCTGCACACCCACTGTACTCTGTGTGTACTCTGTGTACTCTGAGTGCTACGGGTTTGTATAGCTTATGTTTAAATGCTGCACACCCACTGTACTCTTAGTGCTACGGGTTTGTATAGCTTATGTTTAAATGCTGCACACCCACTGTACTCTTAGTGCTACGGGTTTGTACAGCTTATGTTTAAATGCTGCACATCCACTGTACTCTTAGTGCTACGGGTTTGAATTAGTTTACATTTTTTAAACATTTTTTAGGAAAATCCGATAGAGTCTACTTGAAATGCTGAATGATTTGATAAAACATAGGCATACGAAATGAAGAGGATAGAAATGTTTTGAAGAATTATATTCCATGAGCCAGCCACTTGACGGAAAGATAGTTAACAAATACCATGACTGATTTGTGGCCTAACGGTGTAGTTTCCTGACTTTTGGTTCAGTGGTGGCACAAGTTGAATTTTTAGCATTCGCATTATAGATGTCATTTCGAGATGAAAATTTAGTCTTTATATTTGCTAGTCTACTCTGGGCTTCACTTATAATTTAGTCTTTATATTTGCTAGTCTACTCTGGGCTTCACTTATAATTTAGTCTTTATATTTGCTAGTCTACTCTGGGCTTCACTTATAATTTAGTCTTTATATTTGCTAGTCTACTCTGGGCTTCACTTATAATTTAGTCTTTATATTTGCTAGTCTACTCTGGGCTTCACTTATAATTTAGTCTTTATATTTGCTAGTCTACTCTGGGCTTCACTTATAATTTAGTCTTTATATTTGCTAGTCTACTCTGGGCTTCACTTATAATTTAGCATTTCTATTCATTAATAAATATACGATATAGATACCATGACTTTCCATTTACAAAATTGACGGGTTCGATATAGAAAGTTCTCCTGTAGAAGACCTGAAATTTTCATGAAAATATGTCGAGTTTCGGAAAAGTTATTGAGATTTCGCTGTAAGATTGCTTTTTGCACCCGTCTTTGTATACATTTTATGCATTTATAGTGCATAAAAAATTTATAATATACTGTTTAATATAATATTTCAGACCTGACAGGAGTGGGTGAGAGCGTGATGGCTCGTCGTAAATCTTTCAAGAAATCTTTGCGCGAGTCATTCAGACGATTGCGCAGCAGACGGTCAGACAGAAGTGGCAGACGTCGCACCGCGCAGAGTGGTGCGTCGCCCCGCACTCCATCACAGCACAATAGAGCATCTCCCGTGTATGTCCATCTGTTCTCTCTCTCTCTCTCTCTCTCTCTCTCTCTCTCTCTAACTGTCTCCCTCTTTCTCTATCTCTTTCTCTCTCTCTCTCTCTCTCTCTCGGTGCCTCTCTATCATCATAATTAGGCTCACATCCTACAATTGCTCATTTATTACGTACTAGTCACAGCTAAATTGTAGATCACAAAACGTTTCTTTTTTCTCGTATGTCCATTCTCTATGTAATAAAGCATGCAAAAAAGCGGCTATTATACTTGATTATGGCTATTATTGGCTGTTATTTTTTTCAAATCAAAAGATATATCCGACAATTTAGAGTGTTCGCAGTCCCCCACCCCCCCTATATTGGAATACTGTTCAAATCTTTGGTCACCTTATCGAAAGCAAGATATTGACGTGATTGAATCTAATCAAAATTGATTTACCAAACGCCTTTTTGGACTAAAAGAACAAGGCCTGTATTTCCCTTCATGCGCTTTTCTCTTCTATTGTTGAGCATAACTCATATGGAATGCGTGTGATAAATGAACAAATAATAATAACTCATCGGTATGATGTCCCGCTGCTAACCAGTAGGTGCACAGTTTAAATTCAGTGGTCTGATCGTCACCGATGTGTTTCGAGGCAGGAAACTGACGTTAAATTAGACTACAGCCACGTCAACAAACTGGTAACATGTCTGGAAACTTCCATAAATTCCAGCGTGGATAAATATAAAATGAAGAGTAGAGTTTGGCTTTCGTCTTGGCTTATGATTTATTTGTCTAGCTGGTTTCATATAGCATTTTGTACTGGTTTATATTCATGATTTTTTGTTAAATTCTATGGATAATGGAGTACTTCTTCTTATTGATTACTTATGTTGAATACAAATGACTTTCTTGAAATTTTGAGAAAAACACTTATAATATTAAAGATAAGACTGTGAAATATTATTGGAAAGAAACTGTTTAGATTCTGAATTTCTACTTACTTTTCATAATTTATTTTGTCTACTATTTCTACTGCTCTATTTTTATTAGTAGTTATAATAATTATTTGTATTTAGGAATTCACCACGTCGCTCCGGTGCGACGCCTAACAGGCAGTGGCAGAGCAACGACCTTGACCCCGGGCCTGACTCCTCCCCTAAACCAGTTGAGCGGGCCGTGGAGGCGCGGTCAGCTGACGACGTGTCGGGCTCCATAGTGCGCACTCTCTACTTCGCTGACACATTCCTCGTTAGCAGTGAGTGAACCATTTACTAGTGGATTACATGGGATCATTTACTAACTCGGTTGCTAATCGAATCGTTTTAATCGATCATTAATAATGATTGTGATCGCTTAAGCGTACTTTAATAATTATAAAATAAGCTACTGTTAATGTCTGTTTCCTCACTCGACAGCTATGCCAGTGACAGGTTAGCCCAGGATTTGAACCCCGCACATACTGATCCGCGGTCGAGTGTCTTACCGACATCGCCACTGGCTCCAGCTATTATGCCGTACTTAGTTGTTATGGAATCATTTGCTAATAAATGAAACTTTATTTATTTATTTTTATTATATTTGTCACTAGTAAAGGAATCATTCGCTAGTAAATTATTTATTTGTAAAGAACTTGAATTATTTACTTCAGATTTAATCTGTGACTTTGATAAATATTTAGGTATTGTTTTGTGCTTCGCTAGCATGGTTAATTAATATATTTAGGTTAAAATATGTGAAGCTTCTTTGTGAACTCTGAATAGCATATCTACCGTTACGTAATTGCATTAAAATAGTATGGATGCTGATTTTAATTTTTATATGATAATTCTAAGTGTTTTGTGTTAAGTGTTATATATAAGATGTTATATGTTAAGTGTTACATGTTAAGTATCGTAAGTGTTATATGTTAAGTGTTAAGTGTTACATGTTAATTGCTATATATTAGGTGTTATGTTTTAAGTTTTATATGTTATGTGTTAAGTGTTTATGTTACGTGTTATCGTGTTATTGTGTTACGAGTTACTTGCTATATTTAGTTATTAAGTGTTATATGAATGAGAGAGAGAGATATGATTATAGAGAGCTAATGTTGATTGCGCACAGGTCAGCAGCACACTCCCACGTTGTGGGCCGGCACGAATGCGGGAAGTGTCTACGCCTTTCAGATCACAGTACCGAGCAATGACAAGAGAGATACTGATCCGGTTCAGTGTATTCTAGGTCTGTAGTCTCGAGGCGTTCTTCATTCTTCTAGAACTTCTACATTAATTTCTTGCATATTTTGAACGAATTCAGTTATAGAACTAGAAGAGTGTCGAATCATTTTAGAAGAGTCTAGAAGAGTTCTGATTCAAAGTCTGCTTTTTCAAAAATAACATAATTTGCTCATGTATTACATATGATTTACTTACTTTTCTTATATACTTGTATATTGTGCATACACTGTTTGCAGCAAAGTTCACAATATTTTTGTTTTTTTCTTTGGTTGCCTACAGTGGACTGCAGCTTTTGGTTCTGATAGCTAGTTATTATACACTTTTGACTATCTAATTGTACTTGCATAGTTTTACTGAACTAGTTTTCTAAATTTAATACAGTAATTTAGTATTTAATTTTAGATTTTTGGGGTTGTATAGCTACCTTGCGGCACAATAGAGAAATTATATTATAAACTTTTATTTCATTTTAAATTTTTATTGTAACCTCCATTATAAATAACATAAAAGTACTGTGGTGAACTGTAGCGTAGCTGATTTTACTGTAACGACAGCTAAGGAAATCCACTTGAGACATCATGCACCAGTGATCAGTATAAGCGTGATGGACAAGAGTTACTATCCACTGCCGAGCACATTAGACACACAGCACGAGAGAGCCAAACCAGCAGACATGTCGAGTGGCCACTCAGTTATCATCTGCTCCGAGGAGCAACTCAAGGTCAGTCAGTTCTGAGCATCTCTGAACGTCGGCTTTTCTACCATTGTTTAAATAATCTTAAAGTGAAATGAGTTGATTTAGTTTTTATATTGCTTTTTTAGTTTTTAAGTTTACTGATGCACTCCTTAATCTCTCTCTTTCGCTCTCTCTCGCTCTCTGTAGTGCTCTTGATAGTGACATGTCCAAGGTATATATTCTGATGCAAAATCTGCCTTCAATCTCAGTTAAGAGCATTCCCTTGATCAATATGTTGATAGTTACGCAAAGGTTATAAGCCTATACCTAATCTCATGTAGCCTTTATCTTGATAAAATGTGACTTCTCAGATGGTTTGCCTTTACCGTGCTCAGTTTCTTCAGCTTTCAGTCTTCATTTCTAAACACTCATTTAGAAATGTATCAAATTCTATCAAATTGACTTATTCTAATAATTATATATATAATATATTGAATTGTTTAATTTAAATGATAGAATGTTATTGTTTAACTTAGAATGGAACTTACTACTACATACTGTAATTATAAATTCATCATCTGTAAAGTTGTTGTATTATATTCATCGATTTTTTACTCTGAGCCAAAAATTATAAAATTTTATTTAACTGTACCAAAGCTAAATGATCTGAAGAAGTAAATTAGATTAACTGTTCATTAGTTTAATTGTACTATCCTATGTTGCAGGTGTTCAGTTTGCCAAGTTTGTCTGGAAAAGACAAATTCAAACTGACGGCTCATGAAGGAACTAAAATTCGCAAGGCTGGATTTGTCAATTTCTGTAGTAGAAATGGTAACAACATTTTGCAATTTTTGGTCCTAATATGAAATTTTATATATAATAATATTTGCTGAAATTCCTGGCACATACATATTAATTTTTATCGTCATCTTCAGGTTACGTCTGTGCAGTCGATGACATTCTCGTGCTCCTGCAGCAATCACAGCAATCTCACAGCATTGACGGTAGTCATAAAACTGACTTTTCTTGGAGCCCTGGCAATGGGCGGTTGATTACAAGCTAATTGTGACGGCTAAATATTGTCACATTGTTTTCTTAGCTCTGATAACTAGAAATACATATCTCTCTCTCTTAGTGCACTGCCTACTGGCAGGTCCATGGTATATAACGCCTCCACTCTTCTCTGTTTTCCGCCTTCCTCTTTATTTCATACATATAGACACTTGAAATTGACTGCATTTTATATTTTGTGCTATAGACTTAGCCATAGATGTATGCCCGTGTTGTGTCCGGGTTGCTGAATATCCAGTTTAATGACCAACCGTGGAATACACGTGTCGTAAAAGGCGACGAAACAATAAGATCTAAACCATCGTTAGAAGGGCTTTCTGTTGGTGATCGCCTAGGCGTCAGAAACTGCTAAAAAAATTTCTAAAATGAATGGAAAATATTTTTCCCGACCCTAGTGAAATTGCTGGGATTCAAGCGAAGATGGTTTTGAGGATAATGATGATGATGATGATGATATGCAAAGAACTGGTAAAGCTAAGGATAACGTCAGTTTCCTCTCTCGAAAGCGATATCAGTGACGGGCGAGCCCAGGATTTGAACCCCATACATACTGATCCGCGGTCGAACATCTTACCGTCATCGCCACTGGCTCCAGCCACCCTTAGTTTGACGTAGCCACCCTTTAGTTTGAGTACTTTACGTTGATGTTATTGATGTTTTAGACGGAAGTTACGTTGAGAGCGATTTAGTATGTTTGACGAATCAAGGTGATATACATATCTATAGCGTACCTAATCTGCGGCGACAGCTGAGAACTGATTGTATCAAGAAAGATAACATCATGCAAGTGATCGTAAAGCATTTTCTTAATCATTTTAGTAACCCCAGGTGGCAGAATGTCAGCTTGGTGGTAAGCTGAAAGCCACGGGTTCTAATCTCAATTAGACCATTTCTGATAGTATCCTCGTTATATGGAGATAGATGTTAAGCTTACCTTTGCTTTTTAGTTATGAAGATATGCAGTATGTTGTTGCAATTTATATTCTTTGAAAGAGAGAAAAATTCTAAATTCAGATTTTAAATTATACATGTATATTTCTAAATTAAATATTTTAGTGACTTGCATGTACAAAATGAAGAGGCTAGTAATCTGAATGTTTTATTATCGTCTGTGAATATGACAAATTATATATTAAATCCGTATTAATAAGATTATGATAGATATTTACTTAAGAGTTTGGCAATATTTAATCAATTGTAACATAGGTAATTTCAATCTAAAGAGATTATTGCAATAATTTGAATATTTGATAATAATTTAAATAATTTCTACTCTAGTAATTTAAGTCTCCCGCTATTAATATAATTTGAGTTGTATCAAATCGAGCCTCTGTTTAATGGTATTTATGTAACTTCTTCAACTTTCGTTCGCAGTGTCTGCAAGATATCATCATAGACTACCACTTAGCGCTGATTTACACTTAGATTTACATTTTTAAATTAATTAGTTTTTTTTCATTTTTAATTTACATTTTGATTTACACTTAGCACTGATTTTAGACAGTTTTTTTGTATTTCAGTGGCATTGTGTCGAGCGTGTTCACGCACAAGGGGGAGGGTTTCTATCTCAACTCCCCCTCTGAGCTCATTCGTTTCTCTGTGTCTGCTCAGTGTCAGCCCCGTCCCCTCTGTATCGTTCGACCCCCCAGTCAGAGCGCCCTGGCGAGCACCGTAGAGTCGAGGCAGTCCAGTGCTGTCTCTAGACACGTGTCCCGCAGGTCTGTGCTTGAATCTGTCTCGATGTCAATCAATATCATTCTGGAATCATTTTTTCCACTTCTTTCAATTCTGTTGGGTAAATATTTTGCTGAGAAATGCAATTTTTACTAAATTGATCTTGATACTGAGCTCTGTAGATTTTAAAGATCGCTAGCTGCTTTTAAGCTTTCAATTTTCAGAGATTTTAAAGTTGGAATGGGCGCATGGTGTAATCTGCTACTTGTTTATGGTACTATATGACCTCTGAAGCCGCTATAGGGCATGACAATTAAAATCTGTATAATAAGTCTTCACTAGTTTTCTGTAGTCGTTAATTGTTGAAGTCAAAATAAAGCTTTGCTACTGCATGATTCCTACTAAACTTGTAATCATGTCCTTTCGATGTACTATTATAATGAATCTAATTATAAAATATTTTCATTAAATTTTTAATTGCTTATTTAGCTGATATAAAAACTTTTATTAAAACTTGTTTTTCTAAATTATTATTTATTATTCGTTAATGGTTCTGATTAAAACTCTGATCATTGTCAATTGCTATCAATATATACCTTCTAGCTGTAGAATTTATGATGTTTCCGTTACTAATATTCATTATTCTTACAGGCTTTGGTTTGAATTCTGATTTTGTTTCTTTGTTAAAATAGATTAATATAATCAAAATATGTATCTTCACGGGCAGTGGTTTAACTGTGATTTAAGTGTAAGCTCTGTCGTAATAATTCATTTCTATTCATTTCTGCTGTTAACGAGACACATCTGCGGTGACTAAGTTATCATATATTTATCATATTATGACATATACGTGTATTTCACGTTTCGCTGTTGACTGATTTCTGTACGTTTGAATTTATACCTTTAAACCTTTACGAGATATAGATGATTCTCACTAACTTTGTTTTTGTACGTTTGTACTGTAATTTCATTTCCAGTGAGTAAAGTACTTCATTGTGGCTAGATTTTATTTTGAAAGAGTTTAGGTTAGTTAGGTTTATAGGTTACACAAGATTTAAGTTAGAGCTGTATAGCTGTATCACTGGCCGAAGGCTCTATCTGCCATTAGCAACCGAGAACTCACGGTCTCTTGGGAAATTATTATAATTGATTTAATACTCGGCTTAAATATCGGCTCAATTCTCATAAAAATACCAATCACGAAAAGATCAACAACAACAACCTTGTCTTGAAGACTGGTCACGTGATCCTGTTATAGAACTGATTGTTTAATAAATGCTGTATGTCGACTGATGATCCTGTAATCTCTAGTTCAGAGAACTTGAACGAGGCTGAGGGTGACACGTCTGTAGTCAGTGATGTAGGGATGGGAGCGACTGTTGATGACTCTATCGCATCGGGCGACACTACAGCAGACAGTGTACGCGTTCATGTCAGGTATTGTCTGCCTTAAACTTGTATTGTCTGCCTCAGACTTGTATTGTCTGCCTCATACTTGTATTATCTGCCTCAGACTTGTATGGTCTGCCTCATACTTGTATTGTCTGTCTCGGACTTATATTGTCTACCTCAGACTTGCATTGTCTGCCTCAGACTTGTATTGTCTGCCTCAGACTTGTATTGTCTGCTCAGACAGGTATTGACTGACTGGTTTATTATTAGTTGGGAAGGTTTGATTGTCAAAAGTCTTCGCCTGAAGCTGAATTGGATATTTTTACACTGGTATTTCTGATGAATAAGATTTAATCGTATAGATTAAGATACGACTAAAGTGCTATGATGCTGTGATTATCAAACTATCTGTGCAAAGGTTTTCACATATTTTTGGTGATATAGCTAATATTTACCTTTCAGTACTGATGAATACTGTTAATATTGGGTTTTCAATATTGCTTAGAAATACTGCTAACACTTCCATTTCTGTAACATTAATTCATGGGTTGAATAACGGTTTTATAAATGCACCTATATTGCAATCTGGTATGATAATAAGTGTTCACAAGAGTGTAAACATGACAGCTTTTGTGTATAGAAAGTATGTGCAATTCACTAAACTATATTGCAAATATAACAGTATTCTGAGTTAAGGTGTAACGCATGAAATAACTCAACTACTTATGTAGAGATTTGTGTGAAGATTTTCATCTATTAACTTAATGTGCCTATATACGACATGAGAGGTCAAAAGTTATTCTTGACATGTCTTACATTATATATATTTTTAAATAGACGAAGATATGTGTAGGCACATAGCATTTGTCATTACGTTGCAGTGAGATTATAGTATGGGAATATCATTGAAAACTTAACAATGTAAATATTCCACTTAATTAGCATCATTAAATGATTTTATAGTAGATTTATATTATGTCCATTTGAAACGTGTTATTTAAACCATTGTTTACTCATATGGTTGCAAATTGCAAATATTGTCTGTATTATGACATAATTTGATGTCTTTAAATATGTTGTAAAGAAAGGCGAAGGAGTAATTTGTAATGATAGGGCTTATAGTTATTGAAATCGACAAGTTACGTCATATACTCTGTTTCGATTAACTAAATTTTATAAGGCAGTTTAGTATTATTTTTAGAAAGTATGAAATATTTGAAACTCTATGTAAATCTACTCATAATATTCTTATACTTCATTCTGCATATTCCTCAAGCTAAATGTTTATTTTTGTATCAAAGTGATTTGCTAAGAGTAAAATGTTTCTGCTGAACAGCGTGTCTCCAGCCTCTAACAATAACTCGACTGGCTCAGCCAATCAGCGCACGTTCACGTCTAAGATCTCTGCGGTACGGCTGAACCAGAGCTCTGGATCAGAGTCGTCGACAACCGTTCGCGTGGAGCGCTCAGAGACCACCGCGGTCCAGTCGATGACGAGCACGTCGTATTCCACTGAACATTCGAGATTGTTTAATCAGCAGGCTGCTAGCGCTGCTACCGGTATGACATCTCGTTCTTGTTCTACTTTCTTGATGGAACAGAACAGATGATTCTGATATTTCACGAGTTGTGATCATTGTAGTGCTCTGAATTCTCAACGCAGTTTTATTTTAATCTCATATTCGAGTCCCTTTGCACTGGTTTGTACATATCCTAGGTGTTCCTTTCTCGCTTCAGATTCTTCGTCTTTGTATTGCATTTTCTTTGGTAGGAATGCCACTGCTAATCCCTATATTTATACTTTAGGTGAAATGCAACTCTGAATAAATATCTGTTATATATTGTGGCACTAATTTATATACTAAAATACATTAATTTGTGTCGGGTATAGTTTATTATCCTTTGCTTCTAAATACTTCTGCCTTTAATAATTGAATGCATATTATAATGTCAAACAATATAATTTCATTATATTTTTCTTTAATATTAAACGAGATGCCACCTAGGTTGATGTTTTCTCCGTATTCATGTAGATATGTTGCATTTCTGTTTATGCCTTTAACTTGTAATTTATTATAATTTCAGTACATTTTGTAATCAATCTAACCTCTTTCATTTTGATAAATGTTCTTGTAGTTTTTGACGTATAGACTATATTTATAGACTATAGAAAACATCTGAGCTGCGTTATTTCAGCTACAGAAATGTGTAGTAAAGTAAGAACGTGATAATTAGCCCGTTCTTTGTTTCCTGTAGAACTTATTCTACTTGATTCGCTGCTGGATTCCATAGAGACATTGGATATCAATCAGGTTCTGAATTGAATTGATTTGAGCATGGCTACTCGAGTACTAATTCTAGTCAATTTCTAACATTTTAAGTTCCAGTTATCCAGTCCTTAATTTAAAATATTGAACGATCAGTATCGTCGAGCCGTAATATTTCATTGCCTTGGAATGTAAAATAGTAGAAAATAAAAAACATGCAAAATCATATGCTGCCCGTGTTGTGTCCGGGTTGCTGAAGAATAGACCAACTGCTCGTGTCGTAAAAGGCGATAAGAACTAAGATGCAAACCAACGTCAGAAAGAGCATTCGTTTGGGCAGCTCCTAAAGGCTCCGGAAATTGCTACATAATTGTCTAAAATGAATGGGAATAAATCTATTCATATCCCGACCCTATTTAAACTGGGATTGAAGGGATGATTATAATGATGAATTAAATATACATGACGAACATTCAGTATGATATTTACTCCAGGAAATTATTTAATGCCGCCGTATAGAAATTTATAATTATGACGACAGAGAATGAGCAACAAATGATCATGTGTCTGAATCAAGTTTTAGTCTGAAGTTATCAAAGGTCTCTGTCTTACCTTTTCTGGAAGTTCATTTCATAGTATAGAACCGGCTAGAACCAGTCTGGAACCGGCTAGAACAAGTCTAGAACCGGGTGGAATCCGGCTGGAACTGGTTGGAAGCAGTCTAGGAAATGATTCAAGGCTGTTCATAGGCCTATCATTCGAAGGTTGTGCCCTTTAATAGGCAAGACGATTGATAAAATATTAAGGAATTCGCCAAACGCCAGGATATAATATAAGACCTAGCTGTTTGTTGACTTTGAATTTGATCTAATTAAAAATTCTTTTAAAGCGACTGACAGATTTGCATGTTAACTAATTTGCTAGCTACAATATGTTGATGCCGTATCAGTATAGAATATATAGCGCTACGCATGCCTAATTATAATTTACCTATAAAGCATGAATGCTTTCATTGTGATTAATTATTCTTTATTGCATAAAATTGTTGCATGATGATAACTTACGTGGGTGTCATATTCCATTTGCTTCTTAAAGTAAGCTTTTTCATTTGAGGAGTTGAAGTGAAAATGATGTGTAAAAAGACAAACTTAAATAGTGTTCAAGTTGTTTGAATTCAGACCTAGTTGCCTATGCCTAGCCCAGTAATTAATTTGGAGTATTGTTTGTTGGGGGGATGGTATTTCAAGTGAAAATTACATAAATAAAATATCATGCATGTTCTTATAACCATACTGTAAAATAATAATCTTACTATCCCTTGTATTGATAAATTCAAATTAATTATATTAATTAATTAATTAATTAAATTTTCCCAACAAGCTACTTTAGCTGCTCTGTTATTTTCAAAGCAGGGTCTTATTTGATGTTTTTCTACAGTTTTTACCCTGAGATTTATTTTGCAGTATTCTGGGCAATGTGGATACTTTGAAACATTTCTTGTTATCAAAACAGTCAAAATTTATTACTTCGAGACTTATCTAGATATAGTATTTAGCTTTAGTGTCGAATGCTATGGGTTCAATGCGGTATGAATACTATTAGTATTCGATTCGATTCTTTCTGTGTGAATATGATTTTTAGTAGGCCTATTGATTCTCCGTGGAGACAGGAATCTCAAACGTAGTATATGCTAGATACATGCTAAGCATTATTTCTATAGGTGTTACTTAAATATGTACTAGCCTGTAGCCTATATGTAACATGCGACGTTAGAAGAAAGTAATAGAGGTTTTTATTTAAGTTCATGATAAAATAGTTAACGTCAGTTTCGTCAAATAGAAATATCAGTGACTGGTGAGCCCAGGACTTAAACCCTAAACATAGTGTTCAGCTGACAGCAGTCCAGCGATTCAGCAAAATGCTATTTATTGGCGTTGAGGTCGTAATGTTGAATGTTTTTGTGTCTACTATATCAAATTCACACAGAAAGAATCGAATCGTTACACATAGTAACCACAAACACAGTAATTATAGCTATGTTAAACAACAGACTAGTTATATGTGGTAGCGAATAATATCGACATGTAAAGACAAGGTATGTACTATGTATATAACAACAGTTAAATGGACTACTTAGATTAATGGTAAATGCTTTTGTATGTCTTTAGGCAACTGACCATGCGCAGCAATACAATGAGCTCTGCATCATAGAGGAGGGAGACGAATTGATGCCTCCACCTGGTGGTAAAGTGGCTCAACTCTGCTCACCACCTCTCAACGTATCTAAATCTGTCTCTTCTCTCACCCCTCTTACTGCTGACAACCCTGCAGATAGGCGCTGGTCTTGTGACGAACTTCTTGGACACGGAAGATTCTCGCAGGGAAATGAGAGTCTGGCAGATGTGGAACGAAGCGTATCGCGCGATGGACATTCTACATCTGCAGTTCTAATCGGTGGAAGCATTGAGAACGACAGATCATTGGATAATGCAGAGGAGTGTGGTTTAGCTACGAGAGAGAACTTTAGCCATCAGCCTACTGTGCGGAGATCTATCGCAGCGAATAACAGAGTTAATACTTTAGTAGATAATGGATAAGTCGGTGTAATCATGTGTTTTCTGAAGGCGTGGTGATTATTATTATATTACGTGCTTTATTATTATTTTGTAGCCCTGTCGACTGTAGATTCCCTGCTAAATACATAGTGGTCGATTAAGTAGATTATTTAAGCATATATTCTGTATAGTTGCATTGATTATATTTTGTAACTTTTCGCAAGATTAAGATATCAACAGATCCTGAATTCTTTTTGCCTAAATTTTTATATGATTTTAATTTTGCATTTAGGTAACATTCATGTTATCGGTGCTGCTGGATGAGCCACTGAAAAAGTGTATGATTAAAAACATTGTTTACAAATTCTGACATAATTACTAAATTCTGTTATTGCTATAAGTAACTGTGCTTGTGTAGTTGACATTATATGACTGTAGAGTCCGCTTTGACGTATAGTTTGCTTCAGTTCTTGGTTTGGCGACTCAATCTATATATTGCTATTTCTACATTTTGGGTATTTCTATACTGTAGGTATTTCTTTATTTAACGATTTGTTCTTGAATTTTTATGGTTAGTTTATATACACGCAATTATATAATAAAATTATCTGCTGTTGATACCAACTCAGATCAATGCTAGATAGCAGTCTAAGAGAGAGAGAGGGAGAGAGAGAGAGAAGTATGTTTAATTTCAAATTAAACAAAAATCAAACTATCAAACAATTCTAAGACAACAATTTCTGTTCTCAATCTGCTAGTTTGCTTAGGAATGATCGCACCATCGACTTCCAAAGAATTAGCCTTTAATAGCTTAGCCTTTAAAGTAGCATATGTAATTTCTGCATAAAGAATACGTTATATGGTTGTTATTATTTTTTTTGTATATTTACTAATAACTTAACCGTATGCTTTAAGAGACATGGTTTAAAAATATATTTCTTAATAGAAAGGACTAAATTAGGCCTGCATATGTAAGTATTACAAAATCCGAAGTCAATCTGTCTACGTGCCACAGAAATACATTGCTTATCATAGACATTCGTTGCCATTACATAGCGCATGGGGAAAGTGTGCGCCACAGAACCTTAATATCTGGGTTCAAATTCAAGATCAGCAAGTAATGAATAAACCCCGGGCCAATAGATGATTTTTCTCAAATCATCGACGCTATCCAACGAACTAGCTAAGTATTTTAACTGAACATGTGGTAACATTAGACTGTAACACTGTATGTATCAGGTACCGTCAAAGACTATAACTGAATAATATACTCTTGGATTTATAAGAATATGTAAGTAAGCTATAATATGAACGAGCAGATACTTTAACTCATAATTGCGGTATGTCATGCAATTAAACAAATTATAAAAGTAGTATAAAATATAACTCTGATGATAAAGTTATTTGCAAAGATTTTCACTTGTATTTCTCGATGTCTTGGTTGAAGCTTATGAGTTAATTTTCTCTCACAGACAAGTGAAGATTACTCGTAGCTCTTGTACCCTTTTAAACTGGGATTCAAGGGAAGATGATGATGATGAAGGTTACTCGTAGCTCTTGATACTCTAACCATTGAATTGACAAAAGTCTTTAGGAGTCTTAAAAGTCTTTAGAAACATCATCTAGTGCAGTAAATTTTCGATCGCTTGCAATATACTTTTCGCAGAGCCTGCTGCGTTACGTGAACATTTGTCTAGTGTATCTATATGCTGTGTACCTGCTAATATTCTTAATTTTAGCTATGTATAATTATCATGTATGCTTTTCTTCTGATTTTTCCTATATTACCATTAATTTTGCGAACTTTATTGCTTATATATCCGATGATTAAAAAGACCTATTCATGATGTGCCTTTTTTACCGGCTTTTTCGTTAACTGCGTATTTTGTCAGTTGCTTTGCAAGCCAAAACGATACGATATTTCTAAATGGCAGTAGACTTATATTTGTATTAGTGGAGTTAATGGTATCGCTTAATTTCCTATAGTTACACTGCGATGGTTCCGTATGCAGCCTAGCTGATGACTGTTACCATATTTGTAATTCTTTTCCTTATGGTCACTGTAAGTCTATTGGATGGCAAACGTTCTGATATGGTTTTTTTTCTTAAATGGTAGCACAATGCGTTGAGAATTGTCATTGGTTGTAGTTAAATGCTTTAATAGATATAAATTTAAAATTATGATCACTTGAATTAAAATATATTTTGTAGAATTTTAATGTGTACTTACTGAAAATGAAGACATTTTAATACAAAGTTGTGTTATTATTCTTTTGCTGTAATTTACTTTAATTAATTGGAATAATTTCATATTTTATTCGAAAACGTGTATTAAATTGGGACAAATGTTGCTAATGAACTTAAGGAAGCTAATACTAATGCCCAATCAATCATGATTGTTCAATATGCATTAAATTATTGTTAAACTGTCAAAATTCTTCAGTCAATCAGCATTACTTTTGATTTTAGTGTGGTTATATTTTATGTGCCAGTATGAAAGTAACAGTAGTAGTTTTGACTAAATATATTTATTCTTAGATGAATATATTCGTATGAAAAAGTTAACTATTTTAAGGAACCTAGGTACTACGGAAGTCTTTACAGTTGGTGACAGTCTTCTATTACAGATATGTCTACATGCTTTCACTATTTTCATTGTTTCTGCATTTCTTACTATTATTATTACCTAATTTTTGTTTGCATTATATTGTCAATACTAGTGCAGCTTTGCAGCATGTGTATTAATCCGCTAAACTTCGTTTCTGTTATTCATATAAATATATAAAAAATAGGTGTCTTTAGATAAAGCTGTTGATGGGGTCATTGAGAAAGATAGGCCGTATTACGAGCAATATACTTATTGAAGCAACGCATTTTGCACTGCACACTAAATACTGATAACATTTGCTGATCTATGCACATGCTGATCCTCTCTTCAGTGATAACCACAGCTTTAATCGTTTTTGAAAGACGTTCATGACAACATTAATTTAAGTAATAAATAAAAATAAACTGGCTAAATCAATGGCATGATTGATTAGGTTATAGAGACTGAATCAATATGATACAAGGTCCAAGCCCAGTGTTCGATACGTAAAATTTAAATGGCTTCAGCGTTTTAAGCACTGATGCATTCGTTCCAGCTATTTGCCTTGTATCATTACTAGTGGTTAATCATATTAGACTTTTATAATATTAGACTCAGTATTTGATTCTGGTGTCGCTAGATAGAAATTCTATTTAGCAGATACCGATGAAGGAAGAAAATTTAGAAATTATGATAATAGAATGCCTTATTCAATTAATATTGCTACAGAATTCTGTTCAGTTTTATTGTCTCAGTGATTGCCTTTGATGCAAGGTTGTGAAATATATATTTATATTTTCGTATTCAACAATTAATTTAACATATCGAGTTGTACTGTTGTGATTGCACAGTGAGACAGAATAAGCACATTATGTGTTTTATTCCAACTGCTCTTCTGCTGTTGTCTCAATAGCTTAGTGGTTAGAGGTCACAGGTAACGTCATGACAAATCCTGAGGTGAATTAAACTCTTGTGGGTTCGATTTCCAGCCGCGCTGTTATGATATGAGAGTAAAATCTCGTACATTCGCACAACTTCACAGAACTGGTTACACGGAAAATGGAACTAAATTGCCTAACTGTTTAAACGTATTGTACTAAAATGATAGATATCAACATAGTTGATCAATTCACTACAATGTGTGTTATTATTCTGAAATCTCTTGTGTGCTAGTAATGGTGCAATTTCATTTATTGAGCTTGTTTGCTACAATTGCTGTAGTTAATTTCCTCATTGTGTGGATTTAATTAAAACAACAGTATATGTTATCGAATCAAAGAATCTTGTACTTAAAAAACAAATTATGCACGATTCACACAAAAATTATGTTTAAGTTAATTATATAATTATTATACTATGTTATACCTTAAACTTTGAATATTCTTTTGTACTAGACATTTACCTTATTTAATTACTACTTTATTAAAGTATTACTTTTAAAGTAAACAATAATTAGAACATAAGCAATGTATTATATTATTAGTAGAACAGGTATTAAATTATATATGTTTCAAAGAAACTTTCAATAGCGCAGTGGTTAAAGGCATTGGATAACGTCATGAAGTTTTAAATGACAGATCCTGAGGTGAATTGAAACCTCGTGGGTTCGAATCCCAGCCGCACTGATCTGAGAGTAAAATCTCGGACATTCACTGGACTGGTTATACGGAAAATGAACTAAATTGCCTAACGGTTTAAACATGTGGTATTAAAAGTGATAGATGTCGATATAGTTGATCATTTCACTATAATGCGTGTTATTATTATACTTATATTATATATTCTAATTCCCAATACATTTCTTACTATGTCCAGCTCAAGATTGCTTGGTAACTCAGTGGACATTAAAGCACCTTGCTGAAGGCAGCAACCTATTCTAGCTGCATCATCACATTGATTAATCTCTGCAAATCAGAATATTGATAAACTGCTAAGCTAGCCTAAGCATAAGTGAATAAAGTAATACTATAAAATCAATAAGTGTGTAGATTAACATGCATCACTTCAGTTAAATATTCGATCATTTTATATACATCATACAAATTTGTTATATTGTACAAAAGTTGCAACTTTGCAATGTATTGAGCAATTTCTAAATAATGCTAATAGCAAATGGGCATAATAAATTGCACAAACACTTTTATCTGTCACGCTTTGGAAAACACTAGTTTTTTTATTTATTCCGTATAGTTACACACATGACATACCGCATGTGTTTACAATGTTTCCTTTCTTAAGTTTCTGTTTTTGTAGTTTTCGTTATTTCCTCCATTCCTCTCCACGGTTATTAGTAATCGCTGCCTTTTGTTGGCGTGGCGCTCCAATAGCAGCCGGCGCGGATTTAAGAATAACCTCCAACACCCTGGGGATTGTTTACTTTCAAAGCTGTCTACACGTGATCTTCCAAAGTGGTCACCCACAATTTACTAATTGCGTGCAGCGTGGCTTTACTTCGTTCAACTGACGCGCAGCTTAACTGAGTGCGCTAAATCCCCCCCTAACTTAAATAGACATAAATAAATATTAAAACACTCAGTGACATATGATAGTTTTACTCCATGACATCATCCTTCAGTGGTAAAGCTGGTAAAGCTAACGTTAACGTCAGTTTCCTCACTCGAAAGCGATGTCAGTGACGGGCGAGCCCAGGATTTGAACCCGCATCAACTGATCCGCGGTCGAGTGTCTTACCGACTTCGCCACTGGCTCCAGCCAATGACACAGCATATACAAAGAGATTTTGTAGTTTATTTAAATTTAGTTTTACAAATATTTCCTATAAAAGCAATTCTTGCATTGTCTTACAAACAGTTTATTAGCCCTTCAGTGCCACAATATTACATATATTTTTCTACTGATTTACTTGGCCTTGCTTGGCCCAACATCAAATTATAATAATACGGATTTTTAAAATCAGTTGGAGATATATAATACTTTTTATTGTCTATGATATGATTTCCACGCATCTCCATAAAGCCAACTTTACCAGCTGTTTCCATAGCACTCCCAGCTCCTACTCCAAAGGTAACATATTTGCGTGCCAATCGCCATGAATACTGTATACCTGTGAAGATTTCCCTCTCTCTACAATAGTATATTCTAGTAAACATTCTCTGTCGCAATCCTTGTATTATAACGAACATTGCAGCGTTAAAGATGTTTCCTGCAATCGTAAACAGAACAGGATTATCAAGGTTTTCTGTTGAAGGAGGTATTCCCGTAGTGATGTAACTATACACTAGATGGCCAGTAAGTCCGGCCACTGCGATTGCAACAAGGCCGGTACCAGTATATCCAGACAGTAAATAGTTCCTATTGTGATTAGAGTAAACTAGAGTCCCCAACTCTGTCAGATTTGAGCTTGGTAATTTTATTTGTAACGACGTAGACACCGAGAAGTTGCGACAATCGGCTTTACCACCAGTCCAAATGTCAGTATCGTGTAAAATCTTCTTATTCATCCAATACGAGGCACTGAATAGGCTGCGATTAATCATCTGGATGACTGGATTATACACGGCATGAGCAGCTGAACTAGTGCAAGTTGTCCTGTATCTATCACAATTCTTAGGTTCACTGACGGAAGTTTTGTACAAGAGAGAAGCATTTCTTTGTAACCAAAACAGACCTAATTTAGTAGATGCAGAAGTGTTGATTACACTCTTTAAGCACATGTTGGACTGCAGCTGAATAATCATCACGGTTTTCAGAATGTTGATGTATAAACAATTCCAAATACCATCTACAATTATAATACATATAGAATTGTAGATACAAAATACTGATCGTAAACAGAATAAATAAAAGTTCTATCAATACTTGAGCATACACATATTTATTTTAAAGGTACTTGAACATGCGCAAAACATATGTAGGCCTAATTATAAACACAGACACCTCCCACACAGACACGTGTTCATACATACATGTGCCTATATTTCAACAGTAATTTCCTTTCGTATTGGTGTGCACGTTAACGAAACTTAATTTTTTAAGATCCGTCTTTCAGGGATCGTAGCAAGTATGTAGTATTTTATGCAATCAAGCAACTCACCCATTATCGACTACACATGAGGATAAAATTCGCACAAAAACCTAAAGAATAAAAAATGTAACCTCAAAAAATGTTAAAAAATGAGAAACTGTTACCTCATTAAATGATCATTCATGATAATATCTATCATTTAAAACCACAACATAATACCTAAATAGGTGAATGCATAGAGAAACTGTTACCTCATTAAATGATTAATAAACTCAAGCCGGGTTTGATTACTGACCAATAGAGAGTATTATCTCTGATATTATATTTACGGAACCGGCATAAAGATAATGGACTAAACTGCCTAAAGAAAAAAAATTTTCATGGAAAGTAACATCTCTGATATTCACAGGACTGGATATACAGAAAAAGGGAATAAATTATCTAACAATTTTAGCATGTGGTATTAAAAGTGATAAATACCAACATAGTAAATCATGTCACTATATAAAATGTGTATTATTATTATTATAACATTTACAGGGTCAGGAAGCATTATTATTATCATCATCATTATTTTTTATTCGTTTATTTCATTGCATTTAAGACAGGAAATTCAACTAAGAAAAGAAACTATGTAGCACATGCGGTATGTCATGTGTGAAACTATATATATATATATATATATATGTATATATATATATATATATATATATATATATATATATATATATATATATATATATATATATATATATATATAGTTTCACATTGATGTGTATTTATTTCCCATTCCTACCCTCATTTTATTGTTTAGTAGTCCATATTTTAAAGCTTTTCTTAGTTTTTTCTTAGTTTGAGTATTTTCATTTAGTCTTAGCATATGTCTTATCCAACTGAATCTTTTTTTCCTTATGATTTGACTCCAAGGAGTCTCTTTTGTTCTTTCGTATATATCTATGTTACTAATTGTGTATGGATAGTGAATTTTTAGGAGATTTCTTAGTAATTTTCTATGAAAAACATCTGTCATTTTCTATGCTTTCTGTTACTACCCACAACTCACTATTATAAACAAATACTGTTTTAATATAAGTGTTAAAGATTTTTATTCTAACTTTAAGCTTTAGTTTTTTATTTGTTAACTATAAGGAACTACACGGAAAAAATAATATTTATTTGTTGAATGTTGACTTTCAGAATTCTTATTCCACAGTCTTGCAGGGTGTTGTAGCTACTATTACCATAGAAAGTACAACAACAACAACAATTAGATTATATATCATCATCTTCAATGTCCCTTGAATCTAGTTTAAGTAGGGTCGGGATACGAATGAACCTTCTTCATTCCTCTGGCCCATGCTCTATCATCACCACATCCCGTGTAAGTTATGGCATACCTCTCTATAACTTAATCTCCAGCTCACCCCTCTAAACTCTATTGATGACATCCTGCTCAACCTTTTTCGCTAGGTGACCATACCATCTCAATCTCGATTGAGCCAACCTATCCCAACTCACTTCAACACTCACAATTCATTCTCACATGCTCATTTTAGAGTCTGTTCTTCCTACATGTAGTTTTATCACAAATTACACGTTCCTAGTTCTTCCACACATTAGCCGTAACATTCTAATCTCTGCCACAAGCAATCTCTGCCCCTGTTCCCTTTTTATCGTCCAGCACTCAGCATCAGTATTGATGTATATCAATACTGGCCTAACCACCAAACTATAGAATTAACCGCTCAGTCTTAGTGATATTCTTCTATCCATACACTCCACTAGCTGCCTTTCACTTTGCCTTTTTTAACAGAATCTTTATAATGCCTGAATCAAAATATTGGCTCAAAATTAACCAATATAGTTGTTTAAGACACTAAAATTGAAATCCAAAAATTAAATAAAATCGTAAATAATTGTCATATTAGGTACCGTAAGATGAGAGAGAGAGAGAGAGAGAGAGAGAGAGAGAGAGAGAGAGAGTATGTTACTTTTATATAACAAACAGTAATTTTAACACAACCACTTCATCAAGACAGGGGTTGCATATGGTCCTGTTCCTATCGACTTGACCATACCAGTCAAACAAGATTACGAATGGTCACAGGTTTAAATTCCAGTAGGACTGTCTCTATTCTTTTAATATGGAAGTAGAGAGTAAAAGTAGTACTTACTTTTACTTATGCTAGCAGAAACCGAGAGAAAACACACCCTGCTTTTCGCACTATTACAAGATACAAGTAGTATTTTGTCTATTGCAGTAGTTTAAGATACAATAAGTTGACTTCATCAATAAAACCTTTTCCCTATATTAGCCTACATTATCACGTTTAAAAATTGAAATCATTTTAGCGCAATAGTAGCCATCGTTAAATAAGTTAATGACCATGTCGCGGCACTGTGTAGTACCACTCATAGAGACACTATATTTACTGCACTGCTTAGAATCACACAGTAAATAAACTATACATTAATCACATGAATATACCTAAATGTAAAATGCACGTCCATTCACAGACTAATGGTGTTTTAACTTAAAACCTCGCTAGATAATCTTTAAACGATAAACTTTAAGCTTATCGCAAATGATAAATTTTACAGCTGATTAGCCTCAAATATTTCAGATAAAAAACATCATAAATTTTCCTATTATGCACAACTATCAGTAAATAGATTATTATTCTATATAAACACGCTACGCTCTTTACAACAGTGCTCAAATTACAAATGTTTAAGCAGATTATAATCTGCACGCATATTCCCTTTACTATCCCATAAATGCTCATACTTTCAGATGTTTCCATTAATATTAAGCCAGCCTACCAAAAAATCAAGGTCAATTTCACCATTTCTAACTTAAAAGCTTCATTGGATAATTTTGCTATTTCTAATTAGTCACTGTAATTCAAGCACTTATTAGAAAACAACAACACTCAGTCAGTTCAACAGTGTCTCTTATACACATTGTTTCTTGGCGGGTCCATTTTCACTACTCGATCGTTTCTTCGCTGCATACTGTGAAGGTAGCGTAGCTGCCGTGTGAGCAGGGGCGCTCGGAGGGGGCATCCCCGGCCTCTTAATCTCTGGGGTATAACGTCTCTTCTCTATGTAGTCGTACAGTATTTCCTTTGTGACGGGTCGATTGATACTCTCGCAGACTCCTTTAGCCGTCTCGTAACTGTTCGGAAATGACTTGTCCACTCGCTGCCGCATGAATTCCCACGTCCGTGTCACAGAATCGTACTTACACTCGATGATCTTACCGTTGTACTGCAGCATGTCCTTGGTGACCTGTTGAGCACGAGATATCAGAAAACCGTAATATACATGTACATGAACTATATTATAATATATATATATAATAATAATATAATATATAATAATATATATATATATCTTAGAGAGAGATATATATTCTAAGAGAGATATATTATATATATATATATATATATATATATATATATATATATATAGATAATGTACATGAGCTATATACAGAAGTAACCCTTCACTAGCAAGGTGGCTCAGCTTTTGGCATTTCACTTGCCAGATGGCATGCCTATTGGCAAAACTTAATAGCTTTTATTTAGGAATTTTAGGATCGGTCATCTTCTAATTCTTGTTCCTTGTTCAAATTTTTATTTATTTTATACGTTGTTAACGTGGTGAATGACAAAAATTGGCTCATCAACACTATGAAGGAACTTATCATTGAGGACGATAAAGAGATATCAAACGGGAGGGAGACAGAAAGAAGAAAGCTTAATGATTAAGAAGTCTCAATGACTAAGCAATAGTCAATATTTAGAGAGAAGTATGTTTTAATTTCACAAAATTTCACAGAGTAATCACACCAATGAACGTGTGACAAAAAAATTAAATAGGCATTATCAGAATCTAAGTGATAAGTGCAGTAAGTCCTGTAAGTGCAAAAAAGTGAGCATAATAAATTGAATAAAAACTAGGCCATCAAAGAGAACGCAAGGCGCCCTATCTAGTTGAACACCCAGTTTTAATTCTAGTATAGTTTTTCAGTAAAAGACTTTAAAATTTACCTTTTTTAGTTGCCCAAACGGAGGATCTAAGCCACCGACATGTAAGTAGCCTTTTGTTTCCGGAAGCATCCTGCAAAAATACAAATAAAACTATTATTGCAGACAGTCAAGTTAATTAACTAATCATTGAAACAGTTCAGATGATTGTAGAACTAAACGAGCAAATTTACATTAAATTAAAGCATTAAATCAGAAGAACATTTCTTTACCTCATACTAAAATAAATCAATGATGGTAAGCTATGATGGTAAGCTTATTAACGGTTAAGACATCTTACTAAAATTAAATAAGGTACTTGCTTATGGTATTTTGAATTATGTTTGAATTGTCACCGGAAATAAACTTACAAAACATCTATCATGCTCAGATTTTAAAAGTAATATAAATACATAGTTAATTAACTGTTTATAACTAATTCAGAATGACAACTATGAAAGAGGAAGATATCTAATTATATAGAGCATGTCGTTTAGAGAGCAGAAAAGATAAGCCATACCCGGGTTTGGACTCTTTGATGATGCGCAGAGTAAAATCAACGGAGTTCATTTCTGCAGGCTTCCACTTCAGCATCTCCGCACAGCGGCCGCCTGCGTATTTCTGAAGTTAAAAATCAATCAATCGCAAGGTCAATTGTTAAATCAATATACAAATCAATTTGTTAAATCAATTTACAAATCTATAATTCAATCAATAACTAATTAATAAAAAAACATCAAACTTACAATAACCGTCACATCACCATTATGTAGATTTTCATATGAGCACCTCTGCCCAGTATTCACCCGCAAATAAATAGCAAACCCTTTTCACAGAACATGGCCAATTTGACGAACATCCTAGAAGGGCTTTACACGTAAAATGCGCACTACCTAGAAGGTTTATAAAGACCAGTGCCCTGTTCTGGTACAATAAGATTAAAGATTTAAGATTAAAGAAATTAAAAATATGAAATTTCAATTCAATGCACTGATTTCAATACCGCTCTGAAAAGAAGCATATATACTCCAGATTGAAAATCCTAAATGAAACAAGTATACTTAATTTTCAAGCAACTCTAGTACTATTATCAGAAATCATAGCTATTAGACATCAACTTTAGTCTGATAAATACATATCAGAGTTTGGAAAAAACTGATGTCTTGCATTAATCAACAGCGCCTTAATCACACAGCATGAAAACTTTTAATATGCTTCCAATTTAGCCTTCAATCAGAGCACCAAAAGAGCATAATAGTACTTCAAGCATCGTTTAGATTTCTATTGTCCAAACACAATATTTAGAGCTCTGTTAACTTACCCAATTATATGCCTGAAATATGAGACCATCTGTTTCGTGACACACTTCTTTAGCAAACTTTCCTTCCAGCAGCTGCATAACAAATCCAATCAATACATTAGCTGTTACACCTAAATGCTAGCCACATTCAATCTTATAATCAATACTAGCAGTATCAGTTCGCGCTGATTAACTTCAGTTTAACTGTAATTTAACTATATACAGTTTAACTATGTAGTTTATCTACTGATTACCTAGAGTTTAATGACAGCTTTACGGAATATGACAACATACATGAATTATTATACCAGGTTAGTGGCGTAAGTTGTAAAGCTATTGGTAGAGGATTAAATGATACGGGTTCAAGTTTTAAGCTCACTTGTCACTGATATCCTTTATAGGATGAAACTGCCGTTAAACTGCTTTTTAGATATAACTAAACTTTATTAGCAAGTTTGCTGGTCAATGAGTAATAAATGATCAGAAGCAAATTTTTAAAAATTCAATCATTTAGTAGTCCATCTGAATTTTCTTTAACTGATAAGTATATCTATCAATATCAGCATTTTTGTTTGAAAAACATAATTTCCTCTCGTGTTCTTCTACGATGAAAGATTGACTTTTCATAGATAGAAGAATATCGTCGAAAGTCTAATATTCATTAAACAATTTAGACATCTCTAATATTTGAGTCTTGTAGAAGACCCCTAAGATAAAAGAAACTAGACTTTGTGCTTAGTATGGAGTACGATCAAGACATACGTTTCTAGTTGATTCAATGCACACGTCCCAGAAAGGTTTCATGCGAATACTGAAAGGCTGCGTAGAACGATCGAGTTTTCCACTACTTATCAACTCGTTTCGGGGTTTGATGATCTCCTTGTCGATGCAAAGCAGACGTCTATCAAAGTCTGTCTGTCCAACGTCCTGATTCTAATAACAAATAACAAATGCACATCATCTTCAACCCTTGAATCCCGGTTTAACCAGGGTCGGGACACGAATAGACTGTCTCAAATCCCCTTTGCCCTACATCATATCATCCTTTAGTCAATCCCCTATTTGAGACTTTACCATTCGTTTACATTTTTGTAGCAATTTTTGGAGCCTAGGCGCTCACTAACCGAATGCCCTTTCTGACGTTGGCTAATAACAAATGCACAATTTGTAATAAATGAAGGAAGTCTCAAATCCTCTCTGTCCTTCATCATATCATCAATCAATCCACTATTTTAGACTTTAAAATTAAATTGAAAAGTCCTATTTTAAGCTTTAAACAAATAGAAAAGAAAAATGTTAGTAGCAGAATTTATATTGACAGGATTGAGTGGACAATGAGAAGGAAAATCAATACGAAATTAAACAGCTGTAGAACCTGGTGCCCAATTAACGTAGTTGAATGATAATCCGAGAATACTTGCTAATATTAAATAAATGAATAAATGAATCAAATCGCTAAAAAGTACCTCAAATTTTATGATGTCATAGATGAGGTATCGCGGCACAGGTTGACCATTCACTTCGTCAATTATCATTTCCTGAAACATATACAACTCACATAATAGTACGCACGCACATGAAACACACACAACTCAATACACATAAGACCAAATACACATACAAACATATACAACTCACATAATAGCACGCACGCACATGAAACACACACAACTCAACTCACATAATAGCAAATACACATACAAAACACATACAAAACACATAATAGCAAGTGTCTGATGAACTTCTCGACAAAGCATGTAAATACAATTTAGTTAGATTAGAGCTAATCCTCAAAATTTAATACAAAAATGTGTTATATCCATCTAAGAAAACATCACTTTATCTGCTCTTCTCTCTCCTCCTAATTAGTGTTCTAATAAGTGGCAGGTTCAATAATAATACTAACACACTTTAATACTTACACCATCCAGCAATGTGTCTGTAATGTGCTGATGTGGTTCTTTACGCCGAGGAAATACGAGATCAGGAATACAGAAGATACCGTTGTCTCTGTCGATCATATATATCCGCTTCTCGCCGTCAATCAGCATCATGTACCTGTAAATAATTGCAGCAAAGATTAAACTATGTCCGTGACAGCATTAAGCACTACAATAAATTGCTAGTTACTATGTAATTTAAACAATCACACAAGGAAAAAGCATTGCTTCAATAGGGCAGAAACCAGAGAATACCAATGACTGCACAACTAAACTAGATAACCTAACTTTACCTTGTTTTGCGGAACAAGCAATGTTTAGGATCTAATATAACTTAGTGCATAATTGTATTGTTCTTATATACTATTATATAATTTTAATTAAGAGTCACTTCTCAAGATTTGAAAGTTTACCAGTAAATAAAGTTTATGCAAACGGTATAGTGTCCGATAAATTGTTCCATGGTTTTGGACCATGCATATTCAATCTCTTGATAAGCATATTAGTATGTAAAACGGGAATTAAATAGTAGTACACTGATTTAAAACAGTAGGAACTGCTAACTATAGAAATGTTAACCACTTAGAATTGTTTATATAATGCAGGTAAACAATTATATTTAAATTTAAATACGAATAACGGTAAAGTAATATCAACAGTACAGTAAAAATTGACATCTGATAGTTCAGCATAGATACCGGAAATATTATTTTAAAAAATAACAAGTAGTTTTTAATTTTTATAACTAATATTTACAAATTAAAACTCACCTAGTACCATCGGCTTTCCAGCTGACCTTGTAAGGAGCTTGAGACAGGAATTCCAAGTTCATGCAAGTCATGCTTACCGGCTGTGCACCTGGAAATCCATTCCTGAAATTAATTTACGAACATAATAGTTACATGAGTGAAGATTCATTTGCAAAAAGAACAAATAAAAAACAAATAAAAAACAACTAACAATTAAAAAACAAATCACAAAGAAACAATTCATCAGAGAAATTCGTAAGGACAGAACCAATGACGAACAGAGAAATTCATTAGGCTAGAGTCTGCACTTCATAGACACAAAACACGTAGAATATATATGATAAATATATGTATATCAATATTTCTACATTTATAGTGTCTAATTTAGTAATTTGGTGAAACAGACCTATTTGTATGTGAATAGATATCCCCATGGAACATAACAATATAATTAGTATTAAAGGAAAAGAACACCAGTAGGCCTCAAGTAGGCTTTTTTATTATAACATAATTATAATTACAAAAGTAAACAATGCTCAACATATACTCTCTTCAGTGGACTGCAAGTGGCAGGTTCAAGGTACATATTCATACTCAAAGTCTACTTTCTTGCGCCATAAGAGCACTCCTTAGATCAACGAGTTAATCCCTTCACAAATTCCATGCCTTATCCATACCATTTGTACCCTATAGCTTGGGAAAAGTATGGCTTCTGAGGTGGTTTCCCGTTGCCTTTCTCGGTATAGCATATACTAACCTTTCTCAGTAAAACAAATACTAACTATTACAATATTTCAATTCTTTTAAGGTTTTGGAAAGCGAAATTAATCACTACTTACTTTTCCCACCTGCACATCTTCTGAACTTTAGTCTGCAGTTGTTTGAGCAATGGTGGGGCCACAACAGTAATGTTGCCTGAAATCTTGCCTTCCATAAACACGCCAGAACCCTATAATGAAATAGTTGACATCTTATAACTGAGTTCCAAAATAGCAAGGCCAATCTTGATCAGTACTTTAACTGCTAGAGTTTTGTGTTCTAAATATTCTTTTAAAGAATTAACTGTTCAAATAGTGAAACTAAAGTCAAGTTGACGTCAGTTTCCAGTCATATAAGAGTGTCAGTGACAGAGTGAGCAAGTGGATTAAAACTCTACACTTACTGATCCACACGACTGCACATGCAGTAAGAGGAGACAAAGATCCAAACCAATGTCAGAAAGGATATTCGGTTGGTGACCGGATAGGCTCCAGAAAATACTACAAAATGTTTTAAAACGAGTGAAAAATCTATTCGAATCCTGACCGTAGCAAAACTGGGATTCAAGGGATGATGATGATGATTTTCTACTCCAAAGTCGAACAAATTACCGACATGCTAACCACTAAAACGACAATTACTAAGCAACAGAGATCTCTCTATCTCTCTCTCTTAGTGCACTGCCTACTGGCAGGTCCATGGTATATAACGCCTCCACGCTTCTCTGTCTTCCGCTTTCCTCTTCATGTTCACATATGAGAGGGTCTTTAAATCACATCTCTCTCTCTCTCTTAGTGACTCCCTGATGGCAGGTCCATGGTATATATCGCCTCCACTCATCGCTATCTTCCGTTCTCCTCTTCATGCCCACATACGAGTAGATCTTTAAATCATCTATAACATTCCTTTTGATATACCAATATTCTTGGGGGATTCTGCTTATGACGAGGTGGGCCCCCTGTGCCTTCCTCCGCTTCGACTAACACTTACCGGGCAGGGGCGTCATTCCCTGAGCAAACAATCCTGTTTTCCCAAGCAAAAGAGACAGCACAAAATTATTAACCATGTGTCTGTTCTTCTTTCCTCCTCCGCCTCCAGTGCCATTTCCAGTTTTACCACTTGAAGATTCACTGATTCTATTACCATCATCGTCTCGATCAGTATCATCACTCTCTGTAAATCAATCAATTAATTAATCAATCTGAATTGAATTAGTAAAATATTTCATCTTCAATACAGTTCCCAATGGAAATCTCACAATAAGCGTTTATAAAAGTTTAGAAGGTACTATGAATTAAAAGAGGAAACACAGAAACTATGACTAATGAATTATTAACTAAAATCCGAAAAGCAACAATTGAAGTAAAAATTTCTGTCACATATCAGAAAAATACTATGTCTGACATGTCCTCAATTTTGGTAAATGCCATAGCATATATCATCCACAACATTTACTTCATATTATATGGCCTTAATGAACCATGAGGGGTAAAGGTTTAAGGATAAGTCTGTTACACAGATCCAAAATCTATTTTTTGATTGATTGATTGAGAAGACACTGAACCCTGATAATTCTATATAAACTTAAAAGCTTACCTATATCAATTTACAGGCACAAGTTCTTACCAAGGCACCAGTCAGGAAGTGCAGGAGCAACGGGCATAACGTCAATTTCTGGAAATCTCTGAGCTAACTCATCCAGGTAGTCCTGCTTGTAGATACCTGGAGGTCTTTGTCTGCTGAATGCTGCTATAGCTGCGTCAACACTGTGCGAAACATTAAATCACTCGATTACAATTTTTATAATTCTACAAATGAAAGATAATTTAGGTAGAATTTAGTACGTTCATAATGAGTTTGGAGGAAAGAGTTTGACGTTAAGCTAGAGAGAGGTAGGCCACAATTGATGTGGGATGCGGTAATTAAAAAGGACATGAAAATTAGGGGTTTGACTGATTGTGTGGGACAGGGAGGTCTGGAGAAAGTCTATTCCTATCCCGACCCTGGTTAAACTGGGATTTAAAGAAGATGATAATGATGATAATTTAGTAGGTTAATAAAAACCTGCCTGGAAACTGTAAAGCGGTCTTCAAGACCGGACACTGGCCATGATACTGCTATAGCGATTGACAGTAATAAGTAGTTACAACAAATAATAAATAATGCACTCCAATTTCACTGGTCGGGATGGGGAGAGGGCATTGAAAGCCTACCAATGTCAGTTACCACATTCAAAAAAGAGCACAGCTTAGACCATCTGATTAATTCTGTCACAAAGATCATTTGTCGGTAAATTCTGTAAAGATCATTTACTACACAGATCCTTTCGATTTTGAAATGCAGCTTTCATGATTTCTATTTCACTTATTACTAACAGTGCCAGTCTTTCAAGTCAAAAAATTGTGAAAGTCTGCAAGAAGAACGATAATGGTACAGAAGTTAGCCCCAATAATTCCCATAACAATATGCACAAAATTCACAGACAGCCATCTATTGATTTTAATTTGCATTTCTTAATATCAAAATACATATATCTTTGAGGTCTCAAAAAAAAATTTTCTAGCTTATTTTGTTATTTTCTTCCCATCCCATTACTATTAGTAATTGTTGATCTTAGTGCATTAAATTCTGCACATAAGTTAACTTGAATTCCATAGAATAAGGTCAGACTAATAATATATTTTAAAATATACAATTCTTAATTATCTAAAATATAATTAAAGCCATTTAATGCTATTCGCTCATTCAGCTTTTGCCAAAAGGAACATAATGCAAGACATAATCTTACCTCCAACCCAGCTTCTGAACTAGATATGAGACTATTAGAAAACCAGATCTGTTGAATCCATGAGTACAGTGTACACCTGATAGTCAAAATAAAATAGCACAAATTACAAAATTAGATAGTCAACTTCCCTGTAAAATTAAGATGCTGCTACTATAGACTACACAAATGCTGGTCTCTGAACGAGTTTAAAGAGTCAATCTACTTTAATTAATTAAATTAATAATATGCCAAAACCTGTAGTAAATTTGGGAATTTCGGTTTGGAAAATAGCCTTAATAACTTAAAACTGTGGCGCATGGATAGTCAGACATTTCAGCGTGTGCCAATTAGACGAAATATTTCAAATTAAATGTTGATAGAAGAGCAGTTAAAATGTTATCTAGCTACATTATCAAAATATAAGAGAGAATGCGATGATATAGTAGAAACACTTCCCCTAGTGTACTGTCGCTGGAATACCCATGGTATATTAGCCTCCACTCTTCCTTGCTTGTGGAAGGCCCATGGTATATACGCCTCCACTCTTCCTTGCCTTCCGTTTTCCTCTTCAAGCAGAGATGAAATGAAATATATTTTTCACTCTATCATATAAATCCTTATATCACCAAACATTCCCAACCTCTGTCTACCTCTAATTTTTCGATCCTTTCTGTCTTATATGACCTCTTGTAAACTTATAATATGTCCTATCCAGCTTAACCCATAAAATGTGCCCAATCCAGCTCTTCTTTCTCTTTCTTACTGCACTCATCAACTGTCTTTTGGTATCAACTCTCTCCAAGATTTCGTTATTGGTAACTGTTTGAGTCTAGCTAATCACTACTGGTATATGAAATAAAAGCTGAATGACATCAAATGATTAAAATGTTAAATAATCTACAATTAAAAGGATTAATTTCATGTTGATAAGCAGCGGCTGATATTAAAACCTATGACGTGCAGAGGATCCTTTCTCTTGAAGTTCGCACAGAGCTCAATGAAAGTCTGCGTGTATTCTGCTGTTGGCGTTTCTCCATGCCTACAAAATCAAGAAAATCTTTATCAATAAAAAGTTACTAATGCATCAGTTTGCCACCTCAAAAATATGTCATCGATTTTGCAAGCGTCGAATTTTAATCCTGTAATTACTGATTTACAGGCAGGCACTTTACCAATCATGCTACTGACTCAGCCCAACTAGATCAACAAGTTCTAAGCAGTTGAACATGCAACAGTGCCACTGTCATCCACCAGCCAATCAGTAAATTTAATAAAATGAGAAAATATAAGAAATAAAAGCATTGCATCATTGACGAATCAAGAAAAGTCAAAGGTCACTGAAGCAGGTATAACTAACTAAATTAGAGAACAATTAATTGTAGGCTAAAGGCCAAGTAACAAATAATATTCATAATGAAATTTAGCATTTATAAGCATCATAATATAAATACAAAATCTAGTATGTTACATTAGTTCTTTCTCTATGAATGTCAGTATAAATACTTCCAAGATATTTAATAATTGGGCATGTATCAACTACATAATTAACTATAAAGAACTACAAATACTTAATTGGAATAAAACACAAAATTTGATTAAAGAAAATAAGATTAGGTAACACTGAATTTCTATGACCTCTTTTAATAGACTTTCCCCCCTAAGAATGTGTCCAATCCAACTCTTCTTCCTTTTTCTTAATGCATTTATCAACTGTATCTGTATCAACTCTTTCCAAAACTTACACATTTGAAACCTTTTGAGTCCAGCTTATCCAGCTATCAAGAACTATACATACTTAATTTGGATAAAACACCAAATTTTATTAAGAAAATAAGATCAGGTAACGCTGAACTCACCCTCTACAAGCCAGCTTCACGTACTTGCAGTCCTGAGCTTCAATAGTCGACTTGTCGTAGAACCTGTCGGTGTTGGTCAGGTCAATTATTAATCCAACTTTCCACTAAAAGCAAAAACACATTATTGACCTGACATCGTGCAGTAAAACAATTTCATAAAACAAAAAATATATTAGTAAAAATAAAATGGTGCCGTTTGATTGTCAGTGACATCAATCAGAAGCAATATTCTTAATATAAGACTAGTAAGATAGGACTAGTAAGATAGGACTAGTAAGATAGGACTAGTAAGATAGGACTATTAAGATAGGACTATTAAGATAGGACTAGTAAGATAGGACTAGTAAGATAGGACTAGTAAGATAGGACTAGTAAGATAGGACTAGTAAGGTAAGACTCCTAAGATAAGACTAATATGATAAGACTAATATGATAAGACTCTTATGATAAGACTCTTATGATAAGACTAATATGATAAGACTAATGTGATAAGACTCTTATGATAAGACTCTTATGATAAGACTAATGTGATAAGACTAATGTGATAAGACTAATATGATAAGACTCTTATGATAAGACTCTTATGATAAGACTAATGTGATAAGACTAATGTGATAAGACTAATATGATAAGACTAATATGATAAGACTCTTATGATAAGACTCTTATGATAAGACTAATATGATAAGACTAATGTGATAAGACTAATGTGATAAGACTAATATGATAAGACTAATATGATAAGACTAATATGATAAGACTAATGTGATAAGACTAATGTGATAAGACTCTTATGATAAGACTCCTAAGATGAAACTCCTAAGATAAGACTCTTAAGATAAGACTAATATGATAAGACTCCTAAGATAAGACTCCTAAGATAAGACTCTTATGATAAGACTCTTATGATAAGACTCCTAAGATAAGACTCCTATGATAAGACTCTTAAGATAAGACTTATGATAAGACTCCTAAGATAAGACTCCTAAGATAAGACTTTTATGGTAAGACTCCTGAGATAAGACTAGTAAGACTCAGATAAGACTCTAAGATAAGACTGATTCGTAATATGACTCCTACACCTCCTAATATATGGTTAATATTTGAATATTTAAATATTTTTGAGAGTAAAAGTGGTGCATCCAACATTAAACTCATGAAATCACTTACTGAGAAATTTCTGATCTTCCTATGAGTTTCAACCAGCGCTAATTCAGATTTTAAAAATTATTACATAATTTGGTCATTCAACATCTATGCACGCAAAGTCTCAAGAAAACTAATATTTTATATTGCCAATAAATTGCCCATGTCATAAATATAAGAACAGAAGTAATTTCGAAACTTACCTTGTAGGCCTTAAATGCTGCAAAGAGCATGCCGACATCGAACCTGCATTCCTCTGGTATCTGGCTGTCGTAGCGAGAGTCCAGTGGTGTCTTGAATGGAATGAATGTGTCTGCATTTAAGGAACAATTAAAATACACTAAATTTTACTATATTGATACTTTTTCAATTTTCCTTAATTGAATAGTATTAATTAGTCATTAATTTAACAGTGTGCATTGTTCCAAAATAATATTCATTGAACAGAATTCATTTATTTTGCACAATTTTTTATTTACAGAATATAAAAAACAGTAAATATATTAATTCAAAAATTGACAAGGAATAAATAATTAATTTAACTCTCAGTTTACTAAATAGGTTTCTAAATTTTAAAATTAGTACCAAGATGCTGATAAAAATTCATTTGTTCCAAATATGAACAAAATATTGAGAATGATTATATTATATATTTATAAAATATATATTTGACAGGAATCAAGCACATATCTATCAATTTATTTTATCTGAAGCATAAATATATATTACATCATCATCAACATCATCATCATCATCATCATCATCAGCATCATCTTCCCTCGAATCCCATTTTAACTAGGAGCGGGAGGGATTAGAAAATTTTGTTGCAATTTTTGGAGCTTAGGCGCTCACCAATTGAATGCCCTTTCTGACGATGGATTGAATCTTAGTGCTTTGTCACCTTTTACGACAAGTGCAGTCACCGATTGGTCAATTCTTCAAACAACCCAGACACAACATGGGTACGGATGCAACATAGATAAATAAATATAAATTGTAAACATATTAATTTTTACTGAAGCACAATATAGCGAACAAACCTCCAATTAATCCACCCTTCCTAGGACACATCAGCCAACGAGGGGGTATCAACGTTGATCTGTTATTTTTCTGCATATTTATGGCTATGCGAGATTCCTCCTAACGTATTTTATCATCAGGATACACCCTAACACTTTATTGATCTGTTTTGTATAATATACCTGCAGCTGTTATTGATCTAATAATTTCTTGATGTAAATGTCACTCTAAGTATGAGAGTAAATTAGCGTCTGGTTTAATTAGTGTTGTACATTAAAGAGAATCTGAAATATAAACATTATAGAAATATTAAATATAAAATTATAGCTTTTACTTAACTTCCATTACATCAATTTCATCATTAAGAAATGCCAAGATAAAAGTAAGATAAAATAACGTCAAACAATTTCTCCACAAAAACATTCTAATTTCCAATGGGTGTAATAAACACTAAACACTTTCTCTTAATGCTATTTGCTGATATTTATGGCGCAGGCAAAACCCTGAGGTCATAATGATCCCGTTTACTCGTTCGAAATTTTATAGTACACTAGTGATTATAATAAATATTCAACATATTTAAAATATCCATTTCCTAAAAATGAAAATTAAATCCTACGTCAAGGTAATTTTAATGCCGAAGAAACACAAGCAAAACTTTAAATTTAAACAAACGTTAAGATTCAATCTTTGTTCTAAATGATAAAACTTAAAAATGATTTAGAACAAAGAAGTACAAAGAGAAACGAATCTGGGAAAGTACATAACCTAACATAATATACTGTCATCAGAAATATTGCTATCGAAGCTTTGGGGAAACAGACCATATGATGAAGATACTACAAATACCTAAAATTGATAAAATAACATGTTAAACAATAGTATCTAATACATTTTATCCCTTCTAAGTGATTAAATCCTAATACAAGTCGCATAAATATCGCTGTTCGGAAATTTTGTACACTTTATCATCTTATCTGGGATTCATATATAGAGAAAACATTGTTTATCAACCTACAATGAGTGAAGCTTAGCTATAGCCTCGACTCCTAAACGGCGCAATGCCTCTGCATTTAAAATCTCAAAATGGCTCAACAACAACCAAAACAACAACAATTAATATAACCAAAGATCTTTGAATATAACATATTAAGTTACAAAACAAACACTGGATAAAGAAAACACTAGTGCTTGTTTAAGACCCACAGAAATTAAAATTTAAAACACTTAACTACATATCTAACTTATCATTTCAATCTGCAATAGAATAAGGCCTATAGACATTTTCAAACTAGGCTACACATATCAAATATCCAGACATCCATGTCATTTTCCTACAATTCACCGTCTCCTTTGCAGCAAATAAGATATTAGCTGTTTCACATAAGAAGCTACATAAACTCTACTTAACTATCAAAATGTAAACATTTTAATTATTTAATTAATACGACAGGGGCAAAGTAACCCAACAATTCAACTGTACACCATCTAGCTTATAACATCTTACAAAACTTTATATACTGATCAAATTTATTCTTAAATTGGCAAACGGATTCGGCATCAACAGCATCTGGCAGCCCGTTCTAACACTAATTACTCTCTGACTGAAATTTTTAAGTATCTCAAGCCTACTTCTACAATTAATTAATTAATTTTGTTGCTCTAGTTTGACTCTTTATAAATATATTTATTTAAATTTGGACATCAAGCCTGAACACAATATTCAAGTTTGGGTATAGCCTAACTATATTAGTGAATCCCCTAGCGTGAAGCCGTCTGAATTCTGCTTCAACGGAATCTGGTCACTTAATTTTTACGATAGACAACAACAGCAACAACAGAATTAGAGTGCTAGTGTAGTCAATGACAACATTGAACACTGTGGTACCAAATCAATCCGATGAGCAGAGTGTGGGGTCCAAAAACGGTGCGATCCAAAATCCGGGAGTTCGGCCCAAGGAAGGGTACGTACTAGTGGAATGGATGTTTACGTGTTGATAATGATAAATGATAAATCGAATGCAATTAAGCGAAAATCATGCATACATGTAAAGAGTAAAATAATCTACAATCTAAACGATTCAAATTCGGAATCCAGAAAGCCCGCTCAATGGAATAATTAATTTAAATTAAATCATAATTTAGTTATACTTTTTCAGTTAATCATGAATCTGTGAAAATCACAGGTATATAAGAGTTCTCTCTAATACTTCATTGGTGAAGGTATTCTATCATACACAATAACAACAGTACATTGTTCAGATTTAGAAATTAGGCTGATTTAGAGAATTTATTAAATGCATCAAAATAGAAGTGCAGTGAATCTGAAAATTGGGAAAAATTCAGTCACGTGATCTCTAGAAAGAAACATGGCTGGTAAAAACATAAACAGTTTGACCTTTCATTATTTATTTTGTTTTATTGGAGTTTTTTCATTTATTTTGCAAATCATTAAATTACTTTCCTTTATTGATATTGTAGTCGTTGTTTATCTTATGATTGTTTTTGGTATTGTTGTGCAACAACTGTACTGTTTTGATTAGTTAGTCGTACTTGTTTTCTTAATTTTTCTCCGATTAAGGTTGCTGTAGTCTATATTGACAATTCGAAATTTCATGTGGTAGAAAATTTAACGAGCAGTAATAAAGATTCTCTAACATTGCCAACCTGAAAAACGATATTAACAGATCTCACATTCTTGAATCATTAAATTTGCGCACGAATCACATGTTAGGGCTATAAAAATTAGGACAATTAAAGTTTAAAGTGGGTTTCCTCATACAAGGATGGTATCGAAGAATTATGTTAGATTTATATACATTTTGCGTACTATTTTACTTGAAGTTAGATATAATTCGTAAATACGCCTAGTACATTTTCAATAGATTACACTAATAGAAGATTGTCATTTAAAGAAATTTTTTACGTATTTATTTAGGTTTGAGAGTTAACTCTTCCTTGCTGCCCTATTTGATGCGAGGCAGCAACGGTGGCCTGACTTGGGCGCGAATGCTGCACTCCGTTACTAATGTTAAATCACTCGGTCATGATGATAAATCTAAAGCTCATTCTGAATTAATGGTTATATCTCGGTTAGTATTAATGATTATATCTCGGTTGGTATTAATGGCTATATCAGTTAAATTGTCCGTCTAATTATAATTTTTGAACTCTTTATAATTAGCGTAACTTTTTGCATAAGCAGGATGTTGTATATCCGCTAGTTAACTTTTTAAAAATGTCCTTATGATGACTAATCTATTTATTGTTTTGGATACAAAAGTGAAGCTTTTTAAAAGTACTGGTGATAAAGCCTCTTGATGTTTGTATTATATTTGTCACTACTATTTGTTAATATTCACCCATATTGCTGCATAGTGATTGAACACTGCACTGCTTTCTTTGAAAGTGGCATGGATTAAAATAATAGTTTCACCTACTGACGGACACATCATGCCGACTAGTGCAATTTCAGCTCTAGCTGGTACCGGAATTCAACTGGAGGTTATGAGCGTATGCTACAATGAGGTGCACAAAAGTCAAGGAAATTCAAAATCTTGAAAGGAAATTCTGAATCATTAAAACTTTAGTCCCATGTTCTTGGAATATCATCTTAAAAATATTTTCAGAGGCATCATCTCTGCCATTACCAATAACGAATATAATAATAGAGGGTTTTAGCACACTCAGTTTAAGCTGCACGTCAGTTTATTGAAGTTAAGCTCCATCGCTCCCAGTTAATACTTTGTGGGTGACGAATTTGGAAGACTTAGTGTTGACAGCTTTGAAAGAAAAAATCCAGAGGGTGTTGGAAGGTTATTCTTAAATCTGCGCTGGCTGCAATTGGTGCGCCTACAAAAGGCAATGGTTACTAATAACCATGGAGAGGAATGGAGGAAGTAACGACAACTGCAAAAACAACAACTAAGAAGGGAAATTATGTAGCACATGCAGTATGTCTCATGTGTAACTATAAGAAACTATAACAAAAAATATCTAATTCGAATATCTAATCTAATTCGAACAGTACTTAAATACAAATGATGATCTTTTAATGCTGAACAGAAATGCTGTGACATCTCCAAAGGAAACTGGCGGCTCTAAAGGTGAAGTCGTAAAGCGGAAACCTTATTCACCTTTTCAAGTGCCGTTGAAAACCGACAATGCAGCAGATTATGCTTTGGCTCGAGTGGATGATCTGGTTAATTGGGCCAGAAAGGTATGTGTGTGGGCACTGTTCGTGATTTTTTTCTTTTCTTTCTTGTTAACTGGGTCGGAATGTATGTGATACTGTTTTTTGTCTCTTATTTAAAGTGAAAGCCTTTATTCCTGAAAAATTGGATTAAAATTTGATGTGATTTCGTTGTTTTTCTTTGAAGTAATGTGTTAAATGGGCTTTCTACTGTCTTGTACACTGTGCATTTATGTACTATAATAATATACTTTATTTACACTTTGCATTGCTTTAGCTGCATGATTGCTTAAAATTTATTGTGCATTACTATATTGAAATTAATACTGGAGTATGAGCATTAGAGTTTTGTGGTAAAAGTCATAGATTACGATACTTAAATAAGCAATTAATTTAATACAATATTTGTAATACATATTGTAAGAGATATTCAATAAATCTTGGCATATTTGTATAAACCTTAATAGAATATCTTAATGAAATATATTATGATTCTTTACCTAAAGATATTGTAAATATCTAATAATTTGTTTACAATTATATCTGTTCTGCAAGTAACTTATTCTCTACTTTTGATCGCAGGTGACCAGAGTTGTTACTGGTTCTCATCTTTTGAAATAAATTATTGTAAAATTCTTACTTCTAACTATGAAGCTGCATTCCTTCATGTTTCTATGCCCTCAGAGTTCTCTGTGGCCGCTAACCTTTGGCCTGGCATGCTGTGCGGTGGAGATGATGCACTTTGCGGCTCCGCGCTATGACATGGATCGTTTCGGTGTTGTGTTTCGTGCCAGTCCTCGACAAGCCGACTGCATCATCGTAGCCGGCACAGTCACTAACAAAATGGCTCCTGCTCTGCGCAAGGTTTGTTGGAGACATGGTCTTACGCTTTATCATTTGTTTATAATCATAAACCTTTTAGAGAGAGAGAAAGAGAGAGAGAACTGTGTTTTATTTCAAAAATACACTCAAATATGCACACACATTAGGCTGTCAAAGAGGTTTAAAAAACCTATCTAGTTGATCACCCATCATGCATGCATAAAAATACAAACTAAAAAACTTAAATTTTTATTAAAAAAACTTTTAACTTTCATAAGATGCACTTTACCATTGTCTGAAAGGGCATTTGGTTGATGAGCGCCAAGACAGCTAGGTTCCAGAAATTGCTACAAAATTTTTTAGAACGAATGGAAAATCTATTCATATCCTGACCGTAGCTAAACCGGGATTCAGGGAAAGATGATGACGATGATGAAGATCTTCTATGCACTAGTACCCGTAGTTATTACTTTATAACGAAATTCATCTTTACTATTCAGATCAGTAAAAATATAAATTAATTAAAGTTTTTGCTGTTGCTGTCATAATAACACAGACTATTATTAGGTATTATTATTGTACATTGTTATATATATATATATATATATATATATATATATATATATATATATATACAGATATATATACAGATATATACATATATGTGTATATATATATGAATATATATATATATCAGTATTATAGATCATATTCGATTGGCTGATGATGCTGGTTTGACGACTCGTAGGTGTACGATCAGATGCCTGAGCCACGCTGGGTGATCTCTATGGGCAGCTGCGCTAATGGTGGCGGTTACTATCACTACTCCTACGCTGTCGTCAGAGGCTGTGACCGCATCGTACCCGTCGACGTCTATGTGCCAGGTCATTATTATTATGTTTATGTTTATGCTGTTTGATTTGTTTACTGTTGCTTGTTCCTGTCAAATGTTGACGCATAAAGAAGTGGATATATTATACAGTTGTCTCTAGTAGCCCGTGTTGTGTCCAGGTTGATGAAGATTAGCTATCCGTGCACTGCACGTGTTGTAAAAGGCAACATTTCAATAAGATCCTAGCCAGTGTCAAAAAGGGCATTCGATTGTTGAGCGCCAAGGTTCTAGAAATAGCTGCAAAACTATTAAAACTATTAAATTATGTGCGGTACGTCAGAGTTTCTTTTCGATTGATTGGTTGATTCGATAAAGATAAAATACTTATGACCAGGCATTGATTTACTGAAATCCTACACGACTTCATACTCGTCTATATTGTCAGTATTGTCTTCATATTCGATTTCTATTCAGTCTCAGGCAGCCACAATTAGAAATATTTGATGGAATTGTGATTGTGGGTAAAGTGGTCATGGGCCAAAGTAATGTTTAAGTTTTTGTTGTTACACTGGCATGCTTCTTATTAGAACACTGACATTGAGCTGTTGATGATTTCTATTAGAACACTGACATTGAGCTGTTGATGATTTCTATTAGAACAATGACATTGAGCTGTTGATGATTTCTATTAGAACAATGACATTGAGCTGTTGATGATTTCTATTAAAACAATGACATTGTGCTGATGGTACTTTCAGGATGCCCCCCCACTGCTGAGGCTCTTCTATATGCAGTCCTGCAGCTGCAGAAGAAGATCAAGCGGATGAAGACAGTTCAGATGTGGTACAGAAAATAAACAGCGGAACTAATTTTGTGATGGAATTAGAAGAGACTTGAATTACAGTTACAAAATATTCTTTAGAAATTCATGGATGTACAATACGATACATGTAATTAATACACCAATATATAGTAAATTTTGTTATATGTTGAATGAGGTTTTTGGTTTATTTGGATTATTTTAGCAAACAAATGAACTGTTATAATTATTGATTCATGCATTCGTGTTGCATATCTAAACTACTTAATTGAAAAATGGATTAAAGTTTAAATGCAATATACTTAATACAATATGAGTTTACTTTTATTAAAGCGTGACATCTAGTTCATATTTACTTAGCGATGGCTTGTATTGTCGTTATACTTATCATGAAATTTATTACTGAAATCATTTATTTTTCCTGTGTTTTAGAGCATTAAGAATAAATAGCATATAAATGACCTTTAACACTTTGTTCAAGGGCAATGTAAATATAAAATATTGATAAACAATAGAGTTTTGTTCATGATCTACTTTGTAAAATTTAAATTCTGTGCTTTGCAAACAGGATTTAACGTTGGTTTCATCACCGGAGGACAAAGTTGAGGACATTAATTAAAGTGTGATCTATGTAGTGAAATTGACTATGCCAGTGGTTCTAGAAATCTGCTATAACCAGATCATGGTGCTTTAGACCTCGGACACCGTTGCTTAATTATGTTCTGGCCTGGCTATAAATAATGCCAGAATATTCTCTACGTAATTCTTTTGGCCTCTAATTCAATCGAAAATCTGTGAAACCTGCCATTTATATGTAGATGTGCAATATGCTCCTAATTAATGCTACGTCATACTGCGACTAGAAGCATTAAGGTTGTGCCTGTGATCTACGCACCTTTATTTAATACTAAGCAGTCAGATCTCCAACAACATCTTTTGTATCCTCGAAGCTTTAGGAAGAAAATTTAAAAGCTCAGTTTTGAATATCAAATAGTAAACTTGTAAGCGACAGTTATATTTTTTAAATCGCAAAAGCAATTTTTTAATGGCTATCATATACATGCCCATTTATATATCAGAAATCATAAGATAACGACGTTGAAATTGCGAGCCAGACTTAGCGAGGCATCAATGCTTCCCCTCCTAAAAAAATACCTCTCTTGCATGGAGCGCAATAGTCATCTTGTAAAATTAGAGCAAATGTGATGTAGGTTAGAGTAAGCGCACTTGGATGTCGTTTACTTAATGAGAGCGTACGAGTTATTGTGGGCCCGAGACGCGAGCGGGTCGCTCAATTCTATTCGCAATAAGCCTACTGGTTAAACAATTTAGGAATTCTTAAGATTTCCATTG